>BSBM01000937.1:600000-1177500 GCA_027924585.1 Larix kaempferi
TTGGTTTTGATCTGGTTTCAAAGAAAAAGTTAGAGAACCCGAGCAAGGTAGTAGAAAGAAAACCCTAGCTAAGAAGAAAGGTATTAAAACCCCTCTGGGAAAGAATACAGTTGATATTCTCAGTTTATGTCAGGAAAAGGAAATGGAAAACTAGTCTAAAACCCTCGATGAATAAATGACAGTCCAAACACCTACTAAATTTGAATAGAATATAATGGAGGATGAGGAATTAAAGGGTTTTGATACAAACAAAGATCCTATTCACAAATAGGAATTGAATCATTATTTAGATGACTTGTCAGGTCTTGTAGAAAATCCAGTTGAACCAGCATGCTGAAGGCTAAAAACTCATCCTGTGAACAAACTTAGATTGAATATAAGAGCTCTATTGGATAAGAACTTTGAGAAGAATCAGACCATCAGTATAGAAGAATTATATGATGATGATGAACAAGATAAAAAGGCTAAGACATTAGAAATAGATTTGAATCAAGTTCTTAACAATATTGAGAAGAGTCTAAAGAATGTTCCATTTTTACCCAAAAAGATTATGTTTGTACTTCCAGTGTTAAAGAAGATTGGCAAGAGAATTTGACATCTCTTGTTTCAAATGATAAAGGAGAGTCTAGTTCCACTGTTGAAATAGAGAAATTCCCAAAAGAACAGATGAATGTTAGTTTGGAAAATGTTATGAATGAGATATAGGACCCTTCATATGAGGTCATGAATGATTTGGAGAAAGAAAAACAAAGAAGGGAAATTGATCAGTCAAATCCCAAAATGAACATATTAACCAAATAAATGATGGGCTAATGCAAGCAAACATAATGTTAAAACAAGATTTGCAAGAAGTGAACAAGAATTATTCTAAATTGATTTAGGTAGCCGATGAAGCAGTTAAGAAAATGAATATAGTGCAAGAAAAAAGCATTCAGCTGGCCAAAGACAAATAAGAACTCGAAAGGAAGCTTAATCAAGTACAAAAAGAATGCAACCGACTACATAAAAAAGGCTCATGCCTTAGATGGATTAGTTGTGCTAGCAGAGGCTACTAGAAGACTCTAGTTTGTTTTAGAACTCTACAAAAGACACATATCATAAATTAGATGTTTGATAATTTACTATTTTTATACTTTCTCTCTATTTTTGGTATATTCAGATCCTGAAAAAATGGATCAAGAAACATTTCGAATATAAACTTCTTCTCTATATTGTGAAAATCCTCACAGCAGATCTAGGAGATGATGTATACCTCACAATAGAATAATGGATTAAGCAAGAGAATAGAAGAAGAGTGATACATGCAGTATAATGAGCAACAGAATAATATGGTACAGTAGAACTCAGATAGAAGCAATAATACTTCGGTCATACTAAATTATTAATCACAAATGGACATATAAATAATACAATGCATGAGGAATTCGAATGCCTAAGGTGGCAATTCGAATTTGCCTTCATGGAGTGATCAAAGGATCACGGGAGTGTCATCGGAGCACAACTAGGTGTCCTCATGATCATCGGAGCGCAACTGGAAGTCTTCATCATCATCAGTGGAGTCATCAATGCTCAAGTAACTGTCAACCATCAGTCAAACTAACTCTGGTAGGTGTAACTGAGTGTAACTCAATGTAACTGAGTGTAACTGATTGTAACTCAATGTAACTGAGTGTAACTGACTGTAACTCAATGTAACTGAGTGTAACTCAATGTAACTGAGTGTAACTGACTGTAACTCAATGTAACTGAGTGTAACTGACTGTAACTGAGTGTAACTGAGTGACAACTGGACTGGTAGGTGAAGAAGGGCGAGTTGCTCCCTAAAATCAAGGAAGAAGGGCGCACTAAGCAACTGGAGGGCTAAAACTGAATAGTGAGAAGCTCCTAGGGGATGGCTAACTGAGGGCTAGGTGCTGGACTGATGACTGGGATGCATGCAAAATGCATGCAAACCCTAGAATGCATGCAAACCCTAAAAGGTGCATGCATGACTGAAAATGTAAATGATCAAAATACTGGTGGGACTAGGATGGAGTATAGGAATATCCTAACACCCCCCCTTAATCCATCCTGGGCCCTGGTAACTAAGACCAAAGGTCACCCAATACAATGAATAATAACAATCAATAAACCAAGGAAGTGGGAAAATTTCATGGGAAACATACCCCCTCCTCAAAAAATAGACTGTAAGGAACACATAAAAATAAATGAAAGCTCCAAACTCAAGCATGTGTGATGCTTGGTCATATGTCTGGAGGTATCTTCTTCTTGGGAAGAAGTGGATCATGCTCAAAAAGCATGTGCTTGTACTTGCTCTTCAGATCGAATGTGATGAGAACAAATCCAATAGTATTAGAATGATCCTTGAACCTGTGATTCAAATCAGCTGAGGTAGGATCAAATTTTTGAATGTGCATATAGTCCTTTGTCTTCTCCTTCGAACCACCATGGGTGAGATTATGCCAAAAAGAACTATTACATGTTTGCTTGAAATCAAAATCAGATTTAAGACTTTCAAAACAATTTCTTGAGATCTCTTTTGAACTAGCAAGGGTGAGATCAAAACTATCATATGATGCATGAGAAATTATCTCAAGCGGGTGGCAATGGCCATATTCTTCAATAACCTTCTGAAAGCATGTGCTAATGATCATATAGTAGTAAATAAGAGATGTTTGCTGAAGAGGAGCGAATGCATTACCTCCAATAGTTGATGTTACCTCCGAAATAATCATGTGATCATGATGCAAACCAACAAACTCTGGTGCAAGAGAGGATTTAGGACCTTCTGCAATATCTAGAGTGTGAGCTGGCACAAAAAGAGAAGAAAGTTTGAGCATGAGCGGAGAATCTGCAAGTTCTTTGTCAACAACTTCAATATGAGATGACACTGGTTCATGATCTGAGAGATCATCAAGGGGAGCGAATGCAACATGATCTGAGAGACCATCAGGAGGAGCGAATGCATCATGATCTGAGAGACCATCGAGTGGAGCGAATGCATCAACTTGCTTGCTTTTGAAGGGATTTGGACCAAATCCATCATTCTTTTTGCCGAATCTTTCATCTAGATGAGCCCATAACTCTTTTGGAGTTTCAATATCAATGATGGTCGGGTACAATATGTAATCAGTCATAGCAAGCATCATTCTTCCAATGTGCATGTCACCTTTATTCAACCATTTAATCTTCTTTGTAGAGGATTTGAACTCTCTTTCAAAATAACAATCAAAGAGATCATGGCTCTTTAAATATGCTATTATTTTTGGTTTCCATTCATCATAGTTGAATAGAGAAAGAGGAGGGATTTCTTCTAAATTCATTGAAGATGTAGAGGACCTGCAAAAACAATATAGAATCACTGCAACTGCTACTACTGCAAAAATGCAGATTCTGCTACAACTGCTACACTCAAAATCTTGGTAATAACCTGCAAAAAACTCTCAAGAATGGAGATAAACAATACTCTCAACATGCTCTGATACCATGTGAAAATCCTCACAGCAGATCTAAGAGATGATGTATACCTCACAAGAGAATAATGGATTAAGCAAGAGAATAGAAGAAGAGTGATACATGCAGTATAATGAGCAACAGAATAATATGGTACAGTAGAACTCAGATAGAAGCAATAATACTTCGGTCATACTAAATGATTAATCACAAATGGACATATAAATAATACAATGCATGAGGAATTCGAATGCCTAAGGTGGCAATTCGAATTTGCCTTCATGGAGTGATCAAAGGATCACGGGAGTGTCATCGGAGCACAACTAGGTGTCCTCATGATCATCGGAGCGCAACTGGAAGTCTTCATCATCATCAGTGGAGTCATCAATGCTCAAGTAACTGTCAACCATCAGTCAAACTAACTCTGGTAGGTGTAACTGAGTGTAACTCAATGTAACTGAGTGTAACTGACTGTAACTCAATGTAACTGAGTGTAACTGACTGTAACTCAATGTAACTGAGTGTAACTGAGTGTAACTCAATGTAACTGAGTGTAACTGACTGTAACTCAATGTAACTGAGTGTAACTGACTGTAACTGAGTGTAACTGAGTGTAACTGAGTGACAACTGGACTGGTAGGTGAAGAAGGGCGAGTTGCTCCCTAAAATCAAGGAAGAAGGGCACACTAAGCAACTGGAGGGCTAAAACTGAATAGTGAGAAGCTCCTAGGGGCTGGCTAACTGAGGGCTAGGTGCTGGACTGATGACTGGGATGCATGCAAAATGCATGCAAACCCTAGAATGCATGCAAACCCTAAAAGGTGCATGCATGACTGAAAATGTAAATGATCAAAATACTGGTGGGACTAGGATGGAGTATAGGAATATCCTAACATATATAATGTACATTTTATGTTAAAGTAAAAGGAGATACTTATGAGGGTCAAGAACACAGATGTTATCATTTTACAGTCTGGTTTATATTAATATACTTATGTGAGAATACCTTATGTTCATGAATGGTCTTGATAGTTGGGTGCTTGATTCAAATTATTTATTGTTTTGAGATTCAGTATTTATGTTTGAAATGTTATTTGCATTTTAATTTAAATGGATGTTTTCTATATATGTGTCTATGCAAGTATATGAATGTCACTGCAAAACTAATCTTTGAAATGTCTTTTTAAACATTTGATTTCCATATGATGTTACAAGAGAAGAACTGTTTGTCCTCTTAGCCTTGAGGGTTCTATGATTTGAACCTGTTTTCTACTTTTATAGTTTATTTTATCTTTCAATTTATATCCTTTTATATCCTTTATATCTGATGTTTTCATATTAAAAACTAGACTCTTCGTGATTTTTATAATTTCAGTTTTGATCTCTTATTGTTATCCAAACAAACAAAATTCTACTTTCTTTTGAGGTGCCTAAACTTTTCCTTCTTGTAGTCAAGCAAACTTTAGGGCTAACATCTTTTGGCGACCATACTGAGGACGAAATTGAAAGTTTTCCTCGGATATTATATCTTTTCTCCTAATTTTGATAGTGAACAAAGTTGGGAAATCTTTGTAGGATATAGTCATTGACTGATTTTCAAAAAAAGCAGTTGTGGCTCCTAAGCAGATTGGAACCAAAGCGAATCCTTCCTCTCCATTGATCACAGGGGTTCCAAATCCAGAGAGAATTTTGAGGGAAGACAAACATAAGTTGGCTTATACTTCAGGAAGATTTCAGTCTTCTACAAGTTCATAATTTCTAGGTGAGGTAGATCAAGAAAATCCATTTTCAGATTTATCTGATTTTGAAAAAGAAGAAAAATAACAAATTTTGTCTATTTCCATTTCTCAATTTCAAGTTTCAAATCCTTCTTCTCAGTTTGATAGGTTGGAGGTATATACAAATCCATTATCTTCATTAGTAAAATTAGAACTCACAAGATCCAAGCCTCAAACAACACCTTATACCCCTCTTACTAGTAGAGTTCCTATTGGTCAATTGATTGCTAAAATTTCACCTCTTTTAAATCCTCAAAATAATCCTCAAGTTAGTTCTTAGATGACTGGTCAGCCCATTTATCCTATGCAAGCCATTGTGGCTGCTACGTATACTCCACTAGTCCTTCCTCAATCCCTTAATGCTTTCCTTGGTGGCAATTATCAAAAGTATCTCCCAAGATTTAATGGACAAGGGGAAACCACAAAAGAAGAGCATTGGAATGCATATTTTAGCTATGCTGACAATCAAAACATTGAACATCAAGACGTATGGATGAGAGTGTTCATTCAAAGTTTGGATGGGGAAGTTAGAAAATGGTTTGGGGAATTACTAGTTTCTTCCATAGATGGAATTCCATCCCTAAAAGAGACTTTTATGAAAGAATGGGGAGAAATGCCAATTTCATTAAACTTGGACTTATTCTAGTCCGAGTCACTTTGAAGATGGGTTAAAAATAACCTTTCTAAACTCTAAAATCAAGCAAAATCTTGTTCCAAAAGTGCCAAATGCAGGTTCCAAAACTGCCAAAACCGGTTCCAAAAGTGCCAAAACTGGTTCCAAAAGAACCGGTTCCAAAAGAACCGGTTCCAAAAGTGCCAAAACCGGTTCCAAAAGAACCGGTTCCAAAAGTGCCAAAACCGGTTCCAAAAGTGCCAAAACCGATTCCAAAAGTGCCAAAACTGATTCCGAAAGTGCCAAATCAAGGTTCCAAAAGTGACAAAACCGGTTCCTAAAGAGCCAAAACCGGTTCCAAAATTGCCAAATCCAGTTCCAAAAGTGACCAAACCCATTCCGAAACTGCTAAATCCGTTTCCAAAAGTGCCAAATCCAGGTTCCAAAACCATACTTTTTCTTTTGACATTTCCACTTTCGAAATTGGTTTTGTGGTGTTCCGATATGATAATTATGATGATCATTTGAAGTTGTAAAAAATATACAAATTATCAAATGAATCAGTGTCTGTATAATATGACGGTCATTTCAAGTTGAATTTCATTAACCAACACCCCATTTTTAATGAGGCTCGAGATAAATGAATGAAGGGTCGACCGATCCTCATTCTGCCCACTATTATTTTCATAATAGTTATAGACTGCAAGAAGGGTGGTTCAATCCTTCTTGTGTTCACCATTCTGGATACAGGTGAATTGTCGGCTATTGGTGTTCATAATTATCTACTAAAAGAAGGGGCGGGCGATCCTTCTTGTCGGTAGTCGGAAGTCCAGAGAAATATTGTTTAGATGTTATAACTTAGGCAATGTAGTGATCCCTACCATATATTGCAGAAGTTGGTAGTGGGAAATTGTCGTCCCAACCTTCGTAGATTAAATATTTTTTCATTTCTCTTTTAAATGAAGGGTCGGTCGACCCTTCTTGTGGTTACTATTTTTTCATTCTTCACCATTCAGGATATACATGAATTGATAGCCTATACTTCATAGGTTGAATATTTGCACAATTCCCTCATAAATGAAGGGGCGGTCGACCCTTCTTTTGCCCAATATTATTTTCATACTAGTTCTAGACTACAAGAATGTTAAATTTTGAGCATTAATTCACAATACTCTAGGATCTTTACTGAGAGAATAACATATACAGAATATCAATGCATAACAATCACAATAAGCATGACAAGCATCACAAGAATCAAAAGCATGAGAGACAAGAGACACAGATTTTCGATGGGGAAAACCCTAAGGTGAAAAACCCCACAACTTCCTCAGAGATAGAGAGAGCAATGGCTCAACCAAAGTACAACCAAAATACACTTGAGATAGTCTCCTAGAGCAGATGATCATCCTCCTCACTAGTGCGCCATTTTCTGAGTGAGAGAAGTGTGTCTTTCCGAATGATCCAAATAGAGATCTCCCGATCTCTATTTATATTTAACCTGTTTGCCCAGTTACACTATGGGGCCGACTTGTCTATCTAGATACATCCATAATATAATATATATTTTAGGGTCGACCCCACACATGGTGGTCTAATAACCCATCAACAAGTACACACACTTGCGACACTTGTCAATCCACATGACGAAACTTCCTTATAGAGGAATAACACATCTCTAGTAAGGGTACAATAAATATACATGAAATACATTCCGAAGTTACATATACATCAACACTCCCTCTTAACTAGCAAGGTATTTCTCGACATAGATCTACTAGAAAAGTCTTCTTCTCGGGATCATCATCATCGATGCATCATCATCATCATCGTCACTGCTACTGCTATCTCAACCAATCTCTGACTCTACTCGTCATAGGAAGTTGTACAGAGCCAGTCCTTTTTCATACTGGATGTAGTCCCACCACCTGCAGGTCTTCGTCATCACTATCCATACTATGGAAATATCAGGACTTATTACGTGTGTCACAAAACCTTAAAAGAGTCTCTTGACTAGCAAGAACCCTAAAGAGCATCTGAGGCCTTTTTCATCCTGTCCAGATCTCCAGGACTTATTACATGTGACCCCACCACAAAACCTTGAAAGAGAATCCCAGGATTGATTACGAGCGCAAGGCTCAACCTATCGGATCTCCTAGGGCACAAATTACATTTGGTCACCACAAAAACTCGAAAGAGCATCCCAGGATTGATTACGAGCACAAGACTCAACCTATCGGATCTCCCAGGGCACAAATTACATGTGGTCATGGAAAAACCTTGAAAGAGCATCCTAGGACTGATTACGAGCACATGGCTCAACCTATCGGATCTCCCAAGGCACAAATTACATGCCATAGGACAAAACCTCAAAAGAGCATCTGCCAGATATCCCAGGGCACAAATTACATGCCATAGGAAAAACCTCGAAGGACTATCTGTAGATATCCCAAGGCACAAATTATATGTCCTCCCAAGAAAAACCTCGAAAGAGCATTTGCCAGATATCCCAGGGTACAAATTACATGCCATAGGCAAAACCGCGAAAGACTATCTGCAAATCTCCCAGGGCACAAATTACATGCTTATCTACATAACTTGTTCCACGGCCACAGAGTATCAACCTGATACTCACCATACATCATCCTGATGTACACAGGATCATCCTAATCATCATCACTGCAACATCCTATTGCATGTCATCTGGAGCAACATCCTGAAGCTCGTCATCCATGATCATCCTGATCATACAATGTATCTACCTGATGCATACCAAGTATCTACCTAATACATGTCATCATACATGATCCACCTGATCATACAGTGTATCCACCTGATACAAATATAAATACATGATACATATCAACATACATGATCTACCTCATCATACAATGTATCCACCTGATACATATACAGATACATGGTCCAAGCATCCAACATGATGCATACATACATATAAATGATCCAACTGATCATATCCAGCATCCAACATGATGCGTACATACATATAAATTATCCAACTGATCATATCCAGCATCCAACATGATGCATACATACATATATAAATGATCCAATTAATCATACAAAGCAGAAACTAGAACATCATCCTGATGCTCATCATCCAGCGCTTACATCCACAGCCATCTGAAGGATCCTCCCTCCAACATGCTTGGAATGGCTTCAGCAAATGTGTCCATCACTTCTTCCTCGAAGTGTCGTCAATCCGAAGAAAACCAAGCCTCTCTCTGAAGTACTCAAACTTCACTCTAGCTAGTGGTTTCGTCAGCACATCTACAATTTGCTCGTCCGTCGCAATGTACAGGAGCTTCACAGCTCCTCTCTACACCATATCCCTGATATAGTGATATTTGATCTCTATGTGTTTTTACCTATCATGAAACACTGGGTTCTCGGACATCTTCACACAACTCTGGTTATCACAAAAGATACCAGTAGCATCCAATGGGAGATCAAATAAATCGGACAGTAGCTTCCGTAGCCATACTGCCTTACAACTAGCTGAACAGGCTGCAACATACTTTGCCTTAGATGTACTAAGTGCTATGCAAGACTGCTTCCTGATAAACCAAGAGATCACACCTGATCCCATACTGAAGCAGCATCCAGATGTGCTCTTCCTATCTGTAGCACTGCCAGCCCAATCTGAACCAACATAACCCTGCAGGTTAAACTTTTAATTTGCTTCATACTTCAGCCCATAAATCATTCTACCCTTCAGGTACCTCAGAACATGCTTTATAGCAACTAGGTGAACACTCCTCGGATCTGTCAGGAACTGACTCAGTGTGTTCATAGCAAAGCAAATATCTAGTCTCGTGTTCGTCAGGTACATCAAGGACCCATTCATCTGACGATACATAGAGATATCAACTGGCTCAGATGAAGCATCACATAGAAGCTTTAGACTCGATGCCATAGGTGTGGCCATGGCCTCGCAATCTATCATCCCGAATCTCTTTAGGATATCTACTGTGTACTACCCTTGACCAAGGAAGATCCCACCTACACTCTGCCACACCTCCATACCTAGGAAATAATGCATCATTCCCAAATCTTTCATATCGAACTTGGCAGCAAGCTTCCTCTTAGTATCTCACCAAGTTCTGGGAGCTTGCTACAATCCATACAAGGCTTTCTTCAATCTGCACACATGTGATTCCCTGTCAGGTCTTGGGACTGCATCCCAAACATCATCTTCATGATCGACGAATCATGGCATTCCATTTCTTCATCCCAGATCCTGGGAACTTCAATATCTTCAATAGATATCTTTGTTGCTAGAACAAATGTTGTAGTCCTTTTGTAGGTGAAGATATATGGTCTTTCCTACAAAACAAGTTAAATTGCATGATTAGAAACATCTCATAATTTTCAGAACAAATTCTTTACACATAAAGAAATATGTCATGCAGTCATGCAATTATCTTAGCCAATGCTTCAATACAACATTTATCCATGTTCCACAACTTTCTAGATGCCTTCCAATCTCTACAAGAACATTGCTAAGAGTTTGCACTACTCCAAACATGTCAGCAAAGAGGTTTCATTCTAGATAAGTAGCACTAGAATGTTGTACAGTTCCATAGGCCACTTACCCATCACATGCATATTAGTAGTATACTATTCATTAATGCAATCATTCTAATATGCACAATACATCTCCTAAGTCTAGGAACATAAGCATAATATTATTTAAACAAAATAGGCAAGAAATGATAATTGAAATACTTATCATTGTTTGTTTGTTGGGTGGACTCCATCTGAGTCTTTGCTTCCTTGCAGAAGCTGCTGGAGCCCTAATCTAAAGTAGCTTCTTCTACACCGTTCTGTTGTGGAATGTAGAGAGATGGTCAACTCCCTCTGAAAATATGCATCCTTGCAAGAGCTGCTGGAGTGTGCTCCCTCTTGATCTTTGCTTCCTGGATCACCTGTCCTTGAACTTATATTCATCCTTGCTGACATCAATCTTCTTGAACCCTAGAAAGTATATTCTGTAAGCCTTCGAGATTTCACTGTAACCCACAAATACACCCTTCTTTCCTGAAGGATCTAGTTTGGTCCTCTTTTCCTTTGGGACATGAGTGTATACTGGACAACCAAATAGTCTGAGATGGCTGACTTCTGGTTTCTTACCAGAAAAGACCTCTTCTGGTGTCTTGTTGTCCAATATCTTGTGGGGTGTTCTGTTCTACACATATACAGCTGTTCTAGCTGCTTCTGCCCATAGATGCATAGGTAGATCCTGGTCATGCAGCATTGCCCTTGCTGCTTCCATGATTGTTCTTGTTCTTCCTTTTTGCAACTCCATTCTATTGAGGATTATAAGGAGCAGTCAACTCCCTCTTAATCCCTGAATCACTACAAAGCTTCTTGAAATCACCTGAGGTGAATTCTCCACCATTGTCGGATCTGAATGTTTTGATCTTCTTGTCAGTTTGATTCTCCATTAAGGTTTTTAATTCCTTGAACTTATCAAGCACCTCATCTTTGTTCTTCAAGAAGTATACCCAAGTCTTCTTGGAGAACTCATCAATAAATGAGACATAGTAAACATACCCACTCAGAGAACTAGATGACATAGGACCACATACATCTGAGTGGATGATTTCTAGGATATCTTTTTCCTTGCTTTCACTGCTTGGGAAGGCCTTCTTAATGTTCTTACCTTTCGCACATCCTTTGCAAACACCTTCATGTTTGGTCTTGATTTCAGGAAGACCCTCTACATCCTTGCTTGCAATTGGAAGTGCCCTATAGTGCATATGAGCAAGTCTTCTATGCCAAAGTTCACTTGGCTCCATGGATTCATGTACCATGGCATGTTCAGGTTGACCCTTCAATTTATACAAACCTCCCTCTTGCTCTCCAATCACTACTGCATCATAGATTGTTTTACCCTTTGGCCACATTAGGACTTGGCCATCCACAAATGCAACTCTCATACCTTTTGCATCCAATGCAGAGATGGAGAATAAGTTCTTTTTGAGCCCAAGTACATAAAGTACTTCTTTCATCTTCAAATAATTTCTAGAATCTAGGTTATAGGAGGCTTCACCACTTCCTTTGATTGGGTATTGAAAATCATCCCCAAGTTTCACCTTATGAGGTGATTCATGTTCAGATAAGTTTACAAAAGATTCCTTGAACCCAGTCATGTGTTTGGAAGCCCCACTATCAATCAACCAATCATCACAACCATGGGAGATAGTACCTGTGAGAGCATCGATTAGAACATACTCTTCTTCACTTGATGAGTCATCATCACTATCATCACTTTCTACTCTAGCCTTCTTCTTTGGAGGTTCATCATCCTCGGCAGCATGAGCATGGAACTTTCTTTTGCTGCCCTTCTTCTTCTTGCTGAAGTTGTTGTTATTATCCCTTTTGTTCTTGGGACAATCTGAGGAAAAGTGACCCTTCTCATTGCATGTGAAGCATCTTAGATCCTTCTTATTCTTTTGATAGGATCTCTTGTAGTGAGAGTGCTCCTTCTTGGGCTTGCTTCTTTTGGTGTGAGCTGCGAGAGCTTGATCTTCACCTCCCATCTTTTCCTCACGAGCTACAAGTCTAGCTTCTTTTTGAGAGCATTCTTCCCACAATCTGTTGAAGGAGATCAACTTCTTCCTTGCACAAATTCCTTGAATAAAGGAATCCCATGACCTGGGTAGGCCATTTAGAGTGGTCATGACAACTTCACCATTCTCCACCATTTCAACTACCGCTTCCAGTTCTTCCTTAATCTAGGAGACCCTAGAAAAATAAGATTGAATGGTTTCTCCATTATGAAACTTTACTCCTTTCAATTGGTTCCACAAGGTCATCTTCCGATTTATGTTCTTCCCTTCAAATAGCTTGTTCAAAGAGTCAAACATCTCCTTGGGTGTCTTTAGAGAAGACACATGGGGTATGAGATGGTCTTTCATAGAATCAACAATGAGTCTCTTTGCCTTGACCAAGTTCTTCTTATGCAATACGTTGGCCTCTTCATCCTCTGGGATAGGGATGTCTTCTTTTATATATGAGTCCAATTCATTCTCTTCCAGGATTAACCCAATCCTATACTTCCAAGCTTGGAAGTTATCAGCCCCTTCAAGCTTATCCTCAAGCTTGATGTGGTGAGACATCTTAAAGAGTACTTCAAATGGAAATAGAAAAGATTTAGGTCTTACCACTTGAAATGCTGAAAATTGGATCTGGTCTCGGATTAGGGTTTGTCGAAAAAACCCTAAAAATTCAAAATGTGAATTTCAACTTTCTAAAAGGATAGAAAGATGCTCCTTGGTGAGCTTATCATCTTGGTGTATTCAGAAATTGAGATTAGCAAAGCTTTACCTTTCAGATTTGTCTTTTTGTACTCCCGAGTTCACTAGGGAGAGCCCTGAATTAGGGTTTGAGTTTCCCGGAGATCTACCTAGCCAAAAATCTTGATCCAAAGCTCTAAACTTCAATTGTTGCAAGGAGCTTCCAGCTATGTATTCAGATTCCAGAAATTCCTATTTTTGTGGAAACCCTAATTTTTAGGGCCAAATCTGAAAATGCTCAGAATTGAATTCTTATTAGATAGATAGATTATCCTTGATGAGTAGAGTCAATCTACTATAATGCTTTTCCAAAATCTGTGGAGAGAAACCCAATCAACAAGAAACTCAAGTTTCCATCACTGCAAAATGTCTTCTTCTCAGGTTAGCTCTGATACCATGTTAAATTTTGAGCATTAATTCACAATACTCTAGGATCTTTACTGAGAGAATAACATATACAGAATATCAATTCATAACAATCACAATAAGCATGAAAAGCATCACAAGAATCAAAAGCATGAGAGACAAGAGACACAGAGTTTCCGTGGGGAAAACCCTAAGGTGAAAAACCCCACAACTTCCTCAGAGATAGAGAGAGCAATGGCTCAACCAAAGTACAACCAAAATACACTTGAGATAGTCTCCTAGAGCAGATGATCCTCGTCCTCACTAGTGCGCCACTTTCTGAGTGAGAGAAGTGTGTCTTTTCGAATGATCCAAATAGAGATCTCCCGATCTCTATTTATACTTAACCTGTTTGCCCAGTTACACTATGGGGCCGACTTGTCTATCTAGATACATCCACAATATAATATATATTTCAAGGATGACCCCACACATGGTGGTCTAATAACCCATCGGAAAGTACACGCACTTGCGACACTTGTCAATCCACATGACGACACTTCCTTATAGAGGAATAACGCATCTCTAATAAGGGTACAATAAATATATGTGAAATACATAGATGAAATACATTATGAAGTTACATATACATCAACAAAGAAGGGTTGTCCGATCCTTATTGCGTTCACCAGTCTGGATATAGGTGAATTGCTGGATATTCATGTTCACAATTATATACTAAACAAAGGGTCGACCGACCCTTCTTGTGATTTGTATTTTTCCAGTCTTGACCATTCTGGTTATACATGAATTGATCTCTATTTTGGCAAGCCAAAATCTCACACGTGTGGGCCTCAAAGAGACAACTGACACCATAGGAAGTGATGACATCACATGTATGATGACATGGAATGTGTGATGAGGCTAGAAGGACACATGATAGTGTTCTAGTGTTATCACTAAGTCAGTGTCTCAATCTGACATCATTCTGGAAAAGTATGATAAGTTTGTGAAACTTTGGAAATTGACAAAGTATGGAAAAAGTAGAAAAAACTACTCTGAGAGAATGCCCTCCATAAATCTTGGTTTGAGAAAAATGCACACACCATCATATCATGCTATAGCTTGTTGAAGTGGCTATCTAGTCATGGTCTCAGTTTGCCTTAATCATTTCCGAGGAGAAAGTTATAAGTCTGCTAAAATAGGGTTTCAGGATCAACCTTGGAGAAATTCTTGGAAATGACCAAGTGTTGGAAAACTGGTTCAGGTGGGCTTGGGAAAATGCCCGTCGTACCTCATGGGAGAATGATAAAAGGGTGGTTAGATCAACGACTATTCGATAAAGGGCGGTTAGATTGACGTTCCATAATATTTCCGCACCGCCAACATGCCCAATGTAATGGAGGTCTGAGCGGTTGAGAAATACCATACCGTTGTACGCATGTCGTCTCCACATCATTCTACAATCAGAGAAAGAGGTAAGGAAAACCACCATCATGCATTGTGAAACCACCTTTGGTGGTGTATAAAAGAGAAGGGCACGTCAAAAATTGACTTTTGTGTTGCGAATGGTGGAGGATTGGAACATGTCTATGTTGCTCGAAAGCAATAGAGCATAGTTTATTCATCTTGTTTGTGCCAGGTAGGTCCTCTTAACTTTTGAAAGTAACTAGAATTGTTTACATAATGGAAGGAATTAGTGGAACCGTCTATCAGAACGTTGAAACTATGAGGATAGGAGAAACCCTAGTGGATAGAGATAGTGACATTCATGACTCCATAATGGATAAATTCTCATTTTCAGAAATCAAAAGAAAGTTGGAGGGTTTATATAAACAAAATTTGGATGTGCACAGTGCTTATAAGTCTCGTTTTATCCATTTCTGTCCCGAACAACCTTCAGGGTTTCTGGAATTCGTTTTATGGTGTGTAGTAAATTATTCTCAGAGTCAAAGAGTCATTATGAATTCATCACGAAAGAAAATTCTTTTCCATGTAAATGCATCTACCGTTAGGAAAGCTCTAGCAGTACCCCTGTTTTCCTCCCACCACCAGGAAGATTTTGCTGAAGAAGCCCTATTTAGCTAGTACAAAGAGTCATCTCCTGAGACCAAACAAACCTTGATGACCAGTTGCTTGAAACTTGGCCTTACCATTGATAACACCCCCTATCCACTTGACATTAATTTCTTTGATGAAAATTCATAGTTAGTTTTGTCACTGATTTCATAGTTTTTAGTGTTTGATGATGATTCCATGGTCACAAAGGTCCAGTTAAGTATGCTTTTTAGATTAAGTGTTGCTAAACTAGAAATGGATTACAGTCAAGTACCCTACCTTAAAATTGATGAATTGTTGGCTCGAAACATCCACTCTCAGTTAGTGAATTTCCAAACTTCGAGACATTTCAGATTCCAAACACACCTGATGAAAATGCTCTTGTTTAGCAGTCGAAAAGATTTACATTTCCCACAATCTGTGTTTTCAGAAATAGTGGAAGACAGTATGTTTAATTTTATGAATTTTATTTTATCAGAAGTATACAAATTGATGTTTGGAGACAATTTTCCTAGAGTATTATCAGAGAAGAAGACCCTGATTCAATTAAGCCCAAAAAAAGCAATTGGAGACTGGTTTTTAGGGAAGCAGTATACAATAATCAGACTTTATGGATCTGTTAGGGAGCCCTATATTCTACTATCCTTTTTGACTCCGAGAGTTTTTGCTTTGGAGTTTATCAAAAAAAATTTGACAGTAGAAAATGACCATTTTCTGCATTTCAAGAAAGCTATAGATATAAAGTTCCTTTTAAAAATTGGTCCTTTTATCATCAAGAACAAGAATGCTCTCCCTTTTGTATAACAACATTTAGAAGCACTGAGTTTTAGGAAAGCGACAAATATTAATTATGATCCTTGTCATGTTAATTCTGACAGAAGGAAAGAGAACAAAAATAAAGCCTTTGATCACCAAGAGGTTGAAGGATTGGCGAAGATGGAAAATTTAATACAATATGAATCATACACAGAAGTTTCAGGAATTTCACATGCTAATCCTTCTAACTTGGATAAAGTTTTAGCTGAGTTGGTACCTGAGCTGGTACCTACCCCAAGAAATGTTGAAGCAACAAGTAAAAGAATTTTTTATTAAAGTACTGATATGTAGGTGGAGGAAGAAAGAGAAGCCAAAATATTAAAATCAAGCCAGCAAGGTGAAGTAGTTGTATCTAACAAAGAAAAGGGAATGAAGAAAGAAAAATACCAAGGGCCAGGAATTCAAGTATAGGAATACGAATTTGATGAGGTAAGAGCTGCAGGTGATTCTAGGAAATTTCATTCAAGAGATGAAATATGTGTAAAATATGGCAATGACAGACAAACAACAGTAGAAGCAATGCATAAGTTGTTTCCAGAAGTGAGGAATGTTGTTGATTCATAAATTACTCTGATGACTAGTAGAGATCTAGACAAAATACTTTGAATTTGGCTGTATCATCTGATGATAAGGTTACATAAATGAAATTGAATTTGTAGAAGATAATAGTCCTTGATAAAATTCACCTACACAGACAGACCAGAGAGGTGATTTATGCTGATATGATGAAAGCTACCTTAACAGTGGAAAAACTACAAAAAATAGTGAATAGGCTTCAAATCTAGTTGAGGCAAGAGAAAATAGAGAACAAATCCCATTATCTACAAATAAAAAGATTGCAAGATGACCTAGTGAAGAGAAATGATGAACCAAATAGAGGGGAGGGAATTAAAAATATTTTAGCTAAGAAAGAAAAGAATATCCAATTACTTCAGCAAAGGTTAGAATTCCAGCAACTCGGATAATTCAGGCTTCTAAATTAACTGTTTTAGAAAAAGAAAAAAAACATTTATCTTGAGAATTGGATGGTTGTGTTGCTAAATTGCTCAAGTTTGAGGAAAAAGAGGAAAGTTGGGAGAAACATAGATCAATTCTTAAGACTAAAATTGAAGATCTAAAGGCCAAATTGGAAAATACAACACAAGATAAGCAAGGAACATATCAAGGCAACAAAGAAGCAAGCACAGATGATATAGTTCAAGCTATGTCCCAAGTTAGCTTGAAAAAAGTGGAGATCATAGAACTAAAAGAAGAAGAAAAAAGACTAGAAGAGGAAAATTTAAAAAAGGAAAATCAAATAAAGAGTTGACAAAAAAAAATAAAGATTTGGTAGGAAAAAATCAAAGCATGATAGGCCAAGTGACAGGACAACTAGCATTGCAAAGTGCAAAGCGTTTGATTTGGGATTCAATCATCAATGAGGATGCAAAATTTAGGCCTTATTTAGATTTTACGAAGACAAAGGAAGCCATAGAAAATGATAGCTTAAGAAATGAGAGAAGTTTTAGATAAGATACCGAAAGATACAACCCGGGGTACCATAAGTTTCTTAAATACTCTAACAGAAGGTGATCTGAAAGCAATGGCTATCGAAAATAGGGAAACAGTCATAACTTGGGCTAGGAGAGTCCTTGGCAAACATTCTCACATTGATAATGTTTAGGCTAGTGCAGAACAAATGAAGGAACAGGTTGAAGCATTCAAAAATGGATTTGAGAAGGTAATACAAAAGGGACTGCCTTCTTTTTGGGATGAAAATAATGAATTAATTTCCCAAGAAAATTATAAGGATTTACTATATAATATTGGGAGGAACCATGAGCAATTTCAAGGTTTGAATCATGTTCTAACAGGGAAAATTCTACTCGAGAAACTCTCCGTTGACTTTGAAATTCTAAACCAGCTGGCCATGATAGCTGAAAATATTCCTCCAGCTTCCATTGCAGAGCACATAGAGATGAAAGTTATAGTCGAGGAGATGACTAGTTATGAGGTACCTTCTACAGAGCAACGGAAGACAATGGAGAGATATGTGAAAATGAAGTACACCTTGCACACTTGAAGACTACTCTTCGAGAAAGAATCCCTGTCAGCCGCTACAACCAATAGAAAGACATCAAATGTTATATTCTAAGAAATTTTGGAAATTGTATAAATTTTGACCGAAATAGAATGTAATACTTAGTTTATAATTTTCTATTTTTAGTTATGAAGCAGTTAGGGTTTTACCTCGAGAGGTTTTACAATGTATAAAAGAAAATTTTTAGCAATGTAGTAAGTGTTGGAACCCATGAAGAGATATTCGTTTTGTATTGAGCCCTTCAATTTTGAATAAAGATGGGCGAGTAGAGTTGATAAATATTTTCAAGACTAAAGATTCCAGTGTTATTTTATTCAAAGGATTAGATGTTGTTTTTGGAAATATAGTAAGGGTTGGAAATCGTGAAGATATACTCGTTTTGTATTGAGCCCTTTAATTTTGAAATAATATTCCCGAACAGGGTTGATGCATATTTTCAAGAGTAAAGATTCTTGTGTTATTTTATTCAAAGGATTAAAAAGAATGTGACCGTCTTGTCAATGATGAGATAATTAACAAATTAAATCATGACGATAATGACTACGCTGTGATTATAGAGTGTGAAACAATATGAATCAATAAAAGAAATATACTGGTGCATAACCTGCATATAAATCATATGAATGATAAATCAAGCACACAGATTTATATGTTTTATGATTTAAAAATACAAAATAGAGTTATTAGATGTATGTATGAAAAACCAAAATGAATCAAGAAAATTTGATTCAAATAACAAAAGAAAGTAAAATAGAAACTAGCTGAAATTCATTAAAGATTGTAAAACATTACAAGTCTCCAAATACAGAGCGTCTCCAGATCCCTCCTTCCATGGTCCCCCCCCATTCATGCAATTTCCCCAATATTATTTCCATACTTGTTCTAGACTGCAGGAAGGGTCATCTGATCCTTCTTGTGCTCACCATTATGGATACAGGTGAATTGATGGATATCGGTGTTCTCAATTATCTACTAAACAAAGAGTCGGTCGACCCTTCTTTTTCTTAGGATTTTTCCATTATTTACCATTTTGGTTATACATGAAATGAAGGCCTAGCCTTAGTATTTTTCCATTATTGACCATGCTGATTTTCAGTTGTAAATTTTTTCCAATAATCGGGGATTTGATGCCCACAACCCACAACCCGCAATTGCGGATTGCGGGAAGAGTATTGTAAATGTTTGCGTTTTGCGTTTCCGCAACCCGCAATGTGGATTGCGGGAACTATTTGAATAATGGATTTGTGACATGCGTTTCCGCAACCCACAACCCGCAATGCGGATTGTGAAAACTTTGGTTTGTTTTCATTTGAAGTTGAATGTCATTAACCAACACCCCATTTTTGAATGAGGCTCGAGATAAATGAATGAAGGGGTGGCCGACCCTTCTTCTGCCCACTATTATTTTCATAATAGTTCTAGACTACAAGAAGGGTGGTTCGATCCTTCTTGTGTTCACCATTATGGATACAGGTGAATTATCGTTTATTGGTGTTCACAATTATCTACTAAGAGAAGGGGCAGCCGATCCATCTTGTCGGCAGTCGAAAGTCGGGATAAATATTGTTTACATGTTATAACGTAGGCAATGTCCTGATCCCTACCATATTCTGTGGAAGTTGGTAGTGGGGAATTGTTGTCCCAACCTTTGTAGATTAAAAAAAATTCATTTCTATTTTAAATGAAGGGTCGACCGACCCTTCTTGTGCTTAGTAGTTTTGCAGTCTTCACCATTCATTACATACATAATTTGATAGCCTATACTTCGTAGGTTGAATATTTGCACAATTCCCTCATAAATGAAGGGGCATCTGACCCTTCTTCTGCCCAATATTATTTTCATACTAGTTCTAGAATGCCAGAAGGGTCGTCTGATCCTTCTTGTGTTCACTAGTCTGGATACAAGTGAATTGTTGGATATTGGTGTTCACAATTATCTACTAAAGGAAGGGTCGGCTAACCCTTCTTGTGATTTATATTTTTCCAGTCTTCACCATTCTGGTTATACATGAATTGATCTTTATTTTGGCAGGCCCAAATCTCACACGATAGGAAGTGATGACATGGCATGTATGATGACATGGCATCTATAATGACATGGAATGTGTGATGAGGCTGTAGAGACACATGACGGTGTTCTATTTCTATCTGCCATCATTTTTGAAAAGTATGACAAGTTCGTGAAACTTTGGAAATTAACAAAGTATGGAAAAAGTAGTCAAAACTGCGCTAAGAGAATGCCCGCCATAATTCACGGTTTGAGAAATTGAGAAAAATGCATGCACCATCATATAATGCTATAGCTTATTGAAGTGGCTATCTAGTTATACATAATTGCGGATTACAAGAAGTGTTTGAATAATGGATTTGCAACATGCATTTCGGCAACCTGCAATGTGGATTGCAGATTATAGAAACACAGGTTTGTTTTTATTTCGAGTTGTAGTCCCGCAACCCGCAATTGTGGATTGCGAATTGCAGGAACGTTGTATATATTTCTAAAAAAATAAACCCCCACAACACGTCTTCCGCATTCCACAGATTAGATCTCAGCTGTCGATTTGTCTTATTCTTACGGTCCAGATTTAACCAGACGGAATTAATAAATATGTTGAATTTTTTTTTTTAAATTTTTTTCATCTTCGAAAATTACCTGCTGTGTGGATTTTACTGCGAGTTTTTACAGGGGTTCGTTTTCGCCATTTTTTACAGCTTAAATGAAGGGTCGACCGATCCTTCTTGTCCTTACTATTTTTCCAGTCTTCACCATTCTAGATATATATGAATTGACATCCTATCCTTTGTATGTTGAATATCTGCACAATTCCTTCATAAATGAAGGGCGACCGACCTCTCTTCTGCCCAATATTATTTTCATACTAGTTCTAGACTACCAGAAGCTTGACGGAGATCAACAGTTACAGAAACTTGATAGAGATCAACGGTTATAGAAGCTTGACGGAGATCGTCAGCCACTAGTGTTGTTCACAAAAGTAAGATAGGACGGTTTAAGCGTGAGCGGAGTGTTGCTAGTCGGCAAGCAAGTTGGAAATTAGATCAATGGGAGAAAGGATAGATCTACGGATGACAGGTACTTCGATGATTTGAGATGCGTGGGGAAATGGAATTTTTATATTTGTGAATTTTTGGTAGGGACAGCATGTTTCGATGGTGCATATATAGCGAAGAAAGGCATCAACGACGGAGGTTTAGTTCAAAGATTGAACATGCACGAAGTATCGGCGCGTTCCAAATTTGCGAACCTCAATAAAAGCCGTACGTTTGGACAATAAGGATGTGGATAGGGGCTAGATCGACAGTTGATAATAACTACGCAGATCTAAGGTGCGGGGAAGGTAGTGTTTGAGAGATTGAAGACTGTGGAAGGCCATGGGGCTAAGCATGGAAGAAGATCAACAGTACCAGATCGATGATGCAATATGGACAGCTCAGAGAAATTCCTTTATTGCTAGAGGTGCATGAATGATATGAAATGATAGATAATATAAAAAATGGAATGCATGGGGATCTGATTACTATATGATTCGGTTGCCCCCTTTCCCCCTTGGTCGATGTCAAGTGGGGCAAGTTAATTTAGATAGACTCAAATAGACTCTAGCACCTTGTTGACTACACATTCTATCTGGGACCAAGTCCAACAAAACTGATGCAATAACTTAAGAACTAGCTCAAAGAAAAATTCAAAGAATCAGGTAAGAGATCTACAATGGAAAGTCACATGACACATATGGAATAAAGTTATAATCATTTTGAATCTTTGATATATAAGAAAATATAGGGGTTTAAGCTTGCTCCAATGCATGCAAGAAAAATTCCTACTTCCAAAGGTATATTCTTCCTCGATGAGATCAAATGAGCTAAGACTTAAAATTGGACGAAAGTATATGCATGCCACCCAATGATTTGAAAAGATTACTGGTATTAAAAATAAAATTTACACGCATTGAATAGACGGCAACCTTAATTTACCTACTGTGTGCATTTTACTGTGAGTTTTTACTAGGGGTCGTTTTCGCCATTTTTTCCAGCTTAAATGAAGGGTTGGCCGACCCTTCTTGTGATTAGTATTTTTGCAGTCTTCACCATTTAGGATATACATGAATTGACAACCTATACTTCATAGGTTGAATATTTGCAGAATTCCATCATGAATGAAGGGGCGATCGACCCTTCTTCTGCCCACTATTATTTTCATACTAGTTATAGACTACCATAAGGGTCATTCGATCCTTCTTGTGTTCACCAGTATGGATATAGGTGAATTGCTGGATATTGTTGTTCACAATTATCTACTAAATGAAGGATCGACTGACCCTTCTTGTGATTTATATTTTTCTAGTCTTGACCATCCTGGTTATACATGAATTGATCTCTATTTTGTAAGGCCAAAATCTCACACGTGTGAGCCTCAAAGAGAGAAATGACATCATAGGAAGTGATGACACTTTGTTTTGTTTTTATTTGGCGTTGTGGTCCTGAAACCCGCAATTGCAGATTGCGGATTGCGGGAACATTGTATATATTTCCAAAAATTTAAACCCCCGCAACTTGTCTTCCGCATTCCCTAGATTAGATCTCAGCCATTGATTTGTCTTAATCTTATGCCCCATATTTAGTCCGACGGAGTTAATAAATATGTTGATTTTGTGGATCATTTTGACATGGATCCACGCATGTATTTCAGTGGCCATGCTATATATATACATCTCCTAGTTATGTATCAGAGATCATACTACACATCTATATCATGGCAAGATTGTAATTGCTTGCTGACCTTGATCGTTGTTTCAGGTGTTTTTTGTGACTTGGTTCTACGGTTTCTTGCTCCTCCTCTAACTTGGACTTATAATGTATTTCAGCCATCATTTCCCTCTCACCTCACACATTAGGGGGCATTTGTTATAGGTCAAATCTGCACTTCTCCATCCGCGATCATGTTATTCTGTCGATCACACAAAAGGACAACATGGATTGAAGAGCTAGATTGCGCTAGGTGATGTATGGACTGGACCTACCCTCTTTAGTTGAGAATTTATCTGTTTACCCTTATCTTTTGACATGTGCGCTACTCTTTGGGCAGTAAACCCATCCACATCTACTAGTATGCCCTGCTTTCCTCAAAGGAAACCCACGTACATCTGCTAGTATGCCCTACTTTACTCAAGGGAAACTAGTGCACACCTCAGAAAAAGTTGCAAACGCTTGTTGTACAACACTGAAGTTTCATACTATGCGCTACTATGCCTTGAGGAAAATCGCACACATCTTAAGATGAAATAAAAAATATATTAATTTGACAAATTGGGATTAGTTGAATTTGGTTCTGCAACTTCCCCAACCTCCCAATACAACCACCTCTCGATTACAACTTCCTACTTGTCCCATAAATACAAGGAGGATCCATGAGAGGAAACTAAACTATTAGATGGAAAGATAGAAAAACTAGAAAGAATATATTAAGGGCTGTTACGCTGGAGGAAAGTCCCAAGTCATTGTGAAGAGCAAGATCCCAGGACTCGGTTGCAGGAACATCTCGACATGTTAGGTATATTGTACTGATTAATGTTTCTTTGACAATAAAAATGTTGAAATACCCTTCCTGTCCCAAATCAGATGTCTATTAGATTGTATGTCTATTTGGTGTAATATCTGATTATATTTGATGTTAAATTAATTTCTGATTTCATCATATTTATTTATAGTCAAGATACGCAGGGGAAGGTCTCTTTTGTATTTTATGTTCGTCAAGCTGAAGATCAAGCGAAAGATAGGACCAGCCGTCAAGTAAAGGTATGTCTTCCGATATCCCAATCTATATCATTTGTAAGAACTAGTTGCAATATAATAACTGTATTTACCTGTCAAACCCTCCCAATTGGTAGTGTCCATCTCCTCACTATAAGGTTAAAATCCTGAACCAAACCAAACCGGTATCCCTATGGTGAATCCCAAAAGATTCAAGGTAGCCATTAAGGGAGTACCAATGTTCCCAATGAATGGAAAAGCACAAGGCGCCCCTTGAACAGGGGTCCCTTGATTGGTTCTCACTGGGATGCTATCCATGGTTTTCGACTCAATGGGATAGAAATATGTAAGGCCATAATACAAGCGGCACAAAGAGGGCACCACTAAAAAAGTTCCTAAATAGTCAAACTAGGCAAACAATGGAAAATACTCACAGAAGTAAGTCTGGGATGATTAGGGCCTAGAATAGAATAACAGAATATCGACGACCAGTTACATGGCATCCTTCGGAGGTCCACTAGGTGCAAGCATTTGAATCACCAAACCACCTTCCCGGTGTTGAAATATTGTAACTTCAAAGAATATTATATTTGTATATTATTTATTCCGGAGATGTTCCATACCTCCGATGTGATTATACTATAAATCCAGAGATGTTTATTCCTCCGAGTTGGGTGTGGTAACTAGGGTTATTAGACCCACCATGTGGGGGTCGGCCCAGTCAGTTATAATGGGGTATTTAACCTAATGGTTAAATACTAGCCTACATGTACTTGTGTAAAATACATATCAGAGTAGTGTATAAATAGAGGAGGTGTGTTCCTCATTATACACACACTCACTCAGTTGAGGATAGCGCACTTGTGGAGGAGAGGTCTGCTATTGTGGAGGAGGAGATCATGTCTCAGGGTTTCATCTTTGTATATTGCTGGTCATCTATATTGAGGAAGCTTTGCTGGGTTTTCTACCCCATGAGGGTTTCCCAGGATAAATCTCCGTCTCTTGTGTTTATGCTGTGCTTGTTGATTCTTCAGTGATTCTATATATGCTATAATTGTGAAATGGAATGTAATGATGCTATTTTCTGTCTTATCATATTAAATCTTAACATGGTATCAGAGCTAACCTGAAGGAAGACAAGGTATGGCACTAACGACACTTGCTTTACTCATGACAATTTGAAGGTTAGGGTTTTACATAGCAAAAACCAGTCATCGTAGCACTTTCGCTATAAATCCGTTTTGGTGAAGTTTTCAGATCTGAAATTGTTACAGGACGAAGACTAAATCTCCAGATACCTTGTGTCCAAAGGACAACCTCTAGTTCGTTGTACTTTGTGATTTATGATCTGTACAATATAGGGTTTCTGCCTCTTCCAGATCTGAGTCAAAATCAGGTGACCTTGGAAAAAAGGTCATATCTTGGGATAGGAAGCTCCAAATGAAATTTCGTAAAATGTGACAGGTAGTAGACAGTCTGTACTATCTCGGAAAATTTTTTCAGAGGCCGAATTTGAACCAGTGACACGTGGCACTCCGTACAAGTGCGCTCTCTTGTATTATCCCATAAACAGGTCATGTTGCGACATTTGGCATAACTCTCTCTCAGAGAGTCCAATTGAGGTCAGACCTATCAGGATGGAAAGGTAACAGGCCAAGATATCTCAAGAAACTTTTTTCAGAGGCCGAAGTTAAAACAGTGACACGTGGAACGCCGTACAAGTTCGCTCTCCTGTTTTATCCCAAAACAGGTCACGTTGCGACATTTGGCATATCTCTCTCTCAGAGAATCCAATTGAGGTCATACCTATCAGGATGGAAAGATAAGAGGTTAGGCTATCTCAGGAAACCTTTTCAGACCCTGTGGATCAAAAATTTCCGAGTTACACCAGAAACAATCAGGTACATATTTCTGTCAAAACAGAATTATTTTTTGGTACCTTCATTCATGGCTTCCGGAATTTAGGGCATTGGAGAAAGTTGGAATTTTTGTAATCGGAGACCACGGCTGGATGCTACTCATCAAAATAGAAATTCAGAGACCAATATCAGAATTTTTTGTTGGGTAGAAGGCCGGGCTTGATTAGACCCTAGTTCGGGACTTTGATCAGAAAAGTGGAAAATTAGGACTTCTGTAAAAATGGGAATTTTTGAAATCTGTGACCACGGCTGGAAGCTCCTCAGAAAAATAGAAGCTTAGAGCTTTGGATCAAACATTTTGATTGGGAAGAAGAGTGGGATTCATCAAACCCCAGTTCAGGGTCATGTCCAGTGAATCTGGAAGTTTCAAAGGCAAAATTGAGGAGTGAAACTTTGCAGTTTTCAAATTCTGAATATATCAGTTTGATCAGCTCATCAAGGCGCATATTTCTATCCTTTCGAAAGTTTGAAATTCAAAGTTTGAATTTTTGGGGTTTCTCTGACAAACCCATATCCAGCTCCAGGTCCAGTTCTTGCAAATCAAGTGGATAGGGTTAATCCTAGAAGAAGATGGATTGGTCATCTACATAAGTGAAGGAGTTCATGTTTCAGAGGGAGATGAGGCTAAGGCTTTACATAAGGAGATTACAAGCAATCTCGATAGGTATGACTCATCGAGGTATGTTTTGAGATTTGTTCATGATTAAGTTTATGGTATGTTTGTTTTCATGTTATTACGGTTAGTACAATCTTGATTTTAGATTTGTTGTATCACCTTAACAAAATTATGAATGCATGATAGAAGATATTCATTGGTTAGGGTGTTGACACTTATGATTGTACTAATGCATTATGATGTTGTGTGAGGTTGATGTTGTCTGCTAACAAGATACAGGTACATCACAAAAGACAAATCAGGCTCCATGACCATGAAAAACATGAAGACAAAGACTCATCCATAATCTTTGTTCTACTTACGAGGTATGTATGACTTTGTTATATTATGCTTAACCTATGAGACATGCAGGTTCTAGCTCAGGATCTCTAAATCATTGAAGAGATTGTTTAGGTATGTTGTACATAACCAAGTAGGTATACTAATCCAGGTATGTTTCCCATGAATCTTACCTTGTGTTAGGATCCCTTATATAAGTATACTTGGAATGATTGGTTATGCTTATTCATAAATTTAGTAATCAAGGGATTATGCATATTATATCTTTTATCTTGATTAATGATATGCATGAGTAAAAGAAGACTTCCCTGAAATCTTGAATACTAATGTTTATTAACTATAATCATGACTATACATTTTCAAGATTATTTAGTACTATAATGTTTTGATAGCATTTAGAATATACTAATGAGTGTATGTTTGTGTATGAGATCATGAGGATGACTCTTGAGCATGCACAGTGGTACAGAATGAATAGAAGTTCAAAAGACATACAAAAGATCAAGCGGGAGGCAGCCACACAAATATAAAAGATAAGTATTTGAGTTGGTATTTGAAATAGTAATGATATTGCCTGTAATAGGTTGTATGCATATTTGTATTCCTAGAATATATAATGATGAGTGTAAACATTCATAGAGCATTGAACAGTATACAACTAATGTGCATATGTTTGGTAAGTTGGACAAACATTCCATTGTTGCTTGTCTAGAATGAAACCTCTTTGCTGACATGCTGAGAGTTGTGCACACTCTCGATAGTATGTTCTGGTAGAGATGGAAGGCATCTAGATAGCCACTGTATGCATACAGGATATGGGAAAGTGTTGTGCCAAAGTATTGATCAAAATAGTTGCATCACTATGTAAATGATGTCTGTATGCATAATAGGTTATCATGTCAATATGATTTGATGATTATGAAGTATTACTAATCTTGTACTTAATTTTGATTTGTAGGAAAGATCATGATGAATGATGAACACTGAATGAGCAATGGATGTTCAACAAGAAGATTTACAAATCAAACAAAATATAGAAGGCTCATGGCTAGAAGATTCTCTTAGAAAGAGGAAGAGAATCATGATGAGATGTTTGCTCCAAGTGGCTAAAATAAGACCATTCTCTTTAAAGAAGAAGTGTGAATCAGGTTCTATATGGTTCCCAGGATCAATAATCAATTGATGAGCTTAATGATCACCATGGGTGATATGGATCTCAACCTTTTCTACAAGGTTGAATATGGCTTCTATACACATATGACATGGATGCAAGAAGGAACTCACCACAGAGTTCGAATGATATTGAGGCTCATATCAGTAGACCCATCTATCGAGAGATGGCATAGATATATATGCATAAAATCATTCAATGCAGAGTGTGAATGATGTTCAGTCACAAAGGGAGAATTGACAGTTTCTTAATAAGCTTGGGCTTTACCAAAAGTAAAGTTGTCCCTAACCTTTACCTTAAGGCTATGGATCATACTATTATTATGATATCTTTCTTATAGGGAATGAGAAACAGATCATGAAAAGAAAGAAGAAGATGGCTGCAGAAATGAAAAATGAAAGATCTCAGATTGATGCATTACTTCCTAAGTCTGGAAGTATGGCAAGGCTTAGAAGGAATCTTTCTCAACCAGGGAAAGTGTGCTGAGAAATATTAAAAGGAATTGATGTGTTGGAATGGCCACTCTCATGAATTCCAACTTGAAGTTCTTAGCAGATGACTCATTAGAGTTAGTGGATATAACTCTGAACAGACAAATTATTGGGTCTTTGATATATCTAACATATACTAGGTTAGATATATGCTTTGTTATGAACACCTTGAGTTAGTATCTAGTGGAAACTAGATGTGTTTACCTGATAGTTGCAAAGCATGTGATGAGGCACATAAAGGACACGATAAAATTTGATCTATGCTATCTTGAAGATCATGACTTCAGATGGCTATTCAGATTCTGATTGGGCAGGAAGTGTATCAGACAGGAAGAACACATCGAGAGGATGTTATTGTCTGGGATTAGCCATGATCTCGTGGTTTAGCTGGAAGCAGTCTAGTATGGCTCTCAGCACAAGCGGAATATATGGATGCTTGCTCTGCTAGTTGTGAAGAAGTTTGGCTTTAGGATTGTTTGACTTAGAGATAGAACCAACTGAGATCCTATGTGATAATTAGAGTTGTATCAAGATGACATAGAATCTAGTGTTCCATGATAAGTCAAAGAACATAGAAAACTAACAAGATATGACGCAGAAAGGAACTCTAAAGTTTGAATTTGTAACAGGTTACCGTTGTACTAACCAAACCTCTACGTCAAGTGAAGAAGTTACCAACCAAACCTCTGTCTCGAGTGAAATTTGAATACTTCCGAGACAAGCTTGGTGTAGTTCAAAAGGACCCTCCTCGAAAGGGGGAGTAGTATAGTCACTGCTGATGAGATTGTCTCATCGAACAACAAGGTCGATGATGAGGTAACCTGTTCTCTACACCCAGTTACTTAGAAATATTTAGATTTAGGACTCTTATACTTAGAATACTTAGTTTTACTTATACATGCTTTTGATGATAGATGTATTGATGAGAATACATGCTTTTGATGATGAGATGTATTAATGAGAATACATGTAGGGATTGTATCATCCTTGAACACTTGTTCTAAAGTGATCCGTAGACGTATGGTCTCCGAAAATGAAGTCCTTAGTGGACAGGTGGGGATTGGATCATCCCTGGACTTTCAGTCCTAAAGAGAGCCGTAGACGTGAGGTCTCCGAAAATGAAGTCCTTAGTGGACAGTTGAGGGGATTGGATCATCCCTGGACTTTTAGTCCTAAAGAGAGCCGTAGACGTGAGGTCTCCGAGAATGAAGTCCTTGGTGGACAATTGAGGGGATTGGATCATCCCTGGACTTTCAGTCCTAAAGAGAGCCGTAGACGTGAGGTCTCCGAGAATGAAGTCCTTGGTGGACAGTTGAGGGGATTGGATCATCCCTGGACTTTCAGTCCTAAAGAGAGCCGTAGACGTGAGGTCTCTGAGAAGTGGGGATTGTATCATCCCCGGACTGCGGTCCCTGAATTGATCCGTAGACATGAGGTCTCCGAGAAGTGGGGATTGTATCATCCCCGGACTTAGGTCCCTGAATTGATCCGTAGACGTGAGGTCTCCGAGAAGTGGGGATTGTATCATCCCCGGACTGCGGTCCCTGAATTGATCCGTAGACGTATGGTCTCCGAGAAGTGGGGATTGTATCATCCCCGGACTTAGGTCCCTGAATTGATCCGTAGACGTGAGGTCTCCGAGAAGTGGGGATTGTATCATCCCCGGACTGCGGTCCCTGAATTGATCCGTAGACGTGAGGTCTCCGAGAAGTGGGGATTGTATCATCCCCGGACTTAGGTCCCTGAATTGATCCGTAGACGTGAGGTCTCCAAGAAGTGGGGATTGTATCATCCCCGGACTGCGGTCCCTGAATTGATCCGTAGACGTATGGTCTCCGAGAAGTGGGGATTGTATCATCCCCAGACTTAGGTCCCTGAATTGATCCGTAGACGTGAGGTCTCCGAGAAGTGGGGATTGTATCATCCCCGGACTGCAGTCCCTGAATTGATCCGTAGACGTGAGGTCTCCGAGAAGTGGGGATTGTATCATCCCCAGACTTAGGTCCCTGAATTGATCCGTAGACGTGAGGTCTCCGAGAAGTGGGGATTGTATCATCCCCAGACTGCGGTCCCTGAATTGATCCGTAGACGTGAGGTCTCCGAGAAGTGGGGATTGTATCATCCCCGGACTGCGGTCCCTGAATTGATCCGTAGACGTATGGTCTCCGAGAAGTGGGGATTGTATCATCCCCGGACTTCGGTCCCTGAATTGATCCGTAGACGTATGGTCTCCGAGAAAGTGATTTTTTTGATGTGGTTACTTGTATCGGTAGGATACTTGTATTGATGATGTGGTTACTTGTATCGGTAGGATACTTGTATTGATGATGTGGTTACTTGTATCGGTAGGATACTTGTATTGATGATATGGTTACTTGTATCAGTGTGGATACTTGTATTGATGATATGTACACTTGTATTGTCATGAATACGTGTACTAATGATGTGGATACTTGTATTGTTATGGATACCTGTATCGATTACGATGCTGATGATCGTGTGATGACGATGCTGATGATCGTGAGATGACGATGCTGATGATCGTGTGATGACAATGCTGATGATCGTGAGATGACGATGCTAATGATCGTTATATGACGATACAGATGATCGTGAGGATCCAGATGTTGATGTTGTTGTAGCTGTTCGAGTGCTGCAAAAGATAAAGACTCAGTACTGAAGATGTTGATGTTCCAGTATTGAAGATGTTCCAGTAACTGCTTGAGTTACTCATGATGTTGAGAAAGCTTCCAATGATTTATAGAGGTATCATGTATGATGTTGATGACTCCTTGCTCATGCAGATACTGTTATAATATCCTTCTCGTTAAGGGGGAGTGTTGAAATATTGTAACTTCAAAGAATATTATATTTGTATATTATTTATTCCGGAGATGTTCCATACCTCCGATGTGATTATACTATAAATCCGGAGATGTTTATTCCTCCGAGTTGGGTGTGGTAACTAGGGTTATTAGACCCACCATGTGGGGGTCGGCCCAGTCAGTTATAATGGGGTATTTAACCTAATGGTTAAATACGAGCCTACATGTACTTGTGTAAAATACATATCAGAGTAGTGTAGAAATAGAGGAGGTGTGTTCCTCATTATACACACACTCACTCAGTTGAGGATAGCGCACTTGTGGAGGAGAGGTCTGCTATTGTGGAGGAGGAGATCATGTCTCAGGGTTTCATCTTTGTATATTGCTGGTCATCTATATTGAGGAAGCTTTGCTGGGTTTTCTACCCCATGAGGGTTTCCCAGGATAAATCTCTGTCTCTTGTGTTCATGGTGTGCTTGTTGTTTCTTCAGTGATCCTATATATGCTATAATTGTGAAATGGAATGTAATGCTGCTATTTTCTGTCTTATCATATTAAATCTTAACACCCGGGATTACTGCCAAAGGGTTACCTTCCACGTCTGTCTGAGGTGAAGTGGGAATAACTGCTCCTCTACCTGTGTAGAGCCCTGAAGGTCTGATACTAAGGATACCATCAATACGAAATAACCTTGGGGGACAATCGTTAGCCTAGTCAAAACACATGGGTAGGGTAGCAAAGCCTGAAGTCTGAAAGGACCCCCGCACGCGAGTCAACTCTGGTTTATGCTTGAGAGGAAAGTGAGGGGATATCCTCAACAATTCCAATATCCCATGGCCTCATGCTTAACTCTGGTTTGAGTAGGGCATCCTAGGACTATTTGATAGAGATGGATTTAACTAAATGAAAGTCGTACTACGATTGTTGAGTAATGAAGATAGTTTTGGATCCTTTAAGGTGATTTAAGTCCGAAGCTCTAGCCTAAGCTAGTTGATGTTGTGTATATCTGAAAAAGAAAAATGTTGCTAATAAATTGTATTAATGATTCTTTTTAAGGGATACATGTTACTCACAGGTTGTAGTGCGGTGTGTGGAATGGTTTGTTATGAAAGTAAAGTGCATGTAAAGTAATGCTTTCAAATTCACAAAAAAAAATTCTCTTTTCCATTTATATTCTTTCAAAAATCGAAAACTAGGAAATCCTAAAATCAAGTTTCTTTTTGTATTTTTCTTTTAATATTTCAAAGCAAACTATGCTACCTCAAAATAATGCAAGACCTTACCACTAAGTTATTTGAACAATTTTTTGTCTTTTCTGATAAATGTAAAAGAATGAGAACTTGTACAAAAGCAAGCAAGATCTAAATGTAAAATGTGTGTAAGACAAACATCTAAATGGCTCAAAGAAAACGAATCAAGAGACTCGATGAAGACTTGACTTACCAAGTTTTTGCAAAAGAACAACTTGAGGCTTGTAAACAGAATGTAAAAGAAACAGGGACAAGAGACACTTGTAATGGAAAGGAAGACCTAAACAGGTTGCTCCTAAGCATCAAAACCCTAAGAAAACACTAAGCCAAGCAAAAAGTAAGCAAGCGAACCAAGAATGACTTTAACAACACACAGACTTGATAGAAAGAAGACTAGAAAGATTTGACTTACTTGGACTGAACTGATAAAAAAGTCAACAAGTATCTAAACCAAGCAACCTTTCGAAAGCAATCCTAAGGATTCAAACTTGAAGTCAAACCCTAAAGGAAAGGATAAGACAAAAGTGAAAGCATACTAAACATTGCAACAGACAACAAACATTAAGAATGCAGGTCTGTATGACTGCAACAACAACTAGGATGAAAGTATGCAGCTATGTCCAAAAAAATAGTGCATGAACTTCAAAAAGGGCTAGTAAGTAGAAAAGACACTTAAACAAGTACTCAAGCAAGCAAACAAACTAAAAAGACTCAAGAGAGGCAAAAAAGACTCAAAAGAGACATTGAAGTTTCAGGGGTCAGTCAAGAAGGCAAAGCAATAGGCTGGAAATGGAAATAAACCACTAAAAATCAAACCCTAACAAAAAACTAGAAACTACAGGAAAATGCACTACTGTGCAGTGCCTAAACCAGCGCACACTAGGATATGTACACTACTGTGCAGTGTAAAGAGCAACACCCATTAGGAGATATGTGATACTGTTACTAGGGAAGACCAACGCACACATGTAAAAAAGACAGAAACCGGATTTGCAAAAACCAACTGAGATGAATCAAGCAGCAAGGAACAGTAAACATAGACCTAAAAGGCCTCTCACAGAATCAAAAATTGAAAAAAGGGTTTGGAAGAATACAAAAACTAAGTCTGATAGAGCAGAATAATCATCGGTTACTCCCCATTGGAGTCACGAGTTTGTTGTTCAAGATTTCTACCTTATAGTGAGGAGATGGACACTACCAATTGGGAGGGGTTAACAGGTAAATACATTAATTGCATTACAACTAGTTCTTACAAATGACAGACATCAAGATATCAAAAGACATACCTTTAGTCAACGACTGGTCCTACCTTTCACTTGATCTCCCGCTTGATCTCCCACTTGATGAACCTGCAGTACAAAAGAATACCTTCCTCAGTGTATCATGACTATATATAAAGATTATGAAATTAGAAAGTAATTTAACATCAAATATAATCAAATACTAAGCCAAATAGACATACAATCCAATAGACATCTTATTTGGGACAGGAAGGGTATTTTGACCTTTTTATTGTCAAAGAAACATGAATCAGGACAATATACCTGACATGTTGAGATGTTTCTACAATCGATTCCTAGGCTCCTACTCTTCACAATGACTTGGGACTTTCCTCCAGTGCAATAGTGCTTAAAGGCTTTCTTCTAGGTCCCTCTCTCATGGATCCTCCTTGTATTTATGGGACAAGGTAGGCAGTTTAGATCAAGAGGTGGTTGAATTGGGAGGTTGGGGAAGTTGCAGAACCAACTTCAACTAATCCCAATTTGTCAAATTAATATATTTTTTATTTCATCTTAAGTTGTGCGCGAGCTTCTCAAGGCATAGTAGCGCATACTAGGATGCAACTTTTGTGTTTTGCAACAAGCGCCTGTAGCTTTTGCAAGGTGTGCGCTAGTTTCACTTGTGCAAAGTAGGGCATACTAGCAGATGTGCACTAGTCTTCTACCCACATATTAGCGCACATGTCAAAAGATTAGGTAAATCAGGGAAATTCCCAGCTGAAGAGGGTAGGTTCAATCCATACATCATCTAGGGAATCTAGCTCTTCAATCCATGTTGTCCTTTTGTGTGATCGACAACATAATGTGATCACAGACGGAGAAGTCTAGATTTGACATATAACACCCGCAGTTGCAGTAATATTGTATATATTTTCGAAAATTTAAACCCTTGCAACTTGACTTCCACATTCTCTAGATTACATCTTAGCCATCGATTTGTCTTAATTTTATGCCCCAGATTTAACCTGACGGAATTAATAAATATGCTGATTTTGTTTATGTTTTCTTTTATCATTTTTCATTTTAAAAAATTGCCTGTTGTGTATATTTTACTGCGAGTTCTTACCAGGGGTCATTTTTGCGAGTTTTTACTAGGGGCATTTTCATGACTTTTTACCAGGGATCGTTTTCGCGACTTTTAACCAGGGGTCATTTTTGCCATTTTTTCTAGCTTGCAAGATTTGCTTCGTGTCACTTTCTTATTCAATTGTTCAAGGTTTTTTGCTATTTTGAGTTTTTTTTCTTATTGGTGTTTATTTATTCACCAAATTTCTCCATTTTTTCAAACATGTCTAGCAACACTTGCTGCAAAACTCCTCAGAAATATCTTTTGAACAAAGACCCAAACTTTGACATCCTTGCCGACACCAGCAATAAGGTTTCTGAGACATACCAAATGGATAGGTCCAAAATTTACTCCATATTTGACAATGACAACCTAACTGATACTCAGAGTGACCGCCCAGCCTATGAAAGTATTAGGGATTCACAACTCCACTCTATAGTTGTCAGACCTGCTATACTTCCTTACACTGATGCAGTTAAGTGGATTATAGACCATGCTATCCCTAAATATCGCTCTTTCAATGATATCACAGGGTCTCAATTAAATACTATTCATCCTAAGGTTTTTACCAGAGCTTATGCCCTAAAACCAGCTGTTCAACCACTCAATGTTGCATTCCTTGAGTTGTGAAAGACTAGGTACAATTTCAATGAAATGCTAAAGTCTTGGATGCACTGAATGACAAATTTCATGCCCAGGGCTGATAATTTATAACCAATTTCCTGGTTCAAAGAGCCTTATTCTCTTATGGTATCCATGCTCTGCAGACTTTATGGTCTCCCTAATTGTTCAGTATTCAAATTTTAATGGGCTCCTATCACCCATCATGTCCTAAAAATGGGGCAATCATTCTCTTGCGCTTCAATTTAATCAGCAGAGTTAAAGACAACCATTGAGAACTATCAGAAAACAATAGCTACAAGGAAGCCATACTTCTTTTTATCTGCATTTGTAATTTATGTTTTCTGTATAGAGTTTCAGTATCCCACCATGGGGTGGAGTTGGACTAAGTCCTCACCCCCTGTTCATATTTATTGTTCTGCCTTATGGGAAAGCAATTTTGTTCCCTTGCTCTATGACATCCGCGACCATTTCTTTGGTGCAATTTACTAGCAGATTTTTAGGGAAGACGCCCTCGCCTTTTCTCCTAATGCCAGAAATCTCATCCCTACATTGGGTGACTCATATGTGGGAGAATCCCTTGCTTACATTAGAGTCTGGGGAAGCAGTACTGTACATTTTCTACCAAGAGTTGTCCCTGACAGACTATTACTTGAGGAGATATCTTATCATAGTATTTTAGATGGTGTCTACCTTAAGCTCATTGGTCCCAAAAGGAAGGGATGGCCTAAGTTCCCCTTAAACCTTAGGCCTTTGGTTATCCCAACTTCAACTTGGGCTGCAAAACTCGGAGACAGGATTGTTTCTTTGAAATTGGGATTTTCTCCCAAAAGAACTCGTGACCCCAAAGGATTTCTGGAGGCTCACTTCAACCAGGCGCATATGAATATTGGTTATACACATCAACACATCCCTGATGACTCTATTTATCAAGGAGTTAATATTTTCTCTAAATTCGTGCTGAGGGCAAAGAGCAAAAAAGAACAGAGCCATATCTTTCAATATCAGCAGGAGCTTAGAACTAGGGTTTTGAGCTATAGAAGCATGGAACACAAGCTTGATGAGCAAACAAGAAAAGATAGGGAAGAAAAGGAAGATCACAAAGACAGTGTTCCATTTATGTTGACCTACCTAGATGGAGACAAAGGCAAAGCACTTATGGAGGATACTCCAAAGTTGAAAACTACTGCATAATTAAAGATGTGGATGCATACATCTCAGCAATTGAAGCAGAAATTAGCATAGATGAGTTCAGTGCTGGATACCCAAGTGGTTGCAGTGCCCCAAACCCACTATTGATATTCAAGTGGCTTCTACAACCAACCTAATTAGTGATGTTCAAGTGATTTCTGTGAGTAAACTAGCTAAAAGACAGAAAATTCAGACTTCTTCCTTTGAAATTCCTACTCTTACTATTGAAGACAGTGATGTGGAAGATGAAACACTTCCTTCTGTGACTGTGGTGCAGGAAGAAACATAAAGTTCTCAGGAAATTGTAGATTTTTTGGATGCCATAGTCATGGATGATCTTGTCCTAGATCAATAGTCTCTTGAAACAACTACTGTCGTTGATACCACAATTTCAACACTCTTACTTTCATCCATCCAAGCTCTTTCCACTTTATCTTCTGGGGTAACACCACCATCCACCATATCCCAGTTATTTCATGCAATAACTTCCATTACTATTCCATCTCCAACCCTATCAATTCCACTTTCCATTCCACCATCAATAGTTGCAGAGATCCAATCTTCAACTATCTCTTTGTAACCACCATCATCTATTTCATCACCACCAGCCAATGATGTCCAAATCCCAGTTGTTACGTCTTCACCATTAGTTTTCGGTGCATCTTTTTCACTTCCTGAAGTTTTTACTTCAATCCCTACTCCAACCTATTTACCCTCAGTCCCTAAAGTTATCCCTTCTCCACTAACCACCTCTCAGATTACTATGACAATACATAATACCACTGTTACTTAGATAGCCCCAATAATTGCAACAGGAGATGTGGCTACATCTTCCACTGAATTGGTAGCTACTTATGAGGAAGATATTGTAACCTCCCTTGGATATTACTTCTATAGCAAAAATTATAAGGCAGTGGTGAAGAAGGGTAACAAAAGAGGAAGAGATCAGGATGTGTTGCATGGCCCCTTTCCTAATAAAATCATTCGGGCCAAGCAATCAGATGACAGACAACAAGAAGCATTGGATATTGATGCTGCCATGGGTGCTTTTGCAGGTGCCAATTTTGATTCAGTAATCACACTGAATAAATAAATTGATGTCAAGAAGGAGGAGATCAAGAAACTTCAAGAACAACTGGTTAAGGCCAATGAAGAACATGAAGCTGACATTCGTGAACTGAGAAAATCATTTGAAAATAAGATTGAAGACCTTCAAGAACAGAATGCTTTTCTTCAAGTCCAATTGCAAGATGCTAAAGCTTTAGACACTGCCAATGCTAAAAATATAGTTGTGCTTGAACAATAGCTAAAGGATGCAACTGCAAGTGCAGCCTCCTCTGCGTTTTCTAGGTTTTCACAGCAAGAGTTCAAGGATCTAGCCAATCAAGTCAACCTGGAGCATCATCAACTTCTAGCTAAGCTATTTACTACCTTGGGTGAAATCCATGAGACTTACATTGTCTTTGAAAAAATGGCTGGCACCTTGGGCCAACAAGTAGAGAAAACAAAACAGGCTTCTAAAGCTATAGAAGACATCATGGATTGGCATAAGTATATTGAAGATAAGCCAACCGATATCCCTGAGTTGGACAACCTCAAATTTAGAAGGATTCAAACTACTATGCAAGCTTGGGAGAATGTTATTGACATGGTACAAGATACTATCAACCATGCTCAAGCCCTTTGCAGAAGAAGATGGTATGCCTCAGACAATCTCATGGAGATACTGGTATTCCCTGCAATGGGGCTCATCGAGGGGGTAGACTTGCCAAAATTGATGATAGAACAGGTTGAAGCCCATTGTGATCAAGTCAAGGAGAAAATCCTTGCAGATTGAGCATATCCAAATTGAAGACGTGGATTGGTTGATTAAGAAACCTGTTTCCTTGGAGGCTAAGTTCTATATGTTTATCCGCACATGCAATTAAATAGCCAAAATGAGATTGAAGGATTCATGTGTGATACCCATCTAGGGCTCGAATCTCCTCATTATCCAGATATAGATGAATTGATAGAAGTTTGGGACAAGTGGTAAGATTTACTCACTAAATAGAATATTCTGATTTTGTAATCCATGTTTAAGGGGAATTTATCCTTTGTATTATTTTTGTAATTTATTATTTAAGGGGTATATCTCTCTTAGGAAAGGGATGATCATTTTTGGTGTAGAAATCGACTGAAGAAGACTGGAGATGCTCTGTTTTATGTTGAGCTTGTAATTTCTTACAAACTTTCATTAATACAGTAAAGTTATTCTCTTGCATCATGTTTGGTTCATTGATCAAATTTCTTTGGTAAATATTGATTTCTACTTCAGGTTATTATCTATGTTGTTTAAACCTTTGCAAATATTATTTCATGTAGAGATTGTTAATCTGGATTTTTCTTTATGTTAGATCTATGTATGCATTATGTTTTAAATGAATTTCTTCAACTAAAATATTTATCAATTTCTGCAATGATTTACAGTAAATTATAATCTATGTTATTTTTTCAATTGACATATTGGTTACAGGTTAATCTTGAATGAGCTTAAACACTTAATATTGCATTCAGTTAATTTTAATTGATTGATTATAACTTAAGAAAATAAAGAATTGATCTTCTTCACATTTTTGTTAAGTGGATGAATGTACTTATTTATTTTCACATCAAGTTAATCTGCATTTAAACAAGAAACCTTTTCGAGTAGGTCTAACTTAGCTTAGATTTTCCTTCCTAGGTAGATTTGTTTCAAACTAAACACACTTTGTTTTCCTTCATTGGAAGACAAATCCTTTTAGGATCAAAACCATAAGTGCTAGCGGAGGCCTTTGTATCCGTGGGAGATCACCATCCCAAACAACTCGAGTATAGGGTAATACTTGCGTAGGATTATCTGAAGCCTCTGGCTGGGTTTTCTCCCTCTGTTGAGAGCTTTGGAACCCATTCTAGCACATACACACTCGAGGACTCAACAAATGCAATTAAGAGGAGGGCCTAAAGTAAAATATGCCTAAAAAGAATACTCATAAACCTACTCCAGCAAGAACATCATCGGTTGTCACTAGTATCCAGTCACATGATCCGTGAATATGCTATGTTAAGCCTATTATAAGGTTATATTCATGAAGTATAACAGAGTTTAGCAATTTCAAACTCTAATTTTTCATTTTCGGAAACCAAACTCGACACTTTACAAGAATTATAATCACAGTGAAATTGAACATACTAGTACAAACAAACATTCAAGTGTATTATTTAACAAAATACTTTCATTTTCATTTTATTCACAATTGGCCTGACATCCCTCACGCCATTCAACGGCCGCAAGCAAGGCCATAATCGATCTAACAAGAATGTGTCATTGAAACCATCACAAGTATAAGTTTTTGTTATAATATAGTTTCCTTCGTCGTTAGAAACATGTTTTTCTTCGGAGTCATTGACAATCACAATATTTGTCCGATCCCAACCATGGATCAAAGTGTCCCAAAATATACTCAAAGGCTTGCGAAATACATAAGGATGTCCATCACCCTAAAAAACCCTCTCTGGCTACGGAAGAACAATCTTCCTTTGTTAAAATTAATCTAAATAGTTCCCTTTTCAATCCTGTTCTTTCTAATAATCTAGGAAAAAGATCGGCAATGTTTTTTCGTTGAGCATATGTCCATACCCCAACCTCAAAAATAGTAAAGCATTTTTCAAAAAATTCCCTTAAGCCTTGCCGTATAAAATAATACTTTGTTGATGTTTCAATGTCCGGTGGTCGTCGCAGTCTGGGTTTCTGTGTTCTATGTAATGCGTATAACAAAACCCCATTGAAATAAAAAATGATCAATGGTTTACTAGAAACAAATCGTCTAGTACTATCTGCAAACAAAAAACACACACACACAACCTAGTCAATAAAATATTAAGGTTAAATGTTTCGAAGTATATTGCTTTCATGTTCAACAAGTTTTGAAACACATTACTAGATACATGGTATAGTGTCCATAAATAATATGAGAATTGTTCAATAAAACTTACATCAATTAAATGTAGGAGTTGTAAAAAATATACAAATCACTAAATGATTTTTTTTTTTGTATAATATGACGGTCATTTCAAATTGAATGTGTTTAACCAACGCCCCATTTTTGAATGAGGCCCCAGAAAATTCAACAGAGAACACAACATTGTTTTTATAGTTATATCTCTCTCTTGTGAACCATCAAATTTCCAACTAGTTGTCATTTTCAAGCAGTTTTCCTTGCAATTATCTGCTGATTGATATTTCCCTTCATATATAAACAACATGTCTGTTTGTTTATATATATCTCCATATTGAAGTACATCCTTGAACGACTTTTTGTATATGTTCTGTACTTCACCAAAATTATAGTATGCAGACATTGAGTGATTATAAATAGTACTAAGTTTACATTGCTCTCAACCCCAAATAAATACAAAATCTTCATTTTTCAACCATTCAAAAATAGCAAGGAAATTTGTAATTTCCATGTTGTCGAGTGAGGAAAACCACAGAGCAACGTCGAAATGCTCTCTGGAAACACTAATAATTTCAGGGTTAAACATGCGTGTATAATAACGATAGCAATTATGGACAGAATGAGGTTGTTTGGAAGAATCTTCAATGTTGGATAACATCCGAACTACAAAGAGCAATCCCTCTACTCTCAAGACCAATAGTTTCTTTTGCGGTGATATCTTGACTGCATACAAGAACAATGACTATATATATAACAACAACAACAACACTTTATTCATGAAGTTAATGATCACAACCATGCAACTGTACATGAAGATGTTGATTTCCAAATATTAATACAAAAATCACCCAAAATTTCACATATTCAATTGATTTAATAAAAGCATCACACTGAACTAATAATATGTTACATTCAGACGAAAATAGCAACGTCTCCAGAAAAAATAGGAAATGATAGATTACATATAGAAATAAGCAGTGATAGGTTACATTTGATGGCTGTAACTTAGCTAGGATTCAACTAGGAGAAGGCATTGAAGGTTATGATATCAGCTGATTCATGCATTTTACTAAAATGCTGCCAAATTCCATATACCAATTCACTATCTATCCTAAGGGACGATTCAATAAAGGGCTTACTCAAAATACAGTTTTGAAATGGAATTGCTTTCTCACCATCACCCTCCAAAACAATCATTGATGTATTAATTTATGAAGTTTTCATTCGGAAATCCATCCACACACTCCATGTTTTTTTGTATATTTCCTTCTTGATCATAGGTACATCTCTCTCAAAACCAAATAAATAAAAAAAATTCTCATATGATTTATCTTTACCGCATGCCGTAAAAAAAATTGTAAGTAGTGCCTTCCCCTCATTGACACTACATTTAGATGACCAAATACCAACATTGAATTTGGAAAGAAGTAAATACAAAAATTGAATCGAATGTGTTCATGACTCATATGAAGTTCTTCTATGTTTAAATTCAAATTCACCATTAGTAATCTCTTCCCCCTTTTTTACTCTTTCCCCTCCAACATTATTTTTTTTATTTCTTTTTTATTTCTCTTTTGGAGTCATTTTCTCTGGCTTTCTTGCAAAATAGAAAACCTTCCATTTCTAATATCAATAACATTCTTGTATGGGGAGCTACACAGAAATATTGATTGTCATTATATAGTTCGGAATAAATTTGTTTTATCAATTTAAGTAGAAAATATTCTTTGTCTTTTACCTGTCAATGACAGAACAACATTTGAATGGTGAGTAACATCGCTGGACACACCGTGTTTTGACACCAAGGAACCCTCTCCAGGTTTTGTATTGTCCAAGCTCTCGCCTTGTTCATTATTGTCCAATCTCTCACCGGCTTGTTCATTATTGTCCGAGCTCCTGCCTGGTCCATTATTCTCCAATGTGATTTGCTGGCCAATCTCTAGGGACATCGTTGATGCCATCTCTGGTTCTGGATGATCGACATGTTGAACTGGAAATATGCAGGTATACATTTTATATAAGTTTTTGCAAGTATTCAAGGTCACTTTCCCCTTTCATTATTTAGTTAATCTAACCACAATCTTTGAAAATTAAATTTTTTCCTTCTTGTCTGGTTTGGTAGTTCTTTGTGGATTCTCTATCACATTCACTTTCATCATCAGATAGTATAATTTGATTGGAGGATACTTGGGTATGCTCTTTATTTGAAGATGTAGCAGAATAGGAATTTAAAGAAGTTATTGAACATAACAGATAGAGAAAAGTAAAATAAAATCAAAGACATCTGAAAATGTTAATAGAAATACCTTGTTTTAGTCCCAATTCATGATAGAAATTGTTCATGAATAGCTCTCGTTGTAGTGTCTCCACAATAGAAATAACTACTCTTTCTGGACACCTGATCAATGAACAAAGAATCCTACCTTCTGCATACAACAAAAGAACTATGTCGTGAGAAGAGACATGTCGGAAAACTATGTGATCCCATAATTCTTGTGTCTTTTCTTTTTCAAACACATGGCTTCTCGCATTATCATTGCTAAACTTGGACTGAGGTAAATCAATCATCGGTAGGCCCTCATCCTTCCAATCCATATCAATTTCATAAGTATATAAAATATCCTTATCCCTTCCAATGCTCCAACACTATATAATAGAGAATACTATAAACAAGTCCCTAGAGAATTCTCTATAAACTCCCATTGTAGGATTCAATGTAACATGTTTTTTTTTTAATTTCTTGCTGAAAATTGTGAAAGATTTTGGAATCATACAAGATTTTTCCATATCATCTAAAAAAATACAAGTAGATGCCTCTTGACTTGTTTCTAAGTAGTACAAAAATGCAAGCATGTCTTGTTCTGTCCATGGACTATCACAATTACACATATCCACACCAACAAATTCACAGCTGACTGCCGCACAAAAAAATGGAATTGATCTGAGTGTGTTGACCAAAGATTCAGGATAACAACATTGACAAGCAAACTGTGAACTATTTTCGACATCATCAATGGACATACCCATCCTCTCTTTATTGATATATAGATTCAATATTTTCTAAGCATCAACTGGTATTTTGGTACCATTATCCACTTCAGATTTGTTCTTTCTCTTTTTACTCGGAGATTTTGCTTTCTTTCCAAAGCATAAAATACTGCACAGTTGTTGGAGATGGTTTGGTGCAATTTTATATATTTCAATGACGTTATCATCAGTGACAATGTGTGATCGATCAATTTGAACATCATTAACTTTGAAATATTCAATGATCGAATGCCTGGTTGATCTCTCGTCCTTGATTCGTTTGCAATATTGATTTAAAGTTTCTGAGCAAACATTTTTATCAAATGACATTCTCATCCAAACTGATCTGTTGATTATATTGTTTGCCACAACGATCAATTCATCTTCATCAAGATCATGCAATGGTCTAAAAAAATTAGAGACATAACTCTCTATTTTATTTTGAACAAAATCATCCTGAGTGATGCTCTTGGGTGAGCATGGCAAGGAGCCACTTTTGTAAAGCTTGAATACAAACTTCCATTTGCTCCACAGTCGATCCGATGTCAAAACAAGAGTTATCTTGTCTTTAAGGCTCTCCTTTGTTTGAACAACAAAGATATCCATACATTCAGCTTTGAAAGACTGCAAACATATAAAATTGAATATTCCAGTTAATTTGCTAATTTCATAACACAGGAACCAATCTAAAGACTTTGATTGATAAGAAGAAAAATTCTATACCTCCCAAGCATCATTGGAAATTTTTCCCTTTCCCGGGCGGGATGGAGTACTGCATGATATCCATTTCTCCCTTGGTTTTTCAACTTGAGAAATTAATGGAGTGTTTGCAAATTCCTTATTTGACAAATTTTGTTGTTTGCATAATCTGCTGATGATATGCTGAGGAACGTCTCTATGTAGAAGACAAGTTGTTCGATGCCAATACCTTGAATGGACCTATTTATATTGATCATCCGTAATGATTATTTTTTGCACAGAAATAGTATGTTGCCCATCCAATATATAAAAATTTACTGATGGCAAATTAATTTCTTCTTCATTCCCAGGAAGAAAGGCTAATATGGTCTCCTTATGGAAAGGAAATAGAATAACATCTCTCAATGTTGTTGTAAATGTATGGAGAAAAGATACAACCATCTTTTGCACGACCTCCTCATCAACCTTTCGATATTGTAAGTGTGGAGGCACAACAACACATCTTGTTACGTCAATGGAAAAAACTTGCTCATTGAACAAAAAGAATTTGATCTGCTCTTGTTGAACTTCTTTTGAACTTTCGAAGCTCTTAGTCGCTTTACGCATCATCGCTTTAGAAGGACTTCCTTTGTGTCATGTCCCCCATTTTGACCCTTGTAATATTTGGGCTATAATATAAATACTGTATGCATATTTTGCATAATTCCCAGCGTGGAGATCAAGGCCAAGGCCCTGCTAGTGAACGCTCGATCTTGAAGAGGAAAGTATGTTGGTATTAATTAACCCATGTGCTAGTGAGCAATGGGAATTGTAAATATGCATATTAATATAAATTCCCACAACTAGCTATGCAATGCAACAAGAGAAGGGGGCATGATATTTCAAGGAATTGGGAGGGAAATATTCAAACCCTTGAGCCAATCAAGTCAAGCCAAGTGTCAATGAGAGAACCCATGAACCATCAACTACCCATGTGGATTTTGATGCCCAATCATTCATTTATCCCAAGCGGTGGGTGAAGAAGTTAATGCCTTGGGGATTGGGGAAGTATGGCTGTCCAAATTCAAGTATGGGTAAGCCACCCTCATGGAAAAATGTGTTTCTCCTTCTTGGGAAATAAAACTCCCACGAATTTCCTTCCCAAGCCATTCTTCAGAGTCAAACTTCACCCTCTCACATTTGGAGAGCTTGTTGGGCGTTTTTCTTGAAGCCTGTTGGGCGTTTTTAGTTGCTAGGCGTTTTTGGCTTGTTGGGCGTTTTTATTTGAAGCCTGCTGAGCGTTTTGGTTTGCTGGGGTTTTATCCTCCACGTTTTTACCTTTTCCTGCATTTTTCCATGCCTGCAAACTCGTTTTGGTTAGCACAGTGGTTGGGAGAATAGATCCATGAATTGGGGGTTTAATGGAGGTCGTTTTTGCTCATGGGTTGTCCCCAAATGTTTTCTGAAAAATGAAATTTGCCTTTCCAGGGTTGTTTTCCCATTCCTCATTTTGTTTTTGGGTTTCCCACATTTTCCCTTCATACCCAATACTTGAGATTTTGTTGTTATGTGCACCCATGCCCAGTTTATGAGTTTCTGTGTGTAGGAGATTGTTGGGGTTGAAATGGGTTTCCATTGTTTTGGCTTGAACTTGAGTGGAAGCCTCCACAATTGAAGAGGGTTCAGATTTAACCTGATAAACCCAGCAGTGGTCTAGCTTGGCTTAGATCCAAACGACTGTTTGGCTTTTTCACTGTGTAAGAGTTTGAAATCCCCTTTTTCCTTGTAGATATCATGCCCAGCTCGGGGTGTCCTTCAGACGGACTCAGTATATGTTGTCGAAGAGCCTACAGTTGGGTGAAATGTTGCAGTGACATAGCTAGTTGCTTAGGACAATTGCACAATGAAGATAAGTGTTCTCTGTCTATGTATTTACTTCTGCAATGCATTAATTTGATGATTGTTTTGATATGCTAGATGGGCATGAATTGTGTGTGGATTAGTTTCAATACCGTTGTGCATTTTGCATAATTTGTATCTGCACACCAATGTTTTTATTCACATGATGCTAATGACTAGGCTGAGTCTTATGAAAATCCCCACAGATTGTTATCATGTTCCCTCTCTTATTAGGTCAGCAGGTGGGTACATGACATTTTGGTATCAGAGCTTATGGTTCAACACTACGGCTATTGGGCCCTTCATAGAGATATAAATCATTGTGTGTATATTTATTTAGTAATTGGAATTAAAATGAATCATGGAAAACTGAAGATCTCATGGCTTCTATTTGTTAGAATGGGAAATCATTCCCATGACTGTTTTGGGGATTTTTTTTGCAAAACTGTTTGCATTGATTTCATTCTATGAAAGTGAGGAGGGAGGAAGGAAATCCCTTTTCAAGTTGGATGCTTGCTTTACATTGTTTCCAATGCAGTAGCATTCAGTTTGTATTGTTTGTTTTCAAGGTTGAATGCTTGCCATCCTATATTATTTTGTTGTTGTGTTGTTTTATTTTTGACATAGAAGAGGTGCAATTTTTCTTGAAATACTATTTTTTTCTGTGCAAGTATGATCTATGAGTGGCTTACTCTGTAAAGAAAAGAATGATACATTCCCAAATATTCTAACTGTTTTTGAGAAATTGAAAAAATTTCTAAGTGTTTGCTGCGGCGGCGAAATTAACACTAATTTTTGCGTGCGTGGCGGTGACGAAATTAATGCTACTTTATGCACCATGCGCAGGCATGGAGGCAAAGTTAAGCATAACTCAACATGCTCAGCACCAAAATTAGCATAAATGCTGCGCTGAAAGGGAAGAGAGATTCAAAAAATTTCTAAGCGTCTTTTTTGAAATTTTGCGCCATGCGTGGTGCGCGGCGACAAAGTTAAAGATAAAATCTATGCCATGCGCGGTGTGTGGTGGTAGAGTTAAAGATAAAATATGTGCCATGCGTGGTGCACGGAAGCAGAGTTAAAGATAAAATCTGCGCAATGCGTGGTGGGCGGCGGCATAGTTAAAGATAAAATCTGCGCCATGCGTGGTGGGCGGCGGCAGAGTTAAAGATAAAATTTGCACTGGAGGCTTGCGCGACGGCAGCGAAGTTAAGCTTAAATCTTGCGACGTGTGCGATGTGGTGGTGAAGTTAATCTTAAAGCTTGCAACATGCGTGGTGCGGCGGAAAAGTTAAGCCTAAGTTTGTGACGCGCACGGTGCGCAGTGGCAAACTTAAGATTAATACCCGCACTGATGGTGGCCAAGTTAACGGTAAGACCCACACCACCCGCGGCAATTTTAACCTTAATATTTGTGCCAAACGGGAAAATGCAACAGCTTTTCACCCCTTGACCCCCATCGTCCCTCGAAGATAGTCGTTGAATGTGTGAAAGACATTTTGCATGCTTGGAATGTGCACTATGGATTGCATAAAGGGGTTGTGGAATCCAATAAGGGTAATTGGTTGTGATATCCATTATGGAAGATGAAAGGGAAATTCCTCACCTTAAACTATTTCTGTTTATAGCATAAAATTTGCATATTTGAAAAAAAATGGCAAGGATGAATGTTATACACGTATGTATGTGTGGAATTGTTAATTCATGAGAAGATCATAGCTAATGATTATGTGTATGCTTGGTAGGGAAGCCAAGAAAAAGATCAGTTATGATGTGGAGGAGGCACTCCATGTCATGATGGAAATTAAGAAGGGAGAATTCTTTCACTCCTCTCTTACTATTGTATTTATATACTGAAAATTATGGCCTAAGGATGCTGGAAATGCAAGAGAGTAATAGATTAAATATAAATTAGTGGGCATGATTAAATAGTCATTGCATAGTGCATGTGAATTGCTTATGCATGTGTAAGATGTTTCCTATGGGTAAAGGTAGTGAAGTTACACATGCAATAGCTCATTAATGGTATTTAATGTTGTTGATAATGGTTGTGTGAATTAGACCATAAAAGCATGATTGAAAACGCAAGAAAATTAGATTGATGAAGTGAATATGCATTAGTTGGAATACTAATTGCCATTGCACAATGCATGTGAAAATGTTTATGCATATATGATATTGCATCTTGGTAAAATAGTGAGGTTTTACATATGCAATTAGCCACTTAAGTTAATCATTGTGGCTGCTAATAAGTAGCTTTGTTTGCATTGGTTGTAGGATCAAATGCAACCAAAGCATGGCTAAAGATGTGGATGATGATTGTTGCATATGACCAACAACCTTACGAAGAAAGGATGGTGCAACAAATCTATGATCATAAAGTTGGAAAAAGGACTGTGAAGCCTTGGTAAGAGGCCAACTGATCAAATAACATCAAGCGATGTTAATAACAACCATGCAGGTAATGGTTATTTGTGCTTAAAGTGCATGGATGATGAAAGAGGATTTGGTAAGATCCCTTCAACTATGTTTAAACTATGTTGATTTGGTTTGCATGTGGTATTGAGTGCCTGAATGTGAATGTCAACCTACCGAGTATGGTGACATGTGGGTAAGTGAAGGAAGTGAGCCTTACACCCTATAATTGCTTAGAAATCTCAATGCATTCATATGAAATCGTACCATGCCATTTGTGGATGTTGGTTGTGAAGTTTAACAACCCAAGCAAGTGATGACTTATGGTCCTATTATAATGTATGCCATATGAGAGAGGCATGGTTAGGCCATAATATGTTTGAATGCATAAGTACTCATAAATTAATGCAGGGTTGCATTGAGGAGATGTGCATTAAAATATTAAGTACAATCTTGTGATTATATTGTGTAAATGTTGTGAATGTGCATGGATATGTGTAAGTGCACATGTTGAGATGCATTGTGTGAATGCATGATTGTGATATATGTTCGATGCAATTAGATAATCGATGAAATGTGAACCAATGTTAATCCTGATACCATTTCATGAGTTGCCATGAATACAGGAGATTGATTGCATGAAGAAGGTAGACATGATGATGGGATACCAGAGTGCTCTGTGGAAGGGCAAAGAATGCATGGAATGCGAAATAATGAGTATTTACAGTTTATTTAAATTGCATGGATAGTGTACCCATGTCTTGCAATTTTATTTATGATAATGATGCATATATAGATATATATACATATATTTCATTGCACCTCAAATGCTAACATCTAAAGGTGTTTGAATTATTGAGTGTTATAATTCTGAGATCACTTCAGTGACTGTTGTAGCAAGGAAAGGATTATATGCATAGATACTCACAACATGTTTGGATGATTGAAGTTTCAAATTCCAGGTAGATTGTTTTAGGCATGGAAAATGTGGGTAAGTCCATGATGAAGATCGGAATCTACCATGAGTAAGAGCCAAGCGATATGAGAACAGACTCATGGCTAAGCGAATTGATTTCTGCAGAGGACAGAATTGGAAATTCATACTTGAATTTAACTATCAATGCCATTGATTGATTAGAGAAATCAGATTTGAATTCTATTGTTAAATGATGCTAACTGTTTGGCTATTTGATAAATGTGCCAGGAAGACACATTGCAGGAAGACCAGGAGTGATGGCCTGCAAAAGCCAAACTAGATGGGAAAGACCCCATGCTTTGGAAATGGGTTTCGAGTGAAACACCATTGATAATGTCTCAGCCAAACCACATGTCGGTAAACCATGAGAGTGAGATGGTAAAGCTATGCAAAGAAGGCATGTGAGATACACCTGCAAAATGAATGAGTATTCTAAAACCCTAGACTAGAACATGCATGTCTAAATTATTAGGGTTAATATGCAGAGCATGCTCTATTTTGTTTATATCATTGCAGACTGCTTGAGTATGATTAGGGCCTACATGGAACACATCGGAAAGGGGGTGCACACCTTTTTTGATGATGGCTCATGATAGGGTTTTCAATATTGACTACACCCTAAGGGAATGGATGCATTCCTGGTGTTTCAATACTTGATAGTGAATGATATGGAATGTGGTTAAGAAATTGAATAGCAATACTGATGAGCTTGCTTATCCTTCTTGTGTTGTCAGCCTACACAGATACAGATTGATACTGTACATTAAAGGGCAAAGTGAAGAAGGGTACGCAAAAGGACTATATGGGAATTGGCAACCTTTTTATGCTCACACAAAATATTACTAGAAGGGATGGACAGGCCTGAAGAGCTGTGTAATAAGAAGAGGTATCATCCTTGTGTGAGTGGGGTCATGTTAACCTGCAGTCAAGAAAGTCACCTATAAAGTTCCTAAAAGGAACCACCGATTTCCACAATAGAAGGAGTGGTGTCCTTGTAAGAATGAAGAGTTGATGTGTGTGTGAAGGGTTATGGTGCAAGAAGGTGTGGTGGCATTGGTGAAAGCATAAAATATCTATTGGGTCAGCAGTGGGAGGGCAGGCGCCAAAGACTGACTGAAAACCCTGAGATGCCTATGGATCCATAGTAGAGAATTGACCTATAATGGTCAGGTGGCGCAGTTTCCTTCCATTGGTCGATGACCCAGACGAATGTGCTGGCTCGGCAATGGAGAGGGCCAACCAGATATGGGACTGTTTGGGCACCACCAAATTCTTGGTAAATCCAGTCGGCGTTAAGGTGTACTAGTGAAGCATCAACTACATCCAAGTCCATAGGCGATCCCAAGGCTTGCAAAGCGAAGCAGGATCATGTGGACCAGAGGGGAAATGCACAATATAGATAAGTATTCATTTTCATTTATGTCTTGTTTGGAATAATGAAGATTTTAGGTATAAATATTTTAACAGCTAAGATGATACACTATTGTTTTCCTTGTTGGAAACCTTGGTCATTGCAGGAAGGCAAGACCTTGAAAGACTATAAATTGTTGGTAAATCCAGAGAGTAAATGAGTAGGCGATATAAATTATTGAGAAATCCAGAGAATAGTTGGTGGGCGCTATGAAATTATTGATAAATCCAGGAAGTAACTGGATGGGCATTAATCACTTAATATTGTGAAAACAACATGCATGCTAGCCCAATACCCCTTAAAGAATTGATAAAACCAGTCAGCGTACTGGCCTGGCATTGCCTATTCGAAGGATTTTGGAGTAGCCTACGTGCTGGACCAACATTCATAATTATGTTCACGGGAAATACAAGGCTCATAAGGGAAAGAAGGATCCCATGGAATAAAGTGAAGACATCCGATACAGATAAGTATTTGGTTACCTTGCAGCTTCTTGTTTATGAAAATACGTGTGTATATGATTTGGTTATGATTTCTAAAACTCTTGTTTAGAGAAAAACCTTATGAAATAAACTAAACATGTGAATTGATTCAATGTTTGAGTGTAGGTATTGTTGGAAGATAGGACCAGGAAGGCATCATAGATATGCATATGGACATATGACTGTCCTAAAGAGCTCGATATGAGCAGTAATAAAAGATGGTGCTAGTGAACATGAGTGGGTCCTAGCAACCAGAGGTTCTGTAAGCAGAATGGGAAGGGGTACCCAAAGTGAAAAGCTTTAGACAGACCTTAGACACTAAGTGTCATAGCCAATAAGGGCAATTCAAGCATTCACATTAAAGTGAAAGAGACTAAGGAGCATGAAACGATAGTGATGGCATAGCTCTGTAATAAAACAAGACTAAGAGGGAGAAACTCTTACTCTTCTCTTTCCTTTTATTGATGCATTTATAAAACAAAGAATTGTTGAATGCATGTCATGACTAGAAGAAGAATGTGTTTAGTTGCTTGAAATAAATTGTGAATGCTAAAATAGTTATTTCACTGTGAAAGGATGAACATGAAAGAGATCATGTGTATGTTGGGAAAGCATGAAAAACTTGGAAGTCGCATGAGTGAAGCATGGACGTTCCATGTCAATTGGGAAATAATTGACTAATTTTAATGTTTATATTATGCTTGTCTTAACAAAGAGTTTCCATGATAAATTTCACAGGTGAGAAATTGAAACAATTGGTTGCAGCCGACAGAAGCAAGTGTTGCTTGTAAGTAAAGTGCGGTCAACTGTGCACATTGACCATGGCGGCAGACCAAGGGCTGTTAGAATTGGCTGAAAGTATTCTTCAAATAATTGCAAAGACCCAAGAAAATCTCAGGGAGATGCTCAAGCTATAGAGGAAACAGAATGAGATGAACCACGAGGTTCTGCGGAACTCTATTCATCTGCAAAAAGAGGTAAAAAGCATTCTAGGAGCAATCAGTAAGGGAAAGAAAAGTGGATTAGTGAAGAAGCATTCATCCATTCGACCGATTAAAAAACCTTCCAGTTGGGAAGACTCAAAGGAATCTGAGCAGGAAAAGGTAAAGTAACCAATGAAATTTTGGGGATGTGGAGAAATCATTGCCTCCATGACTGCCCAACAATGGAGCATCAATAGGGTAGCCACCATAAAGTTTCCAGACTTGTAGATCAGCGGGAAGGGATTGTTTTGGAACAATGCCCTCATGCAGAGCTAGAGGGTCCCAGCTAGCAGGAACAGTTTGTGAAGGCTAAAAGACTTGGTCCTGAAAACCCAAGTAAAGGGTGAGATGCAGGACAGACCTGCCATATTTTGTGACTTTTGGACATGTATATAGCGTGTATGTATTCCTAGGTATTGGAACACCGAGGACGGTGTTATTCCAAGGGGAGGGGAATGTCATGTCCCCCATTTTGACCCTTGTAATATTTGGGCTATAATGTAAATATTGTATGCATATTTTGTATGATTCCCAGCATGGAGCTCAAGGCCAAGGCCCTGCTAGTGAACCCTTTATGTTGAAGAGGAAAGTATGTTGGTATTAATTAACCCATGTGCTAGTGAGCCATGGGAATCGTAAATATGCATTTTAATATAAATGCCCACAACTAGCTATGCAATGCAGCAAGAGATGGGGGCATAATATTTCAAGGAATTGGGAGGAAAATATTCAAACCCTTGAGCCAATCAAGTCAATCCAAGTGTCAATGAGAGAACCCATGAACCATCAACTACCCATGTGGATTTTGATGCCCAATCATTCATTTCTCCCAAGCGGTGGGTGAAGAAGTTAATGCCTTGGGGATTGGGGAGGTATGGCTGTCCAAATTTGAGTATGGGTAAGCCACCCTCATGGAAAAATGTGTTTCTCCTTCTTGGGAAATAAAACTCCCACGAATTTCCTTCCCAAGCCATTCTTCATAGTCAAACTTCACCCTCTCACGTTTGGAGAGCTTGCTGGGCGTTTTTCTTGAAGCCTGTTGGGCATTTTTGGCTTGTTGGGCATTTTTATTTGAAGCCTGCTGGGAATTTTGGCTTGCTGGGGTTTTATGCTCCATGTTTCTAACTTTTCCTGCATTTTTCCATGCCTGCAAACTCGTTTTGGTTAGCACAGTGGATGGGAGAAGAGATCCACAAATTGGGGGTTTAATGGAGGTCGTCTTTGCTCCTGGGTTGTCCCCAAACGTTTTCTGAAAACAAAATTTGCCTTTCCATGGTTGTTTTCCCATTCCTCATTTCGTTTTTGGGTTGCCCACATTTTCCCTTCATACCCAATACTTGAGATTTTGTTGTTATGTGTACCCATGCCCAGTTTATGAGTTTCTGTGTGTAGGAGATTGTTGGGGTTGAAATGGCTTTCCATTGTTTTGGCTTGAACTTGAGTGGAAGCATCCACAATTAAAGAAGGTTCACATTTATCCTGATAAACCCAGCAGTGGTCTGGCTTGGCTTAGATCCAAATGACTATTTGGCTGTTTATCTATCTAAGAGTTTGAAATCCCCTTTTTCCTTATAGATATCATGCCCAGCTCGGGGGTGGCCTTCGGATGGACTCAGTATCTGTTGTCGAAGAGCCTATGGTTGGGTGGAACGTTGTAGTGACATAGCTAGTTGCGTAGGACAATTGCACAATGAAGATAAGTGTTTTCTGTCTATGTATTTACTTCTGCAATGCATTAATTTGATGATTGTTTTGATATGCCGGATGGGCATGAATTGTGTGTGGATTAGTTTCAATTCCGCTGTGCATTTTGCCTAATTTGTATCTGCACACCAATGTTTTTATTCACATGATGCTAATGAATGGACTGAGTCTTATGAAAAGCCCCACGGATTGTTATCATGTCCCCTCTCTTATTGGGTCAGCAGGTGGGTACATGACACTTTGAGTTGTTTGAAGGAAGATTTGTCCACATCTTTTACAATAAATTGGAGAAATTCTCTTATGTTGTACATAAGAATCCTTTCATGGCATACCTTTATCAACTTCTTATTAATATTCATGTAGTGCAATACATAGGAAGTTTTCCTAGCCAACATTCTTTTCCTCCATACCGACAAAATTACTTTCTTCAAGGATGATGCAGTATCAATTCCAGAATGATTAGAAACATCATATGAGGGAAAAACCCAGCCTTGGTTCGCACAGGAAATCGGATCTGGATCAGGTCCCCATTTCATTAGATCTAGTCGATAATTAGAAACCATAATATCAAGCTGTAGAAGGCAACACTTTTCATCATTGACTGTTTCAACTTGAACTCGCAATTTTTCATTAGATTCAACGAGATTCGCATATGTCAATATTCCAGCTCTAGTTTGACCTCCCTCATAATCCAAGTAGAATAGATATAAATCCAGGTACAAATTATCTGGTTCTTCCATCTCAACATACCATCCATTTGTGAATAGGTGAAGGTCGTGATCTTTTGCCAATTCAACGAAAGGGATTTCTTGGTAGTTACTGAGGCTCAACAATGCAGCCATGCTTTATCTGCAAAATAGTCAATATTATGTAGTCAATATAAGAATTCGTACAATGTCTCTAATTATAAATTATTGTTTTAATATTAGATGTATACTTGCAAATGTGCATGGTTATGATCGATGGTTAAGGAACGACCCCTCATTTTCAAAATCAATTGATTGATTAAGAACAAATATTCTAGCATTATCCATGAGAGATCGAATGCACATTTTATAGAGTCGTTTGAGATAAGGATTGATCATAGAATGAGCGATCATCATAGAAGGGGTGACCGATCCTTTGGGCTTATGTGTATGAGTTTATCACATGTTTTGTATTCGAGTTTATGTGAGTTTTTGTACTTAATTTATATGTATGTGAATGGTAATTGCACATTGATTAATTGGAATACAAGTGCGTGATTGTGAAGAAAAACCACAAAGTTTGACGAATTCGTAGCTAACTGGTGAATACAGTAGAGATTGAGCGTAGTTCTGTATACTATGATATCTTCCAAGTGCGAATTCATCTTGTGTTATAGTTGATGTTAAATAGGACGTTATGCGAAGATAGAAACGACATTTGTACATCGCCATGGTTAAGAGAATCTTGATTATGCAACCCCCATATTCGCTTCGGGTTATACTTTAACCTATTTACAAGGTCATGCCAAAGGGGCTAGTGAAAGGGGTTTTCTTGTCTATACATTTATCTTGTGAATGAAGGGTTGGCCAACCCTTATTGTGCCTAGTTTTCTTTCGGTGTTCACCATTCTTCATATACATGAATTGACACCCTCGCCTTCGGAGGTTGAATATTTTCACAATTCCCTCATAAATGAAGGGTAGGTCGACACTTCTTGTGCCTGAGATTCATTTCATAATAGTTCTATACAACAAGAAGGGTCGATCAATCCTTCTTCTATTCCCCCTTCTGGATATGGGTGAATTCATAACTCTCTACTGAAGAAAGGGGCAACTGATCCTTCATAATAGACTCTAGCACCTTGGTGAATGCACATTCTATCTGGGACCAAGTCCAACAAAAATGATGCAATAACTAAACAACTAGCTCAAGGAAAACTTCAAAGAATCAGGTTAGAGAGCTACAATGGAAAGTCACATGAAACGTATGGAACAAAGTTATAATCATTTTGAATCTTTGATATATAAGCAAATCTAGGGGTCTAAGCTTTCTAAGACTTAAAATTGGACAAAAGTATATGTACGCCACCCGATAATTTGAAAAGATTTATGGTATTAAAAATGGAATTTCCATGCATTGGATAGATGGGAACCTTAATTAAGCATGGACAATTATTGGACAACAAGCTCTACAAATCATACAGAGATAACAAATAAAACTTATTAAAGAGTATTGATTGGATTGTTTATTATCTCTTCTTTTCCACCAAAACAAAGCATTTTGACTGTAAGTAAATGGCTACCTTTCCTTTGTTAAAAATTCCCATGCAATGAAGGGGCGGCTGACCCTTGTTCTACCAATTATTCTTTTCATAATAGTTCTAGATTTCAAGAAGGGTCGGCCAATATTTTTTGTGTTCAACATTCTGGATACAGGTGAACTCCTGGATTTAGGGGTTCACAATTTTATATTAAACAAAGGGGTTCCCAATCCTTCTTATCAGAGGTCGGAAGTCGAGATAAATATTGTTTATATGTTATAAGTTAGCCAATATCCATTCCCCACTATTTACTGCGGAAGTCGGGAGTCGAGAATTGTTGTCCCATCCCGCAATCTACATTACGAGTTGGGGGATAGCAGAATTGATGTAACGTTTTAAGAAATCTAGGTATCCGCAATCCGCAATATATTGGCATCTTAGGAAAAGGCGGTGAAATCCTCATGCGGGGTGAAAGGAGGGTCGGTCAAGATTTCTTGGGCCGAGTATTCTGTTCAAAATAGTTATAGGCTGCAAGAAGGGTCAATCAATCCTTCTTGTGTTCACCATTCTAGATACAGGTGAATTGTAACATATAGGTGTCTACATTTCTCTACTAAATGAAGGGGTGTCTGATTCTTCTTGTCGCAAGTCCGGATAAATATTGTTGATATGTTATAACTTAGCCAGTATACTAATCCCAACTATACATTGCGGAAGTTAGAATTCTAGAATTGTTGTCCCAGCCTAGGCGGGTTGAATATTTTTACAATTCACTCATAAATGAAGAGTCGGCCGACCTTTCTTCTGCCTAGTATTCTGTTCAAAATATTTCTAGACTACAAGAAGGGTTAGTCGACCCTTCTTGTGTTCACCATTGTGGATACAGGTGAATGGTTGGATATAGTGTTGAAATATTGTAACTTCAAAGAATATTATATTTGTATATTATTTATTCCGGAGATGTTCCATACCTCCGATGTGATTATACTATAAATCCGGAGATGTTTATTCCTCCGAGTTGGGTGTGGTAACTAGGGTTATTAGACCCACCATGTGGGGGTCGGCACAGTCAGTTATAATGGGGTATTTAACCTAATGGTTAAATACGAGCCTTCATGTACTTGTGTAAAATACATATCAGAGTAGTGTATAAATAGAGGAGGTGTGTTCCTCATTTGATACACTCACACACTTGAGGATAGCGCACTTGTGGAGGAGAGGTCTGCTATTGTGGAGGAGGAGATCATGTCTCAGGGTTTCATCTTTGTATATTTCTGGTCATCTATATTGAGGAAGCTTTGCTGGGTTTTCTACCCCATGAGGGTTTCCCAGGATAAATCTCTGTCTCTTGTGTTTATGCTGTGCTTGTTGTTTCTTCAGTGATCCTGTATATGCTATTATTGTGAAATGGAATGTAATGCTGCTATTTTCTGTCTTAGCATATTGAATTTTAACATGGTATCAGAGCTAACCTGAAGGAAGACAAGGTATGGCACTAAAGACACTTGCTTTACTTACGACAATTTGAAGGTTAGGGTTTTACATAGCAAAAACCAGTCATCGTAGCACTTTCGCTATAAATCCGTTTTGGAAAGTTTTTCGGATCTGAAATTGTTACAGGACGAAGATTAAATCTCCAGGTAGCTTGTGTCCAAAGGACAACCTCTAATTCGTTGAACTTTGTGATTTATGATATGTACAATATAGGGTTTCTGCCTCTTCCAGATCTGAGTCAAAATCAGGTGACCTTGGGAAAAAGGTCATATCTTGGGCTAGGAAGCTCCAAATGAAATTTCGTAAAAAGTGACAGGTAGTACACAGTCTGTAATATCTTAGAAAACGTTTTCAGAGGCCGAAGTTGAACCAGTGACACGTGGAACTCCGTACAAGTTCGCCCTCCTGTATTATTCCATAAACAGGTCATGTTGCGACACTTGGCATAACTCTCTCTCAGAGAGTCCAATTGAGGTCAGACCTATCAGGATGGAAAGAGAACAGGCCTAGCTACCTCAGAAAAAATTTTCAAAGGCCGAAGTTCAAACAGTGACAGGTGGCACGCCGTACAAGTTCGCTCTTCTGTTTTATCCCAAAACAGGTCACGTTGCGACATTTGACATAACTCTCTCTCAGAGAATCCAATTGAGGTCAGACCTGTCAAGATGGAAAGATAACAGGTCAGGCTATCTCAGAAGACTTTTTCAGACCCTGTGGATTGAAAAGTTTGGAGTTACACCAGAAACAATCAGGTACATATTTCTGTCAAAACATAATTATTTTTGAATACCTTCATTCATGGCTTCCAGAATTTAGGGCTTTGAAGAAAGTTGGAATTTTTGTAAATGGAGACCACGGCTGAATGCTACCCATCAAAATAGAAATTTAGAGACCAAGATCAGATTTTTTGGTTGGGCAGAAGGCCGGGCTTGATCGAACCCTAGTTCGGGACTTTGATCAGAAAAGTGGAAAATTAGGGCTTCTGTAAAAATGGGAATTTTTGAAATCTGTGACCATGGCTGGAAGCTCCTCAGAAAAATAGAAGCTTAGAGCTCTGGATCAAACATTTTGATTGGGCAGAAGAGTGGGATTCACCAAACCCCAGTTCAGGGTCACGTCCAGTGAATCCGGAAGTTTCAAAGACAAAATTGAGGAGTGAAACTTTGCAGTTTTCAAATTCTGAATATATCAGTTTGATCAGCTCATCAAGGCGCATATTTCTATCCTTTCGGAAGTTTGAAATTCAAAGTTTGAATTTTTGGGGTTTCTCTGACAAACCCATATCCAGCTCCAGGTCCAGTTCTTGCAAATCAAGTGGATAGGGTTAATCCTAGAAGAAGATGGATTGGTCACCTGCATAAGTGAAGGAGTTATTGTTTCAGAGGGAGATGAGGCTAAGGCTTTACATAAGGAGATTACAAGCGATCTCGACAGGTATGACTCATCGAGGTATGTTTTGAGATTTGTTCATGATTAAGTTTATGGTATGTTTGTCTTCATGTTATTACGGTTAGTACAATCTTGATTTTAGATTTGTTGTATCACCTTAACAAAATTATGAATGCATGATAGAAGATATTCATTGGTTAGGGTGTTGACACTTATGATTGTACTAATGCATTATGATGTTGTGTGAGGTTGATGTTGTCTACTAACAAGATACAGGTACATCACAAAAGACAAATCGAACTCCATGACCATGAAAACATGAAGACAAAGACTCATCCATAATCTTTGTTCTACTTACGAGGTATGTATGACTTTGTTATATTATGCTTAACCTATGAGACATGCAGGTTCTAGCTCAGGATCTCTAAATCATTGAAGAGATTGTTTAGGTATGTTGTACATAACCAAGTAGGTATACTAATCCAGGTATGTTTCCCATGAATCTTACCTTGTGTTAGGATCCCTTATATAAGTATACTTGGAATGATTGGTTATGCTTATTCATAAAGTTAGTAATCAAGGGATTATGCATATCATATCTTTTATCTTGATTGATGATATGCATGAGTAAAAGAAGACTTCCCTGAAATCTTGAATACTAATGTTTATTAACTATAATCATGACTATACATTTTCAAGATTATTTAGTACTATAATGTTTTGATAGCATTTAGAATATACTAATGAGTGTATGTTTGTGTATGAGATCATGAGGATGACTCTTGAGCATGCACAGTGGTACAGAATCAATAGAAGTTCAAAAGACATACAGAAGATCAAGCGGGAGGCAGCCACACAAACATAAAAGATAAGTATTTGAGTTGTTATTTGAAATAGTAATGATATTGCCTGTAATAGGTTGTATGCATATTTGTATTCCTATAATATATCATGCTGAGTGTAAATATTCATAGAACATTGAACAGTATACTACTAATATGCATATGATTGGTAAGTTGGACAAACATTCCATTGTTGCTTGTCTAGAATGAAACCTCTTTGCTGACATGCTGAGAGTTGTGCACACTCTCGATAGTATGTTCTGGTAGAGATGGAAGGCATCTAGATAGCCACTGTATGCATACAGGATATGGGAAAGTGTTGTGCCAAAGTATTGGTCAAAATAGTTGCATCACTATGTAAATGATATCTGTATGCATAATAGGTTATCATGTCAATATGATTTGATGATTATGAAGTACTACTAATCATGTACTTAATTTTGATTTGTAGGAAAGGTCATGAAGAATGATGGACACCATACAAGTGGTGGATGTTCAAACAAGAAGATTTACAAATCAAACAAAATATAGAAGGCTCATGGCTAGAAGATTCTCTTAGAAAGGGGAAGAGAATCACGACAAGATGTTTGCTCCAAGTATGGTGTAATTAAAGAAGAAGTGTGAATCAGGTTCTGTATAGGTACCTAGGATCGATAATAAATTGATAAGCTTAATGATCACCATGGGTGATGTGGATCTCAACCTTTGCTACAAGGTTGAATATGATTTCTATACACAAATGACATGGATGCAAGAAGGAACTCACCACGGAGTTCGAATGATATTAAGGCTCATATTAGTAGACCCATCTAACGAGAGATGGCACAGATAGATATGCAGAAGATCATTCAATGCAGAAATGAAAATGAAATATCTCAATTTGACGCTTTACTTCCTAGGTCTGGAAGTATGGCAAGGCTCAGAAGGAATATTTCTCAACCAGGGAAAGTATGATGAGAAATATGACTTGAGGTGTTGGAATGGCCACTCTTATGGATTCCAACTTGAAGCTGTTAGGGGATAACTCATCAGAGTTAGTGGATATAACTCTGTACAGTCAAATTATTGGGTCATTGATGTATCTAACATATACTAGATTAGATATATGCTTTGTTGTGAATACCTTGAGTTAGTATCTAGTGGAAACTAGATGTTTTCACCTGATAGTTGCAAAGCATGTGATGAGGCACCTAAAGGATACGATAGACTTTGATCTGTGCTATCTTGGAGATCATGACTTCAGATGGCTACTCAGATGCTGATTGGGAAGAAAGTGTATCAGACAAGAAGAACACATCAAGAGGATGTTATTGTCTAGGATTAGCCATGATATCGTGGTTTAGCTGGAAGCAGTCTAGTGTGGCTCTCAGCACAAGCAGAAAATATGGCTGTTTGCTCTGCTAGTTGTGAAGAAGTTTGGCTTCAGGATTGTTTGACTTAGAGATAGAACCAACTGTGATCCTATGTGACAAATAGAGTTGTATCAAGATGACATAGAATCCAGTGTTCCATGATAAGTCAAAGATCATAGGGATCTAACAAGATATGACACAGAAAGGAACTATAAAGTTTGAATTCGTAACAGGTTACCGATGTACTAACCAAACCTCTACCTCGAGTGAAGAAGTTACCGACATACTAACCAAGCCTCTGTCTCGAGTGAAATTTGAATACTTTCGAGACAAGCTTGGTGTAGCTCAAAAGGACCCTCCTCGAAAGGGGGAGTAGTATAGTCACTGATGATGAGATTGTCTCATCGAACAACAAGGTTGATGATGAGGTAACCTGTTCTCTACACCTAGATACTTAGAAATATTTAGATTTAGGACTCGCATACTTAGAATACTTAGTTTTACTTATGCATGCTTTTGATGTTATATGTATTAGTAAGAATACATGCTTTTGATGATAGATGTATTGATGAGAATACATGTGGGGATTGTATCATCCTTGAACACATGTTCTAAAGTGAGCCGTAGACATATGGTCTCCGAAAATGAAGTCCTTAGTGGACAGGTAGGGATTGTATCATCCCTGGACTTCGGTCCCTGAATAGATCCGTAGACGTATGGTCTCCGAAAATGAAGTCCTTAATGGACAGGTAGGGATTGTATCATCCCTAGACTTCGGTCCCTGAATAGATCCGTAGACGTATGGTCTCCGAAAATGAAGTCCTTAGTGGACAGGTAGGGATTGTATCATCCCTGGACTTCGGTCCCTGAATAGATCCGTAGACGTATGGTCTCCGAGAATGAAGTCCTCAGTGGACAGTTGAGGGGATTGGATCATCCCTGGACTTTCAGTCCTAAAGAGAGCCGTAGACGTGAGGTCTCTGAGAATGAAGTCCTTAGTGGACAGTTGAGGGGATTGGATCATCCCTGGACTTTCAATCCTAAAGAGAGCCGTAGACGTGAGGTCTCCGAGAATGAAGTCCTTAGTGGACAGTTGAGGGGATTGGATCATCCCTGGACTTTCAGTCTTAAAGAGAGCCGTAGACGTGAGGTCTCCGAGAATGAAGTCCTTAGTGGACAGTTGAGGGGATTGTATCATCCCCGGACTGTGGTCCCTGAATTGATCCGTAGACGTGAGGTCTCCGAGAAGTGGGGATTGTATCATCCCCGGACTTAGGTCCCTGAATTGATCCGTAGACGTGAGGTCTCCGAGAAGTGGGGATTGTATCATCCCCAGACTGCGGTCCCTGAATTGATCCGTAGACGTATGGTCTCCGAGAAGTGGGGATTGTATCATCCCCGGACTTCGGTCCCTGAATTGATCCGTAGACGTGAGGTCTCCGAGAAGTGGGGATTGTATCATCCCCGGACTTAGGTCCCTGAATTGATCCGTAGACGTGAGGTCTCTGAGAAGTGGGGATTGTATCATCCCCGGACTGCGGTCCCTGAATTGATCCGTAGATGTATGGTCTCCGAGAAGTGGGGATTGTATCATCCCTGGACTTCGGTCCCTGAATTGATCCGTAGACATGAGGTCTCCGAGAAGTGGGGATTGTATCATCCCCGGACTTAGGTCCCTGAATTGATCCGTAGACGTGAGGTCTCCGAGAAGTGGGGATTGTATCATCCCCGGACTGCGGTCCCTGAATTGATCCATAGACGTATGGTCTCTGAGAAGTGGGGATTGTATCATCCCCGGACTTCGGTCCCTGAATTGATCCGTAGACGTATGGTCTCCGAGAAAGTGATTTTTGATGTGGTTACTTGTATCGGTAGGATACTTGTATTGATGATGTGGTTACTTGTATCGGTAGGATACTTGTATTGATGATGTGGTTACTTGTATCGGTAGGATACTTGTATTGATGATGTGGTTACTTGTATCGGTAGGATACTTGTATTGATGATGTGGTTACTTGTATCGGTATGATACTTGTATTGATGATGTGGTTACTTGTATCGGTAGGATACTAGTATTGATGACGTGGTTACTTGTATCTGTATGGATACTTGTATTGATGATGTGGTTACTTGTATCAGTATGGATACTTGTATTGATGATATGTATACTTGTATTGGCATGAATACTTGTACTGATGATGTGGATACTTGTATTGTTATGGATACCTGTGTTGATGATGATGCTGACGATCGTGTGATGACGATACTGATGATCGTGTGATGACGATGCTGATGATCGTGTGATGACGATGCTGATGATCGTGAGATGACGATGCTGATGATCGTGTGATGACGATGCTGATGATCGTGTGATGACGATGCTGATGATCGTGAGATGACGATGCTGATGATCGTGTGATGACGATGCTAATGATCGTGAGATGACGATGCTGATGATCGTGTGATGACGATGCTAATGATCGTGAGATGACGATACTGATGATCGTGAGGATCTAGATGTTGATGTTGTTGTAGTTGTTCGAGTGCTGCAGAAGATAAAGACTCAGTACTGAAGATGTTGATGTTCCAGTATTGAAGATGTTCCAGTAACTGCTTGAGTTACTCATGATGTTGAGAAAGCTTCCAATGATTTATAGATGTATCATGTATGATGTTGATGACTCCTTGCTCATGCAGATACTGTTATAATATCCTTCTCGTTAAGGGGGAGTGTTGAAATATTGTAACTTCAAAGAATATTATATTTGTATATTATTTATTCCGGAGATGTTCCATACCTCCGATGTGATTATACTATAAATCCGGAGATGTTTATTCCTCCGAGTTGGGTGTGGTAACTAGGGTTATTAGACCCACCATGTGGGGGTCGGCCCAGTCAGTTATAATGGGGTATTTAACCTAATGGTTAAATACGAGCCTACATGTACTTGTGTAAAATACATATCAGAGTAGTGTATAAATAGAGGAGGTGTGTTCCTCATTTGATACACTCACACACTTGAGGATAGCGCACTTGTGGAGGAGAGGTCTGCTATTGTGGAGGAGGAGATCATGTCTCAGGGTTTCATCTTTGTATATTGCTGGTCATCTATATTGAGGAAGCTTTGCTGGGTTTTCTACCCCATGAGGGTTTCCCAGGATAAATCTCTGTCTCTTGTGTTTATGCTGTGCTTGTTGTTTCTTCAGTGATCCTGTATATGCTATTATTGTGAAATGGAATGTAATGCTGCTATTTTCTGTCTTAGCATATTGAATTTTAACATATAGTTGTTCACATTTTTATAATAAATGAAGGGACGGCCGATCCTTCTTGTCGGAGGTCGGAAGTCGGGATAAATATTGTTTATATGTTATAAATTAGACAATCTCTGTTCTAGGATGAATTTTGCATTAATTTGGAAGAAACAACATTGAAAATATTTAAATGTGTGGATCAAAGCATATAAAATGAATTCTAACTAAGATATTCCAGTCAACTATGAGGCAAAGCGATAAGATGGTGTAACACGAAATACATTCACAAAATATAAATTAAAAGACTGAAGAAAGTAACAACATATGAATCTATGTTTCATATATACTTTTACTTCTGGTTCTCATTAGAGTATTCAAAAATTATTATGTCACTATATTTGTTGCTCTCATATCCAACCCCTATTAGTTTGTAAAATCAAAATTTATACAAAAGGTTCTTTAAATTCTTCACTAAAAAAATAAATTTCAAAGAAATCTATCTGATGTAACACTCGGGTAGTTAACAAAGGAATTGCAATGCCATTTAAAATCAAGCCACCTAAATATTTTTTCCTGACATAACCTGCATTTTGGTTTCCCAAATCTTTCAACAATTTTCCATTGCTCTTGAGTTGGGATTTCATAATCCATCATTTCTTTCACCATCGCCTCCAATTCTATGCATTCTGTGTAACATACATCTAGAAGACCCTTCTTAATCATTACAAATTGTTTAAATATTTCAAAATCATTGGTCAATTTCAATTATTGTCTTTCCAGTTAATCCTTTGACCAAGCCTTCAAATTTTGAGTGATCCATATGAGCCTGTACTATCAAACTGTGATAATTTTCTTAAGTCATTAATTTTCCATCGGCACTCCAAAAAGAAGGTAGACCACATTCAAAAGGCCCCAGAAATAATTCCTTAAAATTTTGAACTTCAAGGACCATCTGTTGTGCCATGTGTTCTACTTCTTTAACACGATCAAGCTTGCTAATAACTCTTCTTACCAAAATGATGATTGATGGTCTGTCTTTGATTCCAAAACTCTACATATCTATTTGGGTTAGAGTTTTTAACAAACTATCTGTATTTTGAGTTGTTTCTGAAGGCCTTTTGTGTAATGTCTCATTTGCCACTTTACACCTCTGGAGAGCTATGTTTTCTATAGCATCTTTATCTGCTATAAAATTCAAATAAGACCATAATTTGGTCACTTCCATTGACATCGCATCCCATATAAGGTTTTTAGCTCTGTGTAATGGAAGCCGACCTGTCAATTTATCTCTTAATTCATCAACTTTCTTTTGCAGTTGATTTCTATCACTCAAAGCCTTTATCTTTGCTCCAGAATTTTGAATTACTTCCTCTTTGAACTTCTGTTTTTCTGCTTTCAACTCTTCTATCTCTACATATTTTAGACTAATTTGTGACATAGCACTGGTCAGTTCCTCAGTGGAGGAATTTTACATTTGTCCTTCATCCATACATAGAGATTAATCCCCTTGCTTCTCTAGTGCTTACACAGTTTCAATCTGATTGGTATTCAACATTGAAATTTGTGACAACAATTCAATCCTTTGTTTTTCCCAAGCATGCTTTTCATCTTGTATCTTTAACATTTTACCTTTGTGATGCATCATTTCTTGATATATGGATTCCTTTTCTTGTTGTAATGCTTTCAACTCTGGAGATTGCACATGTTGATTATTTGGCACCTACAATTTTTTCTTGAGAATTTGAATGGTATTTTATTTTTCATCAATGAGCCTTTTGGTACACTGGTTGTTCCCTGGCTCGGCTCCCACGGTCACAAGGTCCACTTGTAGTCTTTTGATCTGGATCGAATTTTCTTTGTTTTCTACCTTCCCTTACCTCAGTTGACTCTCCAGCTTTGCTATCACAGACTGCAATTTAGAAAATTTTAAAGTGAATTGCAATAAATCAGAATATAGGACATCTCATGTTTGTTTATGCAATTGAATCTTATCTGGTATATTAATCGCATCAAGCATAACTTCCAATTCATAAACTTTATCATCGTTCACCACTGCAAACCTTATAGTGTTTCTTCCTAGATCTGTAGCTGTAATAAGGGAAACTTTTTGTTCTGCTAGCGTTTTTACCTGAGGGTACAAATTTTGAGTTTCTTTGGAAGACTGCTTCTTCTTTGATGTGTATTGTGAAAGGACATCAAATATGGACTTATAATGAGAGTTACTTCCATATTCCTTTATTTCTAAAAAATAATATTGCTGAACAATTGAATATCATTCCTCGATACTAATAATTTCCCTCTGTCGTTCCACTTTTGATTTCTTCCTGGAAACTTCTTGATCGACTTCCATACTATCAACTTCTGCAATATTTCTCTTACTAGTGATATCAGATTTAGCTGGTATCTGAACCAGCATTGCCAAGTTACTTATTTGTTCCATATTTGCCTCTTTATTATCTTGTTCAAATTTGAATAAATTTTCCATTTCTTTCAATCCTTATACTGTTTGATTATCAAACGCCTTGTTTCCATTTTGATGTCTCCTTTGCGATATAATTTGATGAGGATCATAATTAATCCTTTTAGCCTCTTGGAAATCCATAATCTTCAGTAATTTTTCTACTGCAGAGAGGGCTTCCTTATTCTTAATGATGAATGGACCAACTTTAAGAGGCAATTTCACATCCGATGCTTTTTTGAAAGCAAATAAATGTTCTTCTTCGAAATGCAACCTTTGTCTAATAAATTCCAAGGAAAAAACCCTTGATGTTAAAAAGGTTGGCAACAGATATGGTTCTCCAGTAAAACCATACACCCTAATTATAGTATGTTATCTATCCAAGAACCAATCACCTGTTTGGCATTCTGGTGTAGGATACAAAGTTTCTTTTATTTGTTCTAACACTCAGGGCATTTTAGCATTAAAAATAATTCTGTAAACTTCTTCCATGATTTTATGGGTGAACTCAAACATATTGACATGTTTAGGAAGGTCATGAGAAAAGATGGTACCAAGAAACTTGGATTTCGAAATGTTTGAACACACAAATAGCTTTAGGAGATATGATGGATATCTTAAATGCTTCAACTGGTTGAATTTGACCAACTGGACATGAATTGCTTCAGCTAGGAATTCATCAAAATTAAAACAACATACCGGACTCGAATGTGACTCTAGTGAAATTACTTGGAGAAGGAAACCTAACATAACTTCTGTGATTAACTTATCACTATATAGACCTAAAATTTGACTCAACAAGGACAAAACTAACTGGGTATCTCACTGAAAGGCATCAATAATCAAAGGGAATGATAGCTTTTCATGCGACTGGCCATCTTTCAAGACTTGTAATAAAAAATTATCTTTTTCTTCAGGACTGCAATTTCTATAAAACTTTGCCAAATTTTCTTCGTTAAATGACTCAGGGCTTTTGGGAAATGTTTCAGGTAAACGTAGAACCTCACGGATAGTCTGTGCATTTACTGGGCATAGAATTTTGGTCGTTTTTACATTAATGATTACCCTTTCGCCCTGCGAATAATTCACTACACACCAGCAAACAAATTCAGGGAAGTATAGGGTTTTTCGACACAAAAATAGTACAAAAAAGAACCAAAAACATTAAATACATCCTTTCCCTATGACTTCAACTCCATTAATTTATCCTTAGACTGTGAAATACTACACAGAGACAAAACAGGGTCGAAAATATCCCTTTCCCTATCAAATACAAGCTTCTCGTTTTCATCTGAACTTTCATTGAAGGGAAGAAGGTCTTGGGATTTCTCCATTTGGGACACAAAATCTAAACATCGAGGGTTTTGAGATACCTGTGAAGTGAGCTTCTTAAGTGTTGTTCCAGCTGATGAAGACAATGACGTGTTTCCCGCGGGTTCTTTTCCTCCAGGCAATAAGCGACAAAAACATTTTTTAAAACTTCGAACAAACCTTTTATAGAACATATGCTTAGGTGGTTTCGGAACTTGCCATGAGTAGTTTAAATTTAACCACTTTTCATAGTGGAATCCACCAACGCTTGCCATGTGGTAAGCGGTTTAATTTTCGATCCACCTTTTCCAAGTTTAACCAGCGTGCACTTGCAAGAGAACCCATTTCCACAGTCGATTTGCTTCTGGGTGGGTCTGCATCATTATTCCGCCACATTGCTACACGTTTGCAACTTTTGGTGTGAGTCATCCAATTTTTTAGCGCCTTTTCCACCTCCTCCCTTGGAGTGAGAGACCTTAGAATAGTGACTATATTTTCATTGTTCCTCTCTATAAACATTAATAAGCAATGTTATATTAACTTTAAATAACCCAAGAATCCATATAGAATAAATTTAAAAAACATAAAGACAAAAATGCTAACAATATGAAGAAATCACTTGTTTGATGAATTATACCAATTCCAGACATTGTTTGTAGATGGGTTTGTAGAATATCTAGTGTAACATGGGAAGAAGTAGTAAAAGAAGAGGGAGAGATGACCATAAAGGATAAGAGAAGTCTAAACAACAAGATCAATCTTCCAAGATGGCATTGAGATGAAACATTAAATTAGGAAAAGAAGGAGAGATCACATGTCATGGCAATAACATCTAAGGTTGGTGTTGTTTTTTAACACAACCCATTTCATATTAGTTGCATAATTATATTGTTCATGTAGTGTCCCTTTTTAATAAATTTGTTAAAATTGGAAAATTGCAATTTCTGGCCAATTCAACCCTTAGACTATTAATGACTCGAATGCTTCCAAATGGCTCCAAATGCTTCTTATTTGGGTCTGAAGGTGTTTGAAAGGTATTAGGACATAAAAAGTGAGAAAATTTGCATTGTTCCTATCTATAGTGTTTAATAAGAAACGTCTAAACGAGATAAACCAAGAACCCATAATATAGAGGAAATTTTAGAAACATAAAAAATACCTAACAATTTGAAAAATATTCATAACCATTGAGGTGTAATATGACACATTTATGCAGCTATTACAGGCTTGGAAACTTCCAAAATACTTCAGCCACTTGCATTTACATATAGAGAATGAAAGGTAGAATTACTAGGAAAATCTATGTTGAATCCCCCAAGGGTAGATGGCTCCAAAAGACTCTTTAAAGCATTTTGAATTGGTTCTGAAGGTATATGAAGGGCATTAAGACATAAAAAGGAACCTCATTGGTGATTATAGACTAATATCATACTGCTTCTACAACATCCATTTGTCCAAGTAAGATTCTATCCACACTCTGCCACACCTCCATGCCTAGAAAATAGTGCATCATACCCAAGTCCCTTATCTCGAACTCGGCAGCAAGCTTCCTCTTCGCGTTAACAATCAACCCATCCTCACCTGTCACAACCAGTTCATCCACATACAGTAGTATTATCATTGGATTTCCTTCCTCAACTTTGTAGTGAAGGTTGGAATCCGCTTTACTCTTGGTAAATCCCAAACTAGTCAGGAAGCTGTCAATTCTGCCGTACCATGTCCTGGGTGCCTGTTTCGAATCGTACAAGGATTTATTCAGTTTACACACATGAGTCTCCCTGTCATGTGTCTCAAACTTGAGTGGTTGATCCACATATACTCCCTCCTCCACTATACCATTCAAGAATGCTATCCACATATCCCATAACTTTCTAGATGCCTTCTATCTCTACCAGAACATTGTTAAGAGTGTGCACTACTCCAACATGTCAGCAAATAGGTTTCATTCGAGATAAGTAGCAATGGAATGTTGTACAGTACCATAGACCACTTAGTACCCATTACTTGCATATAAGTAGTATCTTGTTCATAATTTAATGCAATTTTTTTCTAACATGCATAATATACATCCTTAATCTAGGAACATATGTATATTATGAGTGAAAAAAATTATTTAAGTAATCCTATATTATACAAGAAATAATAATTCAAATACTTATCTTTGTTTGGTTGTTGGGTGGACTCCCTCTCAATGTTTGCTTCCTCGCAGGAACTACTAGAGTCTCTAACAAAGTGTTCTTCCTCTTGTGGGATTTGCTTTTGTTCCTGAGACAATCTCCTTCTTGTGATGAGGGTGCTCCCTCTTGTTCTAATTCTTCTTGGTGTGTGCTGTGAGATCTTGGTCTTCACTACCCATGTTTTCTTTTCAAGCTACAATTCGAGCTTCTTCCTGTGAACATTCCTCCTACAACCTACTGAATGTGATGAGCTTCTTCTACAAATTCCTTGGATGAAGGAATCCCATGACCTAGGAAGACCATTCAAGGTGGTCATCACTATTTCTCCATTCTCTATATATTATTCAATGGATTCAAGTTGTTCTTTTATCTGAGAGACCCTTGTAAAGTGTGACTGCATTGTCTCTACATTTTGTATCTTGACATTCTTTTATTGATTCGTCAAATTCATCTTCTGATTTATGTTCTTTCCTTCAAACAGCTTGGTCAAGGAGTCAAACATCTATTTGGGTGTCTTTAGGGATGACACATGCGGTATGAGATGGTCCTTGATAGAATCTGCAATGATCCTCTTGGCCTTGACCAAGTTCTTCGTATGTAAGGCCTTAGCCTCATCTCCCTCTGGGACTGGAACCTCTTCACTTATGTAGGTATCCAATTCATTCTCTTCTAGGATTAACCCAATCCTATACTTCCATGTTCAAAATTTATCAACCCCTTCAAGCTTATACTCAAGCTTGGTGTGGTGAGACATCTTAATGAGAAACTAAAATGGAAATAAAAGATTTAGATCTTAGTACCACTGGATTTGGAGCTGGTTAGGGTTTGACAGAGAAACCGTAAAAATCCAAACTTGGAATTTCAAACTTCTGACTAGACAGGGAGATGCAATTAACTGAGGCGGCCAAGTTGGTGTACTCATATTTTGAAAAATAAAAAAAATGGTACTAAGGAAAGTAGAGTAAACACTCCACTAGCATGGACAAGGTACAAGCTCTCCAAATTGCAAATATGCAAATAAAAATGATCCAAAGCTACTCTCCTTTTTTTGTTCCTGTGACTTTTATAAACTTCTCAAGTCCTCCATGGGTCAAATTCCTTCCAAAGGATTCATTCCAACTCAATTTGGGAAGAGATTCCAATGTGTGCCACTTGTCCAACAATTCCTAGTCTCCTAATTCCCTCATTTCGAATGGGTGTCTCTTTGGCTGCCCTAACTCCCTTGTGCACCTTCTTGGAGGCTATTTTTTTCCCTAACATGTCATATATTTCAGATGTTGGCATTAAAGTCTGATTTGTGTCATAGGTGTCATAGCATCTTCATGATTGTTGTCATACTAGAGGCCAGGGAATCTAGCCCACATGTCACAATTCTTCTAAGATTCCTCTTCCTCTTCCATGGGACTTATTCTTCCACTCCAATTCGACCTTACATGACTCATGCCATGAATAATACCTCTTAAACTACCCCAAGTATGTTACCCTTCATCTTGAACTCGAATTGGTGAGAGAATCATGCCAAGTGTAGTGGGGAATCTTGCCACAAATGGGTCCCACAAGCTCTTAATGTGTGTCCTCAAGGTCGAATGCACAATGGCCTCTCCAATTCCCAATTAGGATGGGAATCTTTCACCCTCGAAATTGGTACCAAGACAAGTAGAGTAAACAATCCACAAGCATGGACAAGCTATCCTCTCCAATATGCAAAATGAGAAATGATAAAAAAGCACTCTTCAATGGCATAGATATTATTGGTGATTGTATTGGAATATTCCATGGTAATGATATTGGCATGAGATCGCTCTAAGATTTTGGAATGTAATATGAGGTCTATGATGTAAGGGTTTGAAGGTGAAAATGAATGAAGTTTATTGGTGATTATTTCTGGGATTTGATTACACTCTTTGGAGGCATATTTTTCTTCTTATTCATTAGGGTGGCAGGATCGAGCAAGGATAGAAGATTGAAGTCTCCTTTGGGTTGGTGCTCGTGATATTAGGGAGTTAGGGATCCCATCCAGTTGGTGCTAGTAAAACTATTGAGTTGGAATAAACTGCGGTCTGGAGTCCTATCTATAGGTTGGAAATTATGAAAACCAAGGGGTTGTAGCCTCGTTCTAGATGGAGCTAGTAAACCGAGGAGTTGGAGCTTACTTAGGTTTCGAGCCTCCTTCCAGTTGGTGCAGTTAAATCATGGAGTCAATTCCTTCGAGGGAGTCTGATAGCTGGACCGAATATCTCTAGAGAACATAGACAAACATGAAAGTCTCTAGTCCGCAGATGGGGTTCCACTGTTCTATGAATCAAATTTTGATACGATTGGATGATAAGAATGAGACTCCATTTAAATGCATAAGGTTTTGATATCTGTAAATTTGTTCTAAATGCTTACATTGCTCTAGAAAGACTACAAAAAATTGCATCCATGGAGGAGCTAACAAATAATAATGAAATGGAAATGGATATTGTGTTGCATGGAATACATGATCATTTGAATGATAAATTTGGAAGGTGTTCAACAGGTGGGACAAGGTACAAAATTGCTGCACAAAGGGACCCCATTCTTAGCATTATTTTTGTCCCAAGTACCTAAGAAGATCGAGTAAATAGTTCATGAGCTTTGGAGTCCAAAGAAGGCTTAAAAAGTATAAGGGAAGTAAGCTTACTTTAGGGGGCCTAGAAACTTATGCCAATAGGCCCAAGCGCTTAAAATATTAAGCATAGGTGCTAGAGCATCAAATACACAACACGTTAGGCGACGATGAGGGCACTATGTGGCAGGTGTTGGTTCATCCAAGAATACTAAGAGGTTAGGGGCGAATCAATATTTCCTTTTTCAACCCTTTTATATAAAATTAGTATTAAGCACAAGTTAAATAATCATTCCCAATGTGAATAGGACAATTAAGAATTTGAACACACCGATACAAATTTGTTCTACAAGCAGCAACTTGATGGAGAACTTAATCCCATGAATTCTTTTGCCACTACAGAAAGGATGCTCCTACACCCCTGGTTTTCTACCCGCTAAACAGACAAGGATGCCCCACCACCCTAAATCTCTACCCACGACTGGAAGGAGGAAACAATTCCCTTAGAAGGCCTGAACCTGCCCCAAGAACCACACAACAACCCTCTAATTTATAATAGTTTCCCACGACTGGAAGGAGGAAACAATTCCCTTAGAAGGCCTGAACCTGCCCCAAGAACCACACAACAACCCTCTAATTTATAATAGTTTTAACTTCAGTTTTTCAGATCTTGCTTCTGATATGCAATTCCCAAAACTTCATAAACACCTATGGTCCTCTTCATATAGTTGACTTGTATGGTTATATATATTTTCAAAGAACTTTATTATTTGAGAACTTTATTAAGGAAAATCATGCCTCTTCATAAAAAAAATAATGCACATTGACGGTGGACTTCAACATGCGCTTAGATAGATTTCATAAAGAATCTGCAATGTATCATGTGTTTTAAATGCTGCAAAACTCAACCCAACGTAACTATTCTGTAGCGTTGGATCGTCCAATCCAAGATCGATAGTGGACTTCAAAAGTTTATGAGCCTAATTATGAACCCTTGTCATCAATATATCCCATCAGTTATATCAAAGGGTAACATATTTGACCCTTAATGTCCTATAATGCACTATAACAGTCTTTCAATTGCTTTGATCTTTAATTTCGATGGCTCTGTAGATCTAGTGTGATCCGTGTTCTGTTTTTTTTTATCATTTCCGATCTGTGTTGTGGATTTAAATAGGATCTGCTCCTGTTCACTAGAGGTTGCTGAAAATGTTTTGTAAATTAGCTTTGTGTTCGACTCTTTCTCTATCCACTAGCGCTCATCAATGTCAGGTTGTTAGAGTCGGATAAAAGGAAATTCTGAGGATTCCGACCACTGCTTTGCTCAGTGGCCGCGAGAAGCTTTCTTGTAGCTTCTCTTGTAGTAGTTCTTAAGGTTTGTCTCCTTGTTTAATGGCAGAAGGTAGCAGTCACGGAAGGACTAACATCACCGATGCACACACCCGCAGACATGTCGAGAAGTTGGACAAGGAAATGGTAGAGGTTTGGCAGAAGTTAGATTTGTTGGAACAAACCATGGAAAATGAAAAAACCGAAATAATGCAAACCATGGAAAATGACAAAGCCAAAATGATGGAGAGGAATGCGCAAGACAAAACGGAAATGATGGAGAGTAATGCACAAGACAAAGTTGAAATGATGAGGATAATGTGATCCCTCCTCCGTGAATGCGATGAAGACATTCAAAATCAACTAGAGGGGAGCCCAGTTAGTTCGGTAGGTTCTGGATAGTCCCATCCATCCTGTCTAACTACTAGAACTTCCTCGACTCCCTCAGAGACTCCCTCAGAGGCAAGATCAGAAAGATCATCAGGAGGGGTTAAACCAATGGATATCGATGCCTGAGGGAACCACGTGGCCCACCCACCCACCCACGGTCACTTCTTATTTTAGGTTTAGTTTTCTATTACTTTAGGCCAAGGATTTTGTTCTCGGACCTTATGTTCAGTTTATATCGGCAGCTATTTTAGGTTTACTTTTCTGTAAGTTTAGGGAAGGGATTTTATCCAATGCCCTACATTTTGAAAATTTATTTAAACTCTATGATGATGTCACTACTATTTGAATAATATATATCCAATTTTTTATTATTAATTTTAATTAATTTTCTTAATTCTTTGTTCTTCTCTAAATTACTAACCTCTCTTATTTATCAATTATGTTTGGATTTATGTATTCTGTTTCAGTTTAGATAATGTTTTGAATTTCTTTTGCATGATAGAACTTAAATAACGGAAAACAAAAAATCGAGGCAATCAATTCGACATAGTGATTATTTACTAGAGAAAAACTCTTTGAATGTAGAAAAACTCCATGAAACACATTAACAAACAGTATTTTATTTCATTTTTCAGATTGAGCAAGGACGCATATTTCTCTTGGAAGTGCATTTCAGCTATTTTGTATAAGATTTGAAAATGGATTTGTGTTGATTTTCAAAGTGTACTAATGTTTGTAAATTTCCTTACTTTACTTTGCAAAATATACATGGTTATCTAAATATGGCTTAAATTTCTAGTTTGAAAACAATAATTTTTAATAAAGCATTATCAATAGGATTATTATAAAAAGAGTATTATCGAAGGTCATGTATTTCTTGGTTTTTCCCTCGATGTTTCTGCTCTTGCATTGGAATCACTATAACATAAGATGATTCTGCTCTTGCATTGGAATTACTATTACTTAAATCCATAGGTTTATATTGAAATGGTACCTTTAAAATCTGTAGCATTTCTCCAAGTTGTCTATTTTTACAAATCCCTCATAAGGAAAGAGACGGTCGACCCTTCTTCTGCCCATAACTCTATTCATAACATTTTTAAGAATGCAAGAAGGGTCGATCAATCCTTCTTGTGTTCGCCATTCTGTATATAGGTGAATTGATTAATATGGGTGTTCACAATTATATACTAATCGAAGAGGAGGATCCCTACTATTTACAGCGGAACTTGAAAGTCTAGAATTCTTAGACTGGTCTTCGTAGATTAAATTTGTTTACACTAATCTCGTAAATGAAGGGTCGCCTGAACCCTTGTTGTGGTAAGCAATCTACCAGTGTTCACCATTATGGATATAAATGAATTGACATTCTAGCCTTCGTAGGTTGAATAATTTTACATTGCTTCTCACAATTTGTGTGCAAGTGGAAGTATTCTCAGAGAAAGAGCGGCCGCTCTTTCCCCAAGTTGTCTATCTTTACAAATCCCTCAAAAAGGAAGGGGTGGCCGCCCCTTGTTGTGGTAAGTATTCTTCCAGTGTTCACTGTTATGGATATAAATGAAATTTACATTGCTTCGTATAATTTGCTTGCAAGTGGAAATATTCTCAGAGAAAGAGAGGCCACTCTTTCTCCAAGTTGTCTATTTATACAAATACCTCATAAAGGAAGGGGTTTCCAACCCTTCTTTTTCCCATAAATCTATTCATAAAAGTTCTAGGATGCAAGAAGGGTCAGTCAATCCTTCTTATGTTTTCCAATCTCGATATAGCTCAATTGTTGGATATGGGTGTTCACAATTATATACTAAGGGAATGGGCGGATCCTTACTATTTACAGCGGAAGTTGGAAGTTTAGAATTCTCAGCCTGGCCTTCATAGATTAAATATGTTTACACTTCACTTGTAAATTAAGGGTCCGCTGACCATTATTGTGGTAAGTATTCTTCCAGTGCTCACCGTTTTGGATATAAATGAATTGACAGTCTAGCCTTTGTAGGTTGAATAAGTTTACATTGCTTTGCACAATTTGTTGGCAAGTGGAAATATTCTCAAAGAAAGAGTGGCTGCTCTTTCTCCAAGTTGTTTATTTTTACAAATCCCTCATAACGGAAGGGGCAGCCAACCCTTCTTCTGCCCATAAATTTATTCATATTAGTTCTAGGATGCACAAAGGGTTGGTTGATCCTTCCTGTGTTGGCCAATCTGGATATAGGTGAATTGCTGAAGAAGACTGTTAAAAACTATCCACTAAATGAATAGGCAGATTACAAATATTTATAGCGGGAGCTGGATATGAATTTACAGCACAGGAATGAAATAATCAAATATCCCAAGCTTTAACATTGCTAATGGGGGAGAAAATCACAGAAAGAGGACTGGAGATACTCAGATTCATTAAGAGATTGTAATTTTTTGCAGCCTTGAAGAAATACAGTTAGTTTTCTCTTCATATTTGTTTTGTTAATTTATCAAATTTGTTTGATGGATGTTGAAATATACTGTTTTAGTTTGAAATCACAATTAATACATTGATATGTAGGTTAGATGTGTCTTCACTTATGATCTATGTTTCATGTTTTAAATTAATTTGTTTATTTAAATCATTTATCTATTTCTGCAAATGATCAACATATGTTATTAAATTAATGCCAATTTTTCAATTAGCATTTTATAACAGGATAATCTTGTATGTGCTTCAATCCCTAAGCTACAATGATACTATTGGAACCATTTTTCCCTAGACGATTTGAGGGTTTCAGGTCCATGAAAGGAGGGGTAAGGCCTGGCTTGTCGAATCAAAAGGCCCAAGGGATGTATAATGGGATCTCTCGATATGAATTTTGAGCACGCGAATAAAATAATTAAAGATCCTAATCTTTAACATTGCTGATGGGGGAGAATTTTTTTTGTCAATATGCGAATTTATATTAAGCTAATAGAAATAAAGTAGAGATTACAATCAGTGGTGGTCTTATCCAGAGGTTCCAGCCATAGATATTGGCAGAGTTGTCGCGATTCAAAATCAAACTATACAAAAAAACCCTACCCATTGTAGGAAAACCAGGGTGAATATCAGTAGTAGTCATGGCCATAGACGCATACAAAAAACTGGCAGTCATAGGCCTAACCAAAGCAGACATAAAGTAAGAGAGACAAAAAGTCAGAGAGACACATCAGAAGAACCTCCTCAACCAGTTGCAGAGGGGCCTTTTGCATCAGAAGGTGTCTCCTCCAGAATTGGGCAGCTTTAGTAATTTGTGTCTTTCCAATCGCTTGTAGGTGTAGGAGCAGCATTCCCAGGTGTCAAAGAAGCAATCCCAAGTGTCAACGTACCTCTCATGAAAGGCATATTAGTCTTCACAGAAGGACAAGTGGCCTGAGCAGGGAGCTTGACCGGTAAGGGTGTGGTCTTTTGGGGCATGACACAAACGAAACCAGTTGGCTCATTGCATGTCCACTTGGCCACGGTTGGGCCCAAGGTGGAGGGGATGGGGAAGGAGGTGTCTGGTTGCTCCTTTCACTTCATAAGGTCCCTACTGCGTGTGAAAACTGACATGCTACCACCTGGGTTGGACTTATCCATGCTACGAGGAGTGGCCAGATTTGCAAGGGTGGCTTCAGGTATGACAACCGACGTGGTGGCACCAAGTGTATTGTTTCCAAGACAAATGTTGCGGCCGAAGGGACGATTGGAGGCATAGGTGTCCAAACTGAGCTACCGAAGGGACAAGTGGCGGCATAGGTGTTCCAGGTGTTAAATTTTCAAAATTTACTTCAATCTGATCTAGGATCTTAACTGGGAGAACAACATGTACAACAAATCTATAGCATATCAATCATGGATACAATAATGCAAGCACACAAGAGACACAAAGTTTACTTGGGGAAAACCATAAAGGTGAAAAGCCCCAATAACTTCCTCAAAGATAGATAGAGCAATGATACAACCAGAATACAAGAGATAGTCTTCTCCTAGCAGCAGAGCCTCCTCCTCCACAAGGGCGCCACTCTCCAAAGTGTGAGTGAGAGAATAGAATGTGTAAAATGAGAGAGAGACACTCTCTATTTATACACTAACTTGACTTGACCTTTACTCAACTAGGTCGGCCTCAACTTAACCACTTAACATAATGCTGACTAGGCCGACACCCAATAGGGTGGTCTAATAACCCTTTGACCCACATGGCCGACCCCCAATAGGGTGGTCTAATAACCCTTCAACCCACATGACTTATACAGGGCCAACCCCAACAAGGTGGTCTAATAACCCATCAAGTATAAGTTACGACACTTACAATATAAATGACAACACTTTCGTATAGAGGAATAATACCATCTCTATAGGAGTACAATATACATATATGTGAAATACATTCTGAAGTTACATATACATCAACACTCCCTCTTAACTAGGAAAGTATTTCTCGACACAGGTCTTCTAGCACAAGTCTTCTTCTCTGGATCATCATCACTGGATAATTGTCATCGAGTCACTGTCATCATCACTGCTGTTGATATCTCAATCAATCTCTGAATCTACTCGTCGAAAGTTCTACAGAGCTAGTCCTTTTTCATACTGGATGTAGGCCCACCACCTACAGGTCTTCATCATCACTAGCCATACTATGGAATCCTCAGGACTTATTACGTGCGTCACAAAACCTGGTTGCAGCATCCCAGACTATTACGAGCACACAGCTCTAACTGTCGGATCTCCCAGGAGCACATTACATGTGACCCATCACAAAACCTGGCTGAAGCATCCCAGGCTATTACGAGCACAAAGCTCTACCTGTCAGATCTCCCAGGAGCACATTACATGTGATCTCACCACAAAACCTGGCTGAAGCATCCCAGGCTATTATGAGCACACAAATTTACATGTCAGATCTCTCAGGAGCACATTACATGTGGTCTACCACAAAACCTGGCTGAAGCATCTGAGGCCTTTTTCATCCTGTCCAAATCTCCCAAGAGCAAATTACATGTGGTCATGGCAAAACCTGGCTTAAGCATCTGAGGCCTTTTTCATCCTGTCCAGATCTCCAAGGAGCAAATTACATGCCATAGGACAAAACCTCGCAAGAGCATCTCAGGATGTTATGGGTACACAACTTTGACCTGAAGATCTTTCGGGGCACAAATTATATGTCCTCCTAGAGAAATGTCTCAAAAGAGCATCCCAGGCTGTTACGGGTACACAACTACGACCTGTAGGATCTCCCAGACATGATCATCTGCACAACTTGATCCACGGCCACAAAGTATCATCCTGATACTCACCATACATCATCCTGATGTACACATGATCATCCTAATCATCATCACTGCAACATCCTGCTGCATGTCATCTGGAGGAGCTCGTCATCCACGATCATCCTGATCATACAATGCATCCACCTGATGCATACCAAGTATCTACCTGATACATATCAACATACATGATCTCAGTATCCACTTGATACATATACAGATACATGGTCCAAGTATCCAACATGATGCATATACAAAATACATACAAATGATCCAACTGATCATATCCAACATCCAACATGATGCATACATACATAAATGATTCAACTAATCATATCCAGCATCCAACATGATGCATATATATATATAAATGATCCAACTGATCATAACAAGCATCCAATATGATGCATATATACATATACAAAGTAGTAACTAGAGCATCGTCCTGATGCTCATCATCCATGATCCTCCTGATCGTCATAGCATCGTCCTCTTCAAATCATCTCATCGTCCAAGAAGCACATCCCAGATGCACATCATCCAGCACTTACACTACCAACATGGGAGAACACATCTACCACCATGTGAAAAATGGCTCAGCAATTAAATCACGACCAAGGGAGAACATATCAACCATGTTAGAAAAGCTCATGTGCATCTGCATCTTCCAGACTCATCACTTCCGTTTGGAAGGAACCTTGATCTGAAGTGCACCAAGCCTCTCTCTGAAGTACTCAAACTGCACTCTGGCCAACGGCTTGGTCAATACATCTGCAACCTGCTCATCCATCGTAAAATACTCTGCTTCGGATGTACTCAGTGCTACGTAGGACTGCTTCCTACTAAACCAAGAGATCACACCTGATCCCATACGGAAGAAGCACCCATAAGTGCTCTTCCTATCTATAGCACTGCATGCCCAATCTGAATCAACATAACCCTGCAGGTTAAACTTTTGATTCGCATCATACTTGAGCCCATAATCAACCGGATCAGATGTAGCATCACACAGAAGCTTCAGGTTCAATTCCATAGGTGTGGCCATAGCCTTGCAGTCCATCATCCCGAACCTCTTCAGGATCTCTACTGCATACTTCCCTTGTCCAAGGAATATTCCATCTGCAGTCTGCCACACCTTCATGCCAAAAAAAAATAGTGCATCAACCCCAAGTTCTTCAACTCGAACTCGGTAGCAAGCTTCTGCTGCATGTCGACAATCAATCTATCCTCACCTGTTATAAACAGGTCATAAAAAGTAGTATCACTGGATTGCCTTCCTCAACCTTGTACTAAAGGTTGGAATCCGCTTTACTCTTGCTAAAGCCCAAACTGGATAGAAAGCTGTCTATCCTACCATACCAAGTTTTGCACGTATATGAGTCCCTGTCATGTGTCTTAGAACAAAGTAGCTACACCACATACACTTCTTCTTCAACTACACCATTCAAGAAAGTGTATCTTCCTCTTCATCACTGCAGCGAGAGCAAGTACTAATTTAATGGAAGTGTATCTGGCTATAGGAGAAAAAGTCTCTATGCTACCACTTGCAGCATGCTTGATCTTGTAGATCCTCTTGGAAGTCACTACAGATTCCCCTTCAGGTCTTGGGACTGCATCCCAAACATCTTCATGATCAACTAGTACTGCTCGATCATGGCATTCTTCCCAGATCCTGGGAACTTCAATATCTTCAATGTTTTCAATAGATAACTTTGTTGCTGAACAAATGTTGTAGTCCTTCTTTTGTAGGTGATGGTATATGATCTTTCCTACACAACAAGTTAAATTGTATGATTAGAAAACATCTCATAGTTTTCAGAACAAATTCTTACACAAAGAAATATGTCATACAGTCATGCAATTATCTTAGCCAATGCTTCAATACAACATTTATCCATATTCCGTAACTTTCTAGATGCCTTCCAATCTCTACCAGAACATTGTGAAGAGTGTGCACAACTCCTAACATGTCAGCAAAGAGGTTTCATTCTAGATAAGTAGCAATGGAATGTCGTACAGTGCCATCGACCACTTACCTATCAAATGCATATTAGTAGTATACTGTTCATTAATGAAATCATTCTAATATGCACAATACATATCCTGATTCTAGGAACATAAGCCTATACATCATTGAACAATTTTATTTAAACAAACAAATATGTAAGGAAAGGTAATTAAAATACTTATCTTTGTTTGTTTGTTGGGTGGACTCCCTCTGAGTCTTTGCTTCCTTGCAGGAGCTGCTGAAGTAGCTTCTTCTACACCTTTTTGTTATGGAATGCAGAACGATGGTCAACTCCCTCTGGATATCTGCATCCTTGCAAAAACTACTGGAGTGAGCTCCCTCTTGATCTTTGCTTCCTGGATTACCTGTCCTTGAACTTATATTCATCCTTAATCACTATGCATGCTTATTAGTATCATCGTTGTGTTATCATTTGGGTCTCATACATAATCATACATTCATTAGTATATTCTTAATACTATCAAAACACAATAATCTTAAGCATGTATAGTCATGATCATTTCAAACAGAAATAATAAGCATTTCAAGGTTTATAGAGGACTCTTATGGTTAGTCATATCATAAATTAAAGTAAGAAACATAATATGCATACAACCATGACTATTCAAACCTATGACTTCATGAATAATCATTATCAACAATACAACAGTATAAGATCCTAACACAAGGTAGGATTCTAGCTTGATATAGGAAAAACATACCTGGATTAGCATGCTAGCTAGTTATGTATAACATACCCACATAATGTCTTCTAGTTCTCTTCAGTGACTTGTGCTAGTAACCTACATGTCTCATAGATTAACCATTGTAGGACCAAGTTATACATACCTCGAAAGTAGATCTTCTATGTGATCCATGACAATGGATGAATCTTTGTCTTCATGTCACCATGATCATATGTTCTTGAAGTAGAACATGATTTGTCTTTCTTGGTGTACCTTTTATGTTAGCGAACAACATAAACCTCATACAACATCACCATGCATTAGTACATTCATAAGTGTCAAAACCTTAATCAATGAATATCTTCTATTAAGGTGATACGACAAGTCTAGTAATTAATCAAGATTGTACTATAATGATATGAAGACAAACATATGATAAAATTAACCATGAAACATACCTGTAAGCCATACCTGTCAAGATTACTTGTAATCTTCTTATGGAAGGCCTTAGCCTCATCTCCCTCTCAGACAGGAACTTCTTCACTTATGCAGGTGACCAATCCATCTTCTTCTAGGATTAACCCAATCCACTTGATTTGCAAGAACTAAACCTGGAGTTGGATTAGGGTTTGTCAAAGAAACCCCAAAAATTCAAACTTTGAATTTCAAACTTCTGAAAGGATAGAAATATGCGCCTTGATGAGCTGATCAAGTTGGTATATTGGGAATTTGAAAACTACAAAGTTTCACCCCTCGAAATTGCCTTTTAGATTTCTGGAATCACTGGGGAGGACCCTGAATTAGGGTCTGAGTTCCCCGGAGCTTCACCCAACCAAAATAATTGATTCAAAACTCTAAGCTTTGATTTTTCTAAGGAGCTTCCAGCCGTGGTCACAGATTTCCAAAATTCCAATTTTTGCAGAAGCCCTAATTTTCCATCTTTCCGTTCAAAGTCCCGAACTGGGGTTTGATCAAGCCTGGCCTTCTACCCAACCAAAAAATATGATCTTGGTCTCTAAATTTTGATTTTGATGAGTAGCATCCAGCCATGGTCTCCGACTACAAAAATTCCAACTTTCTCCGAAGCCCTAAATTCCGGAAGCCATGAATGAAGGTGCTCAAAAATAATTCTGTTTTGACAGAAATATGTACCTGATTGTTTCTAGTGTAACTCCAAAATTTTTGATCCACAAGGTCTGAAAAACTTCATTGAGATATCCTGACCTGTTATCTTTCCATCCCGATAGTTTTGACCTGAATTGGATTCTCTGAGAGAGAGTTATGGTAAGTGTCGCAACGTGACTTGTTTATGGGATAATACAGGAGAGCGAACTTGTACTGCATTCCACATGTCATTGGTTCAACTTATGCCTCTAAAAATTTTTCTTGAGATATCCCAACCTGTTATCTTTCCATCTCGACATCTCTGAACTCAACTAGATTCTCTGAGAGAGAGTTATGCCATGTGTCGCAACGTGACCTGTTTATGGGATAATACAGGAGAGTGAACTTGTACGGAGTACCACGTGTCACAAGTTCAACTTCTTCCTATGAACACTTTTTTTGAGATAGTAAAGTCTGGGTACTACCTGTCACTTTTTACGAAATTTCATTTGGAGCTTCCTAGCCCAAGTTATGACCTTTTTCCCAAGGTCACCTGATTTTGACTCAGATCTGGAAGAGGCAGAAACCCTATTGTGTACAGATCATAAATCACAAAGTACAACTATTTAGAGGTTGTCCTTTGGACACAAGGTACATGGGGATTTGATATTCGACCTGTAAAAGTTTCAGATCCGAAAACATTGCCAAAACGGATTTATAGCGAAAGTTCTACTATGACTAGTTTTTGCTATATCAAGCCCTACCATCGTAAGTGCAACAAGTGTCATACATGCCATATCATGCCTTCTTTCAGGCTAGCTTTGATACCATGTTAAATTTTCAGAATTTATTCAATCTGATCTAGGATCTTAACTGAGAGAAAAACATGTACAGCAAATCTACAGCATATCAATCATGGATACAATAATGCAAGCACACAAGAGACACAAAGTTTACTTGGGGAAAACCATAAGGGTGAAAAACCCCAATAACTTCCTCAGAGATAGATAGAGCAATGATACAACAATAATACAAGAGATAGTCTTCTCCTAGTAGCAGAGCCTCCTCCTCCACAAGTGCACCACTCTCCAAAGTGTGAGTGAGAGAATAGAATGTGTAAAATGAGAGAGAGACACTCTCTATTTATACACTAACTTGACTTGACCTTTAATCAACTAGGTCGGCCTCAACTTAACCACTTAACATAATGCTGACTGGGCCGACACCCAATAGGGTGGTCTAAAAACCCTTTGACCCACATGGCCAACCACCAATAGGGTGGTCTAATAACCCTTCGACCCACATGACTTATACAGGGCCGACCCCAACAAGGTGGTCTAATAACCCATCAAGTATAAGTTACGACACTTACAATATAAATGATGACACTTTTGTATAGAGGAATAATACCATATCTATAGGAGTACAATATACATATATGTGAAATACATTCCGAAGTTACATATACATCAACACCAGGGTGCCGAGGGTGGCCGCCAAGTTTGGAAGAGTATCCTGTAGAGTTTGGGTGGCATGGCGAGCAAGGCTCCAATTAGTCTGCATGTCCTCCATAAGCTAGCCTAACATGTTCTTTAGAATCCAATAGGGGTCCTAGGTTTGCTCCTGATTCCTTTTAGCCAAAATGTTTGCAATTATCCTAGCCTCTTATTTATCAATCAGTAAATGGACTGGAATGGATACTTCAACACCGTAGCCCGACCTGGTGTGAATCATCTCCAGAGCTGCATCTTTCTGCTTGCTAACCTTTGGCCTACCCATGGGCACCAATGAGAAGATGTTACAGGTGCATGTAAGCAAGAGCATGAGGAGAACAGGAGCACGAGGACCCTGGAGAAGAACCAGGTGAGTGAAAATGCGTAGCACGGAGGGCCATGACAAAACATAGTAGTGTGAACCTGGAAGCCTGATCTTCGCATGCCAAAAATCCATGTGAATTGTTTCCAGCCTGATCTTCGCATGTTGGAGATCCATGTTAATTGTTTCCAGGAAGGATGAGGCAACGTCGGGGGAAGGGGAATTAAAGATCCCAACGACTTGACGTTGCATGGCTGACCTCACAATTAATACATTGATCTGTGGAGGGGTAAGGCCTCGGTTACCGAATCAGAATACCCAAGGGATGTCTAATCGGACTGGGATCTTTGGATATGAATTTGCAGTGCGCAAATGAAATAATCAAAGATCTTGATATTTAACATTGGTGATGAGGGAGAAATTATAAACGCCCGCTCAATGTTATATAGGGTCATAGATGAAGGGTGTAGATATGTGGTGACGAAAATTGATGGCCATAGGTGACTTACTATGAATATTGGTGTAAATGAATATCTTCTTCACTAATATATAACATTTATTGAAAAATAAATTTAAGGATTGTGAATACCTTGTGCAATAGAATATATTCTTGAGTAAATATAAACATGGTTCTCATTGAGTAAATGAATTTAATGCGTGGATGAAGTTATTATTTGGATATCACATAGAGTGAAATAGATGGAGATAGATCTACTTTTTATTAACCGAAAGTTATAATTAATTTGTTAAACAAATTAACTAAAAGTTAGAATTAATTTGTTATATGTTTAGAATTTATGTACATATAAAATAGGGTGATCTCATTTAGTTCTCAAACATCCTTGGGAAAAAATTAATTTGCTATGGAATGAATTTTGAAAATGATAACCCTAGAAATAAAGAAACTATACCACTTGCTAGTAGCTCTGGGGAAACCAACAAGTTGGAAAAGATTGATGTCATGGATATAGATGATGACACAGAAAGAGCTCCCAAAATGCAAAAAGTGCAAAAAACTAAGCAGCATATTGTACAGGTGTCAATGGGTCAAGGCCTTAGAGGATTCTAAGCTATATGAAGAGGTGAGGCAGATTTCAAATAAATATGTGTCTTTGGTAGCTAGCAGGAGCTATGCCTAGAACACCTTGAACTTGTCCTTGGATACCAAAACCAAAGCCACTGAACTGAAAGTGAACTTGGAAGATATTCTTATTCCTGATATGATCAACTTGCACAAGGAGACTCGGGAGGTTATCTATGCCAAACTGCTAAAGGTTTCCCTAGAACTGTCAAAATTGCAAGTCAGTAAGGGTAAGGTTCAAAATCAGCTTAGACTAGAGAGAGTGGAGAACAAATCGGACAAGACACAAATAAAAGATGCAAAATGCATTGTTGGCTACTGAAATCCAAGAAGACAAGAAGGCTAGTATACAAAAGATGTTGGATGACAAAAATAAAGACAACATCATCCAGTCATTAAAAAAGAAGCTAAAGATCCCCTCCATCTAGCTGGTAGAAGCTTCTGAATTGGCAGAGTTGGAGGAGAAGAGAGAAAAGCTACATGAGGAACTAACAGACTACAAAGCTAGGGTGTTGAAGTTTGAAGAGAAGGAGAAGTTGTGGCTGAGTGAGATGGATCTCATGGTGGAAAGCGAAAAGAAGTGGAAAGCTAAGTCTGAAGACCTTGAAAGGAAACTGCATGAGAAGAGAAAAGAGTTGGAGAACATGGTCACACCCTCCTCCATAGAATTGGGTGATTTCTCCATTGTGCAGGCTATGCCAAAAGCAATCCTAAAATACTTAGAAGTGGAAAGGTTGTAGAAGTAGAACACAGATATGAGGAGCAGAGTCTTGTTGATGCCTCGGGGGTGCAGGGTAAGTGCAAAATGCTGGAATGGGTTCCAAGGCACACAACAGGGGATGAAAACCTAGCCAAAGGCTTTGAAAGACCCTGCGCAAGGGCAATTCTATCCCTGAGCTATTTGGTGTGGTAATCACCCATGGATATTTGGCCTCCGCTGGCACTCTATGAGTAAAATATTTGATGTTGAAAGATGCGTTTTCCTATCAAGGAAAACTAAGTGTGAAAGCTTGTTATTTAACCTACCTAAGGGAAGAATCTACTCTAATTCAGATCTAGCCTAAAAGGAAGAGTTGATGTTGTGCAGATCAGATTTGAAGTGTGATGAACAAGTAGTTAAGTACCTTAAACAAAAATGTCCTTGGGTTCTTCACTTGTTAATTAAAATCTTATTAGTTAATAAAAATTAAGTGACAATTCTTCAAAGTGTTTAAGCCTATTCAAATATATGATTTGTTTTCATTCTGTTAATTGAAAAACTAACATTTGATTATACATATTTATTTGCATCGAATCATTTGCATAAATATAAAAGTGAAAACGTTCAATTAAAGATATTTAATAGAACAATTTTGAGCATAATCTAGACATATAGAGAAATCAATATGAAAGATCATATGCATTGATGAATGTCCTGTAAAAGATTAAACACATAACCGATGACAAATTTGAAACATTAACTAAGCAATTCTCAAAGAAATTTGAAGAACAATAGAAGGTGGATTAAAAGATAACTTTCCTAAATAGAGAAGTCTTGTACAAAAATTACAATGACTCTGATAAACAGAGTATCTTTAGTCAAATCTCCTGCTAAATTGCAATTCCAAAACTCCCAACCCTTTGCTAATGGAAACATTCCTCCTTATATACTAAATTTACATAAGAGTTCCAAAAGGATAAATTCTACAAAATAGGGATTACAAAATCGGATCAAACCATCGATCCAATAAATATTTCTATTTTTAAGCTTAAAAGATTTTCCGCCACCTTTCACAAAAGAAAGACTTGTTCTTTAATCAGATAAGGTCTCGTGGCACCATAAAAATTCAATCACAGATTGTTGATTATCATCAACAGGTGGTGTGTCTTGTAGAGCATCTGTTGTAGGAAATTCAGGGTCGGGGAACCCACTGTCAAAAACAGAGAAATCCATTAGAGGATTTACTTCAGGAACGGTAGACGACACACTAGGTTCTTCATTGATTAAAAAGTCTGATATAACATTAGTATCGAGATTAGTTGATTCCTCCAGAATTTCCTTCCTTTGCTTTTTGGGTTTTTGCATGTAGGAAGACAAAGTTTCAAAGTCTTCTTCACTGCTACCGCAGCTAAGATCAAGAACACCTGCATCAAACGGTGGTGACAACATTTCTTGATACAACAAGGGGTAGAGTTCTTCATTTTCAACCTAAACATTAGAAAATTCACCATCTGCATGAATACTACTCATTCTGAATGAGTCTTGGATATTAAGACGCAAAACAAATACCACACAAAGTCTTACATCTTCCAAAAGGAAAGGGATGAACTGGAGATTTCATGTTGATTGCTATTTAAAGGCAAACAAGCAGGTCGATGATAATCGGGCAGGGCAATCTGCAATGATTAAACTTATCCATTCAATTCATTGTGATTACTTCAATTGTAATGAAAAGAGCCGAGGTATGTGCTAGTCAGATCAAAGCTTGTGTGAAGTATGAGTTCAATTACTACTCGCATGATTTTGAATTGCCTTTACGCTCACATCGTTACAAGCAATCTTCCATCAATAATTATGACTGGTAATTAATAAGGAAGACGAAAGTTAGGGTGATAAAATTTATCTACAAAAAGTCTCGACTAGGAGTTCCAGTACACGTGCTATCAATTCTTCACACGTAACAAATCTAATTGATCTGACACAACTTCCACAAGAATGATAAAATCTTTCAGGTTAGGAATAAGTCAAAAGAAACGATCATTAAGAGGTGGAACAAAAATGACAAGATGTCAAAGCTCGAGTCCAGACATGGCAAAATTAAGGTGGAAAGATGGCGTCAATCCAACATGAAGTAATTGATAGACTTGTATTAGTGTCTTCTTTCACGGATTACACAGAAAAATGATAATTTGGCAGAACCAACTTTCAAAAGACAAAATGGAAAATCCTAACTTAACTGACTACCCAAAATCAACATGACCATGAGACCATAACAGAAAGACGATTGAGATTAACCGGAGCAGGATGTGGAATCGGGTTCAAGTATTTTCATGAAGTTCTTATTCAAAGATCCTGCAAGCTGAAACCCGAAAGTACAGATTTGTGGGTTGCGGGTTCACAAAAATGGAAGTAGAAAAAGAAAGATTTTTGAAAGCCGAAAACCCACTATGCGGGTGGTAGGATTTGGAACGTTAAACTGTGAAGTAAAAATAACCACCCCGAAATCCGCATCCCGAAGTTATAGCTTGCGGATTTCGGGAGTACACACCAAATAAACAAAAAAAACAGAACCCCGAAAGCCGAATTCCACCATTGCGGGGTTCGAGTTTTGGGGTAATTATTTCTCAGTCTTATTATAGAATGATTCCACGACCTGCAGCCGTCAGGTTGTGGGTTTCGAAATTACCAAAACCAAAACTTAAAAAACAATAGTCCCGCAACCCGTACCTGTTGGGTTGCATGTTTCGGGTTCTCCAAATGTCGAGTTTGGGGATGATGATAACAATCAAAAAAATATTCAAAATTTTGGCTCTTTTTAGACTGAAACACTTCGGAAGAAATAATCAAACCCTTACAAACAAGCAGACCAAAAGCATGGGTGAAGAATTTTAGAGGTAAAATCAAAATCTAAAAATTTAAAGATGACTCACCCAAACACCTTTGCATTTATTAAAATTGAGGGCTCCCGTGCTTAGCTAAGCATGGGATTTGTTGTGGATACAACAAATGGCGACTGGCTGGGAAGAACTAGTTATCTCCGCAATCAAATCCATCTAAAGACAACATGTCGATCAACTGATTTCTTGAAACTCAATTCAAAGAAGATACTCAAAAGATAACAACCAACAAACAATGAACATGAAAATGGATAGATCTCAACTATGACCATTTTAAAGATAACACTCATCTGATAAGGATGTTTAGAGAGTAATACCAAATCTTTACCATGATGTAATCATTGAAGACCAGCTTGTGTTGAACCTAGGCACAGTCTTAGAAATGCTCATGGATATCCTAATTACAGATCCCCTTGGTTTATTAATTATATGTATATTCAGTGATCCTCTATGGATTATATATATACTCCTTTATCTTTTCTTTTTTCTTTTCTTTCTCTTTATTCTTTTAATATTTTGTCCCTCTTTTTTTTTTTTTATACATAAAACCTTGTTGATACGAGACCACTGTACTGACTTGGTGATCAGATGAAATAGCGCCATTCACAGGCCTGATCTGGAAACTAGTCAAGCTAGCTGGATGACGAGACTCCTTGTCTTCTGACTGCAAGACCAAAAGAAATTATCATGTCTTGGTAACCATATTGTGATAAATCCAGTCCAAGATCAAACCCATGATCATAGAAGGGCTGGCTTGTGATAAGACCCCCCCTGTTCTTGTATATAACAAAAATCCCATAATGAAAGACAAAGCAATTTATTTTGGCATAGGCTACAAGGCATTACCATGGCTTGGTGACCATATAGTGATAATGTTACTCACCAGTGCTTTACGGATCATGAATGGACCGACCTGTAATAGGATCTTCCACCTTCCAGCAGAACTGAAAGTCATCTTCCAAGTGTGGTGGCTTGATGTGAAGATGTCATTCCACTTTAAACACCTATGAACCTAATGGGATGGCTTGATAACAAGACCACCCACCTTGTAACTTATAATTTTAAACAAAATTCATATTCAAATTGATTGTAAAAGGATCCATGAGCAATCAGAACTGGTCAAGTTATTATGATATGTCGTTCAACCATGAAACACCAGATAGAGAAATGATGACCATCCTCCATACCTTAATTACACAAATAAAGCATGGTGAAAGATAATGATCAAAGTGAAAAGTATCCAAAGGCACTGCACTTATTTGATTGTTTATTCTTCAGAGCAAATTCTAATCAAAAGCCATAAAGTAAGATTGATAATGATGTTGAAAATTCGGAAGCAATTGTTGCTAAGAAAAGTGATCATAAGCCATTACCACAAGTGTGAATCCTTATTCATGAAAACCAAAACAAAACAAGAAAACCAATCAAAATGTCAATGCAATAAAACAAATGATTGAAAAACAAACCACACCTATGTATAAGTGCACTAGATTGTTCAAACAAAATACTTTTTGAGAAGAGACACATTCACTAGAAAGGTGTCTACAACTCCCTCTAGCGTCTGTAATCGAACAGTGCTGGGACCAATCTTTTATGTAATAATGAAAGGTCCTAGCCAAAGGCGCTAAAACTTGGTGTACTGATTCTTATCTTTACGTTGCTTATCCCACCTTAGAACCAGGTCACCAACAAAAAATTCCCTGTCAGATGAATATTTTTCATCAAACCATCTCTTCACCATCTGCTGATGATGATACAACTTGTTCTTGGCTGTTTCCCTGTCCTCATCTAGCTTCAAGAGGGTGTCAATTCTTTGCTGGAGGGGAGAAGAATCATCTTCTTGGACAGACTAGGCCAATTGTAGCGAAGGAATGGTAAGATTAGTGGGAAGGATGGATTCTTTGCCATAAACCAAACAATAGGGAGATTTTGCAATTGCTACTTTTGGGTTAATTTGATCTGCCCATAAAGCATTATATAACTATGTGTGCCAATCCTTGTGATGAGAAGCTACAATATTTTTGAGAATATTTATCATATTTTTGTTTGACGAATCCGCCAAACCATTTCCTTGCGGGTAATAATTGGCAGAAAACTTAAGCTTAATCCCCTTTTCAAAGGCATATTCAGTTATATCGATTGAAGAGAAGTAAGATGCATTGTTGAAAACTAAGTACTCTAGAGAGCCAAAGAATGTGATGATCTGGCTATTAAGGAAAGATATTACTTGGGCGGCGTTACATTGTTTAAGAGGAGCTTCCTCCACCCATCTAGTGAAATAGTTTGTGGTTGTGAGAATATACTTATGTTGGAGGGACGAGGGAGGGTTTATAGGCCCAACAAAATCCAATCCCCACTGTTGAAATGGAAACTGAATTGTAACTAGTTGTAAAGGAAATGCAGGTTTCCTAAACTTCCCTGTGCATTTCTGGCATGGCTCACACTTCCTCACATAAGCATAAGCATCTTTAAACAACATGGGCCAATAACATCCAGCCCTAAGAATCTTGTGTGTTGTAGTCTCTCCTGAAAAATGGCCTCCAGCAGGACCTGCATGAAATTGAAACAAAATGTCATCAGTTTCATGTTTTTCCAAGCATCTAAGAAATACTACATCATAATTTTTTCTGAAAAGAACTTGATCAATGAATTGATAAGGAGTAGATTTCATTCTTAAAGCCCTTCTTTTCTTAAAATACAGGGTTTCGGGAGCAAACCCATGGTTCAGGAAAAATCTGATATCATCATACCATTATGATGTCGGGGCATCAATAACGTTAACAACACCTGGGGGAATTTCTTCCTCGTGATCCCATTCGGACTGCTGCTATGCAGGGTCATTGGATTGCGCAATTAGAAGACAAAGACCTTGTACTTTGACAATTTTAGCCGGCCTGATCTCAAGGTCGTATTCTTGTAGGGAGGTCATCCAATGGGCCCTCTTTTCCCCCAATTCTTTTTGCATGAGGACATTTCTAATAGCAGAATATGGAATAATGACTTTAGTTAGAGACTTCAACAGGCAGGTTCTGTAATGTTTGAGGGATTTATAGACCGCATAGGCTTACTTATCAATCTGCGAGTATTTAAGCTCTGCACCTTTGAATGTTGAGCTCATAAAGGAGATCAGGATTTCAGTAGCATTGTCATGCTTTTGAGTTAAGACGGCTGCATAAGAAAAATCAGTGGCAAAAGTATAAAGAATGAAATCCTTATCAAAATCTGTGGACATGAGAGCAGAAGCTTCTGCAATGGCCTTTCGAATTCGGATAAATGCATCTCTCTGTTCTTGCGCCCAAGTAAACTGCACATCTTTCTTGACCAAAAATTGTAGTGGTTTAACAATCTGGGCAAAATTTGGTACAAATCTACGTACAAAATTAATCTTACCTAAGAAGGATTGCATTGCTTTGCGCGAGTCTGGTAAACCAATATTTGAAATAGCCTCTGTTCATTCAGGATCGATAACCATACCTTCTTTCGAAACAATGAAGCTCAGAAGCTTTCCTTCAGTTACTGCAAAAATAGATTTCTTCGGGTTGACAGAAATGCCGAATTTCCTGCAGCGATCAAAAACTTGCTTCAAAGCAAACACATGTTCATGTCGTTTTTAGAGTGAATAGTGATATCGTCAAGGTAAAATACGGCAGAATTATGCATTAACGCTCGGAAAGCTATATCCATAGCTCTTTGAAAAGTAGCTCCTGCATTGATCAGCCCGAAAGGCATCTGTCTATAGGCAAAAGTACCCCATGGGGTCCTGAAAGCTATTTTCAATTGATCGTCCGGGGAAACCATGACCTGGTTATACCCCGAAAAACTATCTAGGAGGGAAAACATCTCTGACTCAGCTACCTTTTGAAGAATATGCTCCATCGGTGGAACAGGATAGTTGTCTTTCTTAGAAGCTCGATTCAGGTTCCTGAAATCAACACACAGTCGAATTTCCCCACTTTTCTTACGGACATGTACTAAGTTAGCGATCCATTGAGTGTGCCTGACCAGAAAGATAATTCAAGCAGTGAGTAGCTTCTCCAGCTCCTTTTTTACAGAAGGCTCCAAAATGGGGTGCATCTTCCGTAGCTTTTGTTGAAATGGCTTAACCTCTGGTTTCATGGGTATATTATGAAACATGACGCTAGTGTCAAATGTTTTCAACTTGTCATACGTCTAGGCAAAAACATCCTTATACTATTTACACAATGCAATAATGGCTCTACGTTCTTCAGAGGTACAATTAACTCCCAAATTGATGAAACGAGGTTCATGTTCGATGCCTAGGTTGACTTGCTCCTAGTTCAAGGATGAGCTTTGAGTTTTACAATTAGTTTGAGATTTGAACTTGTCCTGTAAAGCGTAAAACTTTTCTAGATTGATCGTAGACTTCAGGATGACATTTGAGGAATCAATGAGAGACTTTTCATGTTCTGCTTCATCGATGGCCATGTCTTGAAACGTATCCTGAGCAGTGAGGAAGTCGAGTATCTGTCGGTCGTCGTCAAACACTTTCCAATTAGTAACATTATCCGGAATGGATGGTCTGTACATCAATTCGATAGAAAAAGTTTGAGGAGAGGAGATAGACCTTCTAGCGGGATTAGTCTAGATGCTGTATTTGCTAATAGGTCTACATCAAAATTTTGTGACCTGGGAACTGATTTAATATTGAATGCTTAGAATGAGTTGGTTAGATCCCTTACCAACTTTTGATAATTATCCAAATGCGGAGATAAGAAGTGTATTTTATTCCTGACTTGCTTGACTATAATTTCGGAATCTCCATAGCATTCTATTGCTTGTACACCTAAATCAATGGCCTTCTTGAGCCCCTACACAAGAGCTTCATATTCGGCTACATTATTAGTGCAATCAAATTCTAACCTTCAAGCAATCATGATTTTCATTCCTTTAGGATTGATAAGAACACAACCCACTCTAGCTCCCTCCTTGGACTTGGAGCCATCGAAAAATAAGGTCCATGAGACAGGGTCTAATCTAAAATTCGTATTCACATTATATACATTATGCACAATTTCACCATAAAAAGGTACAAAAGTGACCTAAGTGATATGTGATTCATTTCGGATGCTTTCTTCTGGTGAGAAATCAGCTAAGAATTCACCGAAAAAGGTATCAAATGTATATTTCTCTGCACAAGAGGTGAGATAACTAGCAGGGTCACTTGAATCATTAAGACCAGTAACTGTCTACTTCATAAAAGGTTCTCTGCTGATCTTAATTTTATTCGGTTGACCATTGTAAGGAAACCATAAATGGGACCAGTCGGTTGCAAAGTAACCTTTAAGTTTCTCTAACCAGTCCTTGCTTAACCACATCCCATAGGATTCTAGAATGTTAGCTATCACAATGTCAACTGTCTGATGGATCCTGGGATCAGCTGACAGGGTGAGCAAAACGTTTCTCAATTTCCAACCACTCTTACTTTGGATTTGTCAAGTTGCACAATCTGGGTTGGACAGGGTTCCCACATTGCATTCAATTTTCTACAAATAGAGAGGGTCATCACATTTTATGATGCTCCCGAATCTATCATGCAGTTGTGTACATTCCAGTTGAAAATCTCAAAATTAAGCAAGAAAGGAGGAGTTCTCTTACTTGCTGGTTTTTTATCATTAGTTTTAGTGATAGAGTCTAGATTATTATTTTGTGACTCTCTAGGCTATTTGAATATCATGTTTTTAGGTAAAGAATCCCTCATAGCAGGAATCTTGAGTATCTCAAACAGAGAGATGTTTGCTTTAACTCTTTTTAAGTCTTCAACCAAGTTGTACTCCATTTGAGGGAGGATTGTATCCTTATGTGGGACAGTCTTGTTTCTTGTGGGAACCGTGGGAGAGGATGAAGGTTCTTGAGGTGGTTGTGGTGTTGACCTTGTATTATAAGGATGTCGTGTGTTAAACACCGCCTCAGGTTCTTCTTATTCTTCAAACATAGGAAGTTCCGAAAAGAAACCCACAACATCGACCTATGGATCATCTTCTGCTTCTTCTTTAGGTAGTGGAGGATCCGGGGTATTCTAATTGTTAGAAGTGTCAGGGGTGACTTGGGATTCTGCTGCCGATGCTCTAAAAATAGAAAAGAGTTCACCATTTGTGAGTGCATCTTCCGGATTTGGTGGTGGTGGATTTTGTGGAGGCTGGTAAGGTCTCCTAAATAGTGGCCTTACAAAACCTCTGTTCTAATTTTGATTATCATTAGTGTTCTTCTTCAAATTCACCATCTCATTTGACATCTTCTAAAGGAATTTTTTCATGTCAGTCATATCAAATGGATCCTTGTTCTGAACTGTGGGTTTAGAGACATTCTCAATTTTCTTCCTAGAAGTGGCAGGTTGTCCTTATGAAGCTTCAGCGTTGTCTTCGAGACAAAAGATGTCCTTCTCAACTTGGATTGCTTCATCAAATGCTTCTAGTAAAGTACCCTTCTGTGTCCTTATAACCCATATTGCAATAGGGGGAGTCAGACCCTTTTCATAATAAGCCACCAACAATTCTTTAACAGGAAGAAGATTGGTAGGAATTTTGTTTTTGAGATATAAGAACCTTTGGTTAAAGTCTTTTACCCTTTCTTTTCCTTTGATTTTCATGGAGGATAATTCTAAGACAAGATCTTGCGGTGTTTTGTCATCCTCAAATTTCTGGGTAAAATGTTTCTCAAATTCATCCCAGGAAGTTATAGATTGGGCCGGTAAAGCAAAATACAAAGTGGCCACTCTACCCTCAAAGGTGTATGGAAAGAGTCTGCATACTGCATCCTCATGTACCACGCTTCTAAGCCTGATTGCCTGCATGAAAGTTTTAATGTGATCCAACACAGGTATCTTATCATTAGGGTTTTATTTAGGCAGCCATTTCTTAGGATTCTTTGGTAATTTATGTTGATCACCTAATATGAAAACTGCACCTTGGTCAAGCCAAGGTCTGTTTTGACCTTCTCCAGCCATTGGAGGTTCTTGTTCTTGTTCTTTAGATAACGAACTAGAAGAATTCTCTTCATTTGAGGAAGATGATGAAGATGAAGGAGGGGATGGTGGTGGACCAATGGCTCCAAGATTTGGTTGACCTTGTGTTCCTACGAGAGTGGCCTCACGGTTATATTCAGGAGAATCTGGTCGATTAACTAGGTATTGGTTTTCAGATTGTTGATCCTCTGTGTTAAAACTATTGGTATGTTGAACCTGTGGATCAGTGGTCTATGAGGTGGGAACTTGCTGATCTTCCCTACCGCTAGCCTGAAAGATACCTTCTAAGATTAGAGCTGCCAGGCCGCGTCTTCTTTGATCGGCAAGTCGTTGTTCTGCTCTTAAAACCCTGTCAGAAGATGTTTTCAATATCTGCTCTAGCGAGATGGGTCCCCTTGTAGGTGACGTGAAAATGATATCTCCTCTATTCTCCTGTTGTATCACAAGTGTGACAGGTATAATCGCAGGTTGTGTGGATGAGATAGGGAGAATCATAGGTTGTGTACTAGTTGGTTGTTCAGATAGTGAAGCCCTAGTCTTGCTTCAGGTTTGAAACGTTGAAGTACTTGCTGGAGGAGGTTTATTAGTAGTCTGCTTAGGCATGTTTTACTAGTTTCCCTCCTTCTAGCGCCATTTTTTTATGCCTCAGGGGTGCAGGGTAAGTGCAAAATACTGGAATGGGTTCGAAGGCACACAACAGGGGATGAAAACCCAGCCAAAGGCTTCGAAAGACCCTGCGCAAGGGAAATTCTATCGTCGAGCTGTTTGGTGTGGTAATCACCCACGGATATTTGGCCTCCACTGGCACTCTATGAGTAAAAGATTTGATCTTGAAAGATCAGTTTTCCTATCAAGGAAAACTAAGTGTGAAAGCTTGTTATTTAACCTACCTAAGGGAAGAATCTATTCTAAGTTAGATCTAGCCTAAAAGGAAGAGTTGATGTTGTGCAGATCAGATTTGAAGTGTGATGAACAAGTAGTTAAGTACCTTAAATAGAAATGTCCTTGGGTTCTTCACTTGTTAACTAAAGTCTTATCAGTTAATAAAAATTAAGTGACAATTCTTCAAAGTGTTTAAGCCTATTCAAATATATGATCTGTAATCATTCTGTTAATTGAAAAACTAACATTTGATTATACATATTTATTTGCATCGAATCATTTGCAGAAATATAAAAGTGAAAACGTTCAATTAAAGAAATTTAATAGAACAATTTTGAGCATAATCCAGACATACAGAGAAATCAATATGAAAGATCTTATGCATTGATGAATGTCCTGCAAAAGATTAAACACATAACTGATGACAAATTTGAAACATTAACTTAGCAATTCTCAAAGAAATTTGAAGAACAATAGAAGGTGGATTAAAAGATAACTTTCCTGAATAGAGAAGTCTTGTACAAAAATTACAATGACTCTGATAAACAGAGTATCTTCAGTCTAATCTCCTGCTGAATTGCAATTCCAAAATTCCCAACCCTTTGCTAAGGGAAACATTCCTCCTTATATACTAAATTTACATAAGAGTTTCAAAAGGAGTAATTCTACAAAATAGGGATTACAAAATCGGATCTAACCATCGATCCAAGAAATCTTTCTATTTTTAAGCTTAAAAGATTTTCCACCACCTTTCACAAAAGAAAGACTTGTTCTTTAATCAAATAAGGTATTGTGGCACCATAAAAATTCAATCACAGATTGTTGACTATGATCGACAGGTGGTGTGGCTTGTAGAGCATTTGCTGTAGGAAATTCGGGGTCGGGGAACCCACTGTAAAAAATAGAGAAATCCATTAGAGGATTTACTTCAGGAACGGTAGCTGGCAAGCCAGGTTCTTCATTGATTAAAAAGTCCTGTATAACATCAGTATCGAGATCAGTTGATTCCTCCAGAATTTCCTTCCTTTGCTCTTTGAGGTTTTGCATGTAGGAAGACATTTTTTCGAAGTCTTCTTCATTGCTATCGCTGCTAAGATCAGGAACACCTGCATCAAACGATGGTGACAACATTTCTTGATACAACAAGGGGTAGAGTTCTTCATTTTCAACCTGAACATTAGAAAATTCACCATCTACATGAATATTACTCATTCTGAATGAGTCTTGGATAGTAAGACGCAAAAAAAATACCACACAAAGTCTTACATCTTCCAGAAGGAAAGGGATGAATTGGAGATTTCATGTTGATTGCTATTTAAAGGCCAACAAGCAGGTCGATGATAATCGGGCCAGGCAATCTGCAATGATTAAACTTATCTAGTCAATTCATTGTAATTACTTCAATTGTAATGAAAAGAGCCAAGGTATGTGCCAGTCGGATCAAATCTTGTGCGAAGTACGAGTTCAATTACTAGCATGATTTTGAATTGCCTTTACGATCACATCATTACAAGCAATCTTCCATCAATAATTATGACTGGTAATTAATAATGGAGATGAAAGTTAGGGTGATAAAGTTTATCTACAAAAAGTCTCGACTAGGAGTTCCAGTACATGGGCTATCAATTCTTCGCACGTAACAAATCCGATTGATCTGACCCAACTTCCACGAGAATGATAAAAGATTTCAGGTCGGGACTAAGTGAAAAGAAACGATCATTAAGAGGTGGAACAAAAACAACAAGATGTCAAAGCTCTAGTCCAGACATCGCGAACTTAAGGTGGAGAGATGGCGTCCATCCAACATGAAGTAACTGATAGACTTGTATTAGTGCCTACTGTCACGGATTACACAGAAAAATGATAATTTGGCAGAACTAGCTTTCAAAAGACAAAATGGAAAATCTTGACTTAACTAACTATCCAAAATCGACATGACCATGAGACCATAACAAACGGATGACTGAGATTAACCAGAGCATAATGCGGAATTGGGTTCAAGTATTTTCATGAAGTTCTTATTCAAAGATCCTGCAAGCCGAAACTCGAAATTACGAATTTGCAGGTTCATAAAAATGGAAGTAGAAAAAAAATATTTCCGAAAGCCAAAAACCCACTATGCGGGTGGCGGGCTTCGAAACGTTAAACTGTGAAGTAAAAATAACCACCCCAAAAGCTGCATCCTGAAATTATGGGTTGCAGATTTCAGGAGTACACACCAAATAAACCAAAAAAACAGAATCCCGAAATCCAAATGCCGCCATTACGGGGTTCAAGTTTCGAGGTTATTATTTCTCAGTCTTATTACAGAATGATTCCGCAACCCGTAGCCATCGGGTTGCGGGTTTTGAAATTACAAAAACCAAAACTTAAAAAACGACAGTCCCACAACTTGCACCTTACGGGTTGCGTGTTTCGGGTTCTCCAAATGTCGGTTTCGGGATGATGATAACAGTCAACAAAATACTCAAAATTTTGGCTCTTTTCAGACCAAAACACTTTGAAGAAATAATCAAACCCTTACAAACAAGCAAACCAAAAGCATGGGTGAAGAATTTTAGAGGTAAAATCAAAATCTAAGAATTTCAAGATGACTCACCCAAACACCTTTACGTTTATTAAAATTGGGGGCTCCCGTGCTTAGCTAAGCATGGGATTTGTTTTGGCTACAACAAGTCTCTGAAGAAGAGCATGAGGGAAAGGCTTGGGAGGCTAACTACCTAGGGCTGCAGGTGAAATATGATGAATTAATAAAGTAGGTGAGATATGATGGATTAATAAAGTAGGTTACACGTGACACCTCCCTACATGAAGCAAAGCAAGTCATTTGGGATGACATTATTGCATAGGCAAAGAAATTGAGGCCATATCTCGATTTCATTCCAGACAAAGAGGTTGTAATAAAGTTAGCCAAGAAAAGCATAACAACAATCAAGGAAAAGTTGAACAAGAATACCATGGAGTGTGCAGAAAAGGCCATAGAATTTCTGAATGGGCTGACAGAGGATGAGGTGAAAATGGCCAGCATAAAGGATAGAGTGTCTACTATTATTTGGGCAAAGAAGGTGGTGAATAAGTATCACCATAGAATTTCTGAATGGGCTGACAGAGGATGAGGTGAAAATATCCATAATAAAGGATATAGTGTCTACTATTATTTGGGCAAAGAAGGTAGTGAATAAGTGTCACCAGATGAACACAATTCAGGAAAGGATAGACATGTTAGCACATAAAGTAAAACTCTTCAAAGAAATGTTTGGTCCATTATTCAAGAAGGGACTTCCTCTCTTTTGGGAGGAGGATGGCACCATGAGGACACAGGAAGAAATTAGGGCAAGTTATCTACTTCATCATGTTCTCTTTCATCTTTGGATAAGTGTATATTGAGGCAGAATTCATATGATTATGCTCAATTTCTTTGATTCCAAGCATCCACAAACTATTTTCTACTAAAGTTAATGCATAATTCATTTAATAATGCTTTGTGTTGATCGACTATTCTTATTTGCTTCCTTATCATCAGACAAACAACTATTTGACTATAAATGAGTAGCTACCCTATCTCTGTTCTGAACTATTTGAAAAGCATTGCCACTCCTCTATTATGAGTAGCTATCTCTTTTGTTTGATTTATCAAATTTCTTTGATAAATTTATGATTTCCTTCACTTCGTGTATTGAAACAATTATGTGTTGTCTTTGCAATTTATGAGTGCATCTGATTTGTTGGTTCAGATTTTTCTTAATGCACTGTTTGGATGTTATTATGTATTAGGTAAACTTATTCTAATGTTTTTGTATTGAGACATTGTAATTTTTTGCATAATTAATGAAATACAGTCGATATCTCTTGGCCATCTTTTCTGGATAATTTGTCAAATTTCTATGATCTATGCTTTATGTTTCCAATTTAATGAATGCATCAATCTGTAGGTTGGATTTCTATTATTATACGATTCATGTGTTATTATGTGTTAAATGAATTTCTTCGTTTAACTCATTTTATCTATTTCTACAATTGATAAACATCCACACATTTATATTGATGCTAAGTGGAAAAGTGCTCTTACACAGCCAGTTGCTTGGATCTGCGTTGAATAAAGATAAGTAATCTTATGCATTTGATTCTGATGCATTTTTATTTCATTCTTGTATGTTGTGATTGTGTAATTGAAATATTTTTAATTATGTTGTGATTGTGTAATTGAAAGGTGTTTTCCACTATGCATGTGCTGGTTGACGTGGAGAAGCCACGTGGGCAGGAGCCTCAAAGTGGAGGAGTTGTGTGGGAAAAAAGGTGTGATGTGGACCAGCCACATCATATCCACGTGTGCCAGCGATCGTGAAGGATGGGCGAAGGTGGTTTCTCAAATGGAGGAAGGAGGTTTTCCTTACCACCCTTCCAACTTGCAAAATCATGTGGTGTTGCCACGTGGAGAGCAGTTTCAGATTCCGCAACCACTCATCCCTCCGTCCTGGTACGCATGTTGGGGATGTTGAACGGACGTGGTACCCTTGATCTTTGCTATGAATAAAATAATAATAAAATAAACATCAACATATATATATATATATATATATATAAATAATAATAATAATAACAACAAATAAGAATAATATAATAATATAATTAATTAGTGAAATGGTGTAACTCTTTATGAAGAGTTGCATTAGACACCCTTTAAACAATTATAAATAAGGGAAAGTCTATCTTGTAAAAGACATCATCTTTATATCAATCAAATATATTATTCTTATCTATTATTCAATATGAGAGTCGGATTCGACTATTAATCTAGTGAACGGGTATCAGCTAGGCTTGTAGCCACCAATCTAGGACCTTGTCCAAAACTAGGCCCGTGGCCCAAAGAAGTAAAAAAAAAGAAAAAAAAGAGAAAGAAAGAAAAAAGAAAAAGTAAAAGAAAACAAAAAGAAGAAAAGAAAGACAAGTAAAAAAGAAGAAAATAGAATATAGAAATAAATAAAAAAGAAGTGAGAAGGAAAAAAAAAGAAAGTAAAAGTAAAGTTTAGAAGTGAGTAGAAGTAAAAAGTAAAAGTAAGAAGTGAAACCGCAAATGGTTTCAAGGTGCACATGGTTTTGTGAGAAGTGGGTTTGGTTTTATTCCCTAAGAACAAACCAAAAGTGAGATTTGAACTTGGGTGGGGAAGGTAACAATCATTCTTCCCAACCACTTAATCTACACACAATCCACAAAGAAATTAATCTAAAGCAAAAGGTTAACCAACGTGGAGATTAATTAATATTGGTCCATAATTGTAAAATATTACAACTGTTTGGGAAATATATAATATTAAAATAATATTATTATTACATTTAAATAATAATAATTATTATAAGGGCAAAGCAATTATTGTTAAAAAAATAAAATAAAATTTGAAGATCGGTTATCACCAAAGAAATCAAAGGAAATCATTCCACCATCGAAGAAGACATACACCATGGAAGCCGATTTGCGAGAGAAATTAGAAGCCAAGTTAAAGCGTTATCAAAAAGACAATGAAGAATTACGAGACATTAATAGACAATCAGAAATAAAGATTGAACTACATAAGATACAAGAACGGTTCAATGAACAAATAATGTCCAACCAGAAAAATCACATAGAAAAATTATGTGCGCAAATCAAGGAATTAAAAGATGAAAGTGATTTCAATCAGAGATTGAAAAATCAAGATATAAAGAAGGAAATAAATAATTAAGAAGCAGAAATAATACACTTGAACAAAATCGTTAGCGACAAAGATGAAGAACTAATGCAGTTACGACATAAATTAGAAAGTCAAGAATCAGAGGTCGGCCAGTGTCGACAACAGGTAAAAGTTCTTCAACAACAAAATGACGACTCTAAAAAGACACATAAGTCAGAGATCGCGAAGAGTAATAAAGCATTATCTAACAATGCTGAAGAAATTTTTAGACTAAGAAATCATAACAAGATACTAGTCACAAAAATTAAGAAGTTAAAAAATAGCCAAAAGATAGAACAATCTATGGACGACATTGAAGGGAAACTTCTAGACAAACAGGAAGAAAATAGTTGTATGAGAATTCATAATGAAGATCTTAAGGAACAACTTAAGACATCTGAAGATGACAGAAAATCGCAAGTCGAATTGATTAAGAAGTTTCAAAATGATAATAGGCAGTTAGAAAACAAGTTGGAAAAGATACAGAACAAAAACTTAAATCCTCAAGAGACGAAAATACAACTTCCAACTCAGATCAATGATCTAAAGGCGACATTCGTAAATGAAAATGACATCGTGAAAGTTCCTTATCGACACCCCAACCATAAAAACCGATATTTGAAGAAGTGGGAAATGTTGAAAAATAATGGTACTAATGTGATCAAATCTCCTGACGACATATCAGTAGGAAATCCCATCAGTCCACAACAAATCAATTTGAGATGGATTGATCCGTCGATGTATCGGAAGTTATGCTCTACACTTAGTAGTTCGTATCGACATGTTTCATCATCCATGGCATCGCAAAGAACAATGCAACAAAATTATAAGGCTTTGAGGACAAAGCCTTTCTAAGAGAGAGGCAATGCTATGAATAAAATAATAATAAAATAAACATCAACATATATATATAAATAATAATAATAATAACAACAAATAAGAATAATATAATAATATAATTAATTAGTGAAATGGTGTAACTCTTTATGAAGAGTTGCATTAGACACCCTTTAAACAATTATAAATACGGGAAAGTCTATCTTGTAAAGGACATCATCTTTATATCAATCAAATATATTATTCTTATCTGTTATTCAATATGAGAGTCGGATTCGACTATTAACTTAGTGAACGGATTCGTTCACAGCAATCTTTCGCCGCTTGATTGATCTTTTCCGCCATTTAAAATTGTTTGTACGTTGGCATGGAGGTCATCCTCAAGATTGTATCACTTGTGTGAATAATCTCATTACGTTTATGATGGATTGTGTTTATGTGTCATGACGTATAGATGATATCATGCCACACTGTGATAATTAATGTCACATTTATGGTGGATTGTGTTTATGTGTCACAAGGTACAGATGATATCTTGCCACACTGTGATAATTAATGTCATGATCTTCTCTGCATTGAGATTGTGATGATATCCTACATTGAAAGTTAAAGTTCAAACTCTCTATGTTTTCCAGTTTGGAGCTCTGTTTTCTCTCAGGACCGAGGTTTGCTTTTGCTAAGGTGGAATCGAGAAGAGTGTTGGGAGGGTAGAGCAGTAATATTGGTTTGAAGAAATGAATGTTAGTTTTTCAATTGGTAGGTATTTATATTAGTCAAACCATAAATCTAAATATGTAATAGAGCATGCTTATTCAGCCTCTAGGCTAAAAATCCATATCTTTCATGGTTGTCAAAAATCAATGCAATGACAGTTTCAAGTTCACAATAATTTAAAGTCGTTGAACGTTTTAGATTCTTTAGATTTCCTTCCACCCTTGTCTATCTTCTTCAGATTTACAGAATTTATTTCCTTCAATTCTGGGTAGTTATCTTCTTACAGTCCATTAATATGAATTCACATCGTTATATTTGCAAAATTGTGTGTTACTCATTACTGGTCTAAATTAATGGAATTAACAGGTTTAATGTCGATTGCCGCCATCTTGCATACGTTTTCTGTCTGGTGATGTAGCATATTATTTTAATACATTCCATATTGTTTTTTGCAAATCCTCTAGCATTTGGCTTGGTTTGTTGGAAAAAGATAACGACAAATGAACTCGGAAAATTGAAACATGTTTTTTCTTTTTAATATCATTTTGCAGTTAATATTCACTATAGTATACTTATCTATGTAAACATTATACTTTATTTGAAATATTTGAAATTGATAATTTATGTCTTAATTTATATAATATTGATTACAGTTCTTTTATAAATATATATAATTTAAGTATTTAATTGTATTGAATAAAATTAAGCAATCAAATAGCTTTAAATAATATTAACATATAATTGTTTGCCAATAGAGTATCTTGGCTATAAAAGTCCCATGTATTGTGTAGTTGGATGTGGCGTATGACTCAAATTGTTGGATTCAATGAGAACACATGTGATTCTTGCATACGATACCATGGCACCTAGTTGAAGAGATAAAGCTGATAAAAATGTTCTTAAAATTAAGTGAATTTTAGCAAAAAAATGGTGAAAATTAGTGAATAACCTTGTCTGTCTTAATTTGCAGGTTGATAATGAAGAAAAGAAAATAGTCCATTAATATTGGGCATTGGTCATAAATGAATCCAATATCAATTTTAGCAGAAAATTGGTGAATACTTAGATGCGGTAAACAACAGCATAAACATATGAATTCTGATTTCATATTACTTTCATCCAAGCATGAAGAATAAGACAATGGAAAAGATTTACTGGAAATAACAATTAACAGAGAAAGGAAGTAAATTTATAGACTATCATTACTGGAAATAACAATTAAGAGGAAACCATGTTGGAAAAGGAGTTTAACAGTGACAACAATGCAGATAGTGATGCCATTACTTGGAATGATTCTGACTGCGATTAACTAGACAAAAACATTCTTTTTTTCTTTTTTTTTAAAATAGATACAATATACTTTTGGGTCTGCTCTTCCCGAGAATGAGGTGAATGATATAGCAACTTCTACTTCATCGAGTGTAGCATAGATCAATTCTAGAATAATCAAAGCCATGTGGCACAATCTGAGCGTTCCATGTGTCACGATGGAGACTAGATTTTGACATTGGAACGACAAAATTTAAAGACACTTTGCTACCAAGAGTTTGCTATCAAGTCGAAATTTTGTAAAAAAAAAGCGAGGTTGCTCTTTCGTCAGGTTGTTCCATTTCGGAATATTGCCACTTTTGAAATTGATTTTTGCAGTGTTCCGATATGATAATTATGACGGTCATTTGAAGTTGTAAAAAATACACAAATTATCAAATGAATCAGTCTCTGTATAATATGATGGTCATTTCAAGTTGAATTTCGTTAACCAACACCGCATTTTAAATGAGGCTCTAGACTGCCCACTATTATTTCAGAATAGTTCTAGAATTTAATAAGTGTGGTTCAATCCTTCTTGTGTTCACCATTCTGGATACAGGTGAATTGTCTGATATTGGTGTTCTCAATTATCTACCAAAAGAAGGGGCGGTCGATCCTTCTTGTCAGCAGTTGGAAGTCTGGATAAATATTGTTTAGATGTTGTAAGTTAGGAAATGTCCCGATCCCTACCAAATACTATGGAAGTTGGTACAGGGGAATTGTAGTCCCAACCTTCTTAGAATAAATATTTTTTCATTTCTCTTTTAAATGAAGGGTCGACCGACCTTTCTTGTGGTTAGTGTTTTTGCAGTCTTCACCATTCAGGATATACATGAGCTGAAATCCTATACTTAATAGGTTGAATATTTGCACAATTCCATCATAAATGAAGGGGTAGTCGACCCTTCTTTTGACCAATATTATTTTCATACTAGTTCTGGACTGCAAGAAGGGTCGTCCGATCCTTCTTGTGTTCACTGATCTGGATACAGGTGAATTGCTGGATATTTGTCTCCATAATTATCTACTAAAGGAAGGGTCAACCGACCCTTCCTGTGATTTGTAGTTTTCCAGTCTTGACCATTCTTGTTATACATGAATTGATCTCTATTTTGGCAGGCCACAATCTCACACGTGTGAGCATCAAAGAGAGAACTGACACCATAGGAAGTGATGACATGGCATGTATGATGACATGGAATGTGCGATGAGGCTTGAAAGACAAATGATGGTGTTATTGTACTATCATTAATTCAGTGTCTTAATCTGACTTCAACCTTGGAGAAAATCTTGGAAATGACCAAGTGTTGGAAAACTGGTTTAGGTGGCCTTGGGAAAATTCCCACCGTACCTCATGGGAGAATGATAAAAGGACGGTTAGATCAATGGCTATTCAATAAAGGGTATCTAGATCGACAGTCCATAATCTTTCTGCACCACCAACATGCCCAACGCAATGGAGGTCTGAGTGGTTGTGAAATACCATACCGCTATACACGTGTCATCGCCACCTCATTCTGCAATTAGAGAAAGAGGTAAGGAAAACAACCATCCCGCGTTGCAAAACCACCTTCCGTGGTGTATAATATAGAAGGGAATATCAAAAATTGAATTTTGTGTTGCGAATGGCGGAGGATTGGAACATGTCTGTGCTGCTCGAAAGCGACATAGCATAGTTTATTCATCTTGTCCGTGCCAGGTAGTTCCTCTTAACTGATGAAAGTAACTAGAATTGTTTACATAATGGAAGGAAGTAGTGAAACCGTCTGTCTGGATGTTGAAACTATGAGAATAGGAGAAAACCTAGTGGACAGAGATGGTGACATTCATGACCCCATAATGGTTAAATTCTCGGCTTCAGAAATCAAAAGCAAGTTGGAGTGTTTATATAAAAAAAATTTGGATGTGCACAATGTTTATAAGTCTCATTTTATCCATTTCTGTCCCGAACAACCTTCAGGGTTTCCGAAATTCATTTCGTGGTGTGCAGTAAATTATTCTCAGAGTCAAAGAGTCATTATGAATTCATCATGAAAGAAAATTATTTGCCATGTAAATGAGTCTATCGTTAGGAAAGCTCTAAGAGTACCCCTATTTTCATTCCACCATTAGGAAGATTTTGCCTAAGAATCCCTAGTTAGCCAGTATAGAGAGTCATACCCTGAGACCAAACAAACCTTCATCACTAGTTGTCTGAAACCTAGCCTTCCCATTGATAACACCCCCTATCCACTTGACATTAATTTATTTGATGAAAATTCACAGTTAGTTTTGTCACTCATTTCACAGTTTTTAGGGTTTGATGATGATTCCATGGTCACATAGGTCCAGTTAAGTTTTCTTTTTAGATTAAGTGTTGCTAAACCGGAAATGGATTACAGTCAAGTACCCTACCTTATATTTGATGAATTCTTGGCTCGGAACATCCACTCTCAGTTAGTGAATTTCCACACTTCGAGACATTTCAGATTCTAGACACACCTGATGAAAATGCTCCTGTTTAGTAGTAAAAAAGATTTACATTTCCCACAATCTATGTTTTTAGAAACAATGGAAGAAAGTATGTTTAATTTAATGAACTTTATTTTATCTGAAGTATACAGATTGATGTTTGGAGAACATTTTCCTAGAGTATTATCAAAGATGAAGACCCTGATGCAATTAAGCCCCAAAAAAGCAATTGGAGACTAGTTTTTAGGGAAGCAAGATACAGTAATCAGACTTTATGGATTTGTTAGGAAGCCCTATATTCTACCAGCCTTTTTGACTCTGAGATTTTTTGCTTTGGAGTTTATCAGACAAAAATTGACAGTAGAAAATGGCCATTTTCTACATTTCAAGAAAGCTACAGATATAAAGTTCCCTTTAAAAATTGGTCCTTTTATCATCAAGAACAAGAATGCTCTTCCTTTTGTACAAAAACATTTAGAAGCACTGAGTTTTAGGAAAGCGGCAACTATTAATTATGATCCTTGTCATGTTATTTTTGACAGAAGGCAAGAGAAAAAAAAAAAGTCTTTGATCACCAAGAGGTTGAAGGATTGGCAAAGATGGAAAATTTACTACAATATGACTCATACACAGAAGTTTTGAGAAGTTCACACGTTAATCATTCTACCTTGGATAAATTTTTAGCTGAGTTGGTACCTGAGATGGTACCTACCCCAGGAATGGTTGAAGCAACTAGTAAAGGAATTTTTTATGAAAGTACTGATATCCAGGTGGAGGAAGAAAGAGAAGCCAAAAGATTAAAATCAAGCCAGCAAGGTGAAGTAGTTGTATCTGACAAATAAAAATACCAAGGGCCAAGAATTCAAGTACAGGAATACAAATTTGACAAGGCAAGAGCTACAGGTGATTCTAGCAAATTTCATTCAAGAGATGAAATATGTGTAAAATATGGAAAAGACAAAGAAACGGCAACAGAAGCAATGCATAAGTTGTTTCCAAAAGTCAGGAATGTTGTTGATTCATAAATTACACTGTTGACTAGCAGAGATCGAGACAAAAATACTTTGAATTTGGTCGTATCGTCTAATTATAAGGTCACGAAAATGAAATTGAATTTGCAGAAGATAGCAGTCCCTGATAAAATTTACCTACATAGACAAACTGGGAGGTGATTTATGCTGATATGATGAAAGCTACTTTAATAGTGGAAAAACTACAAAAAACAGTGAACAGGTTGCAAATCCAGTTGAGGCAAGAGAAAACAGAGAACAAAGCTCATCAGCTACAAATAAAAACATTACAAGATGACCTGGTGAAGAGAAATGATTAAACAAATAGAGGGAAGGTAATTAAAAAGCTTTTAGCTGAGAAAGAAAAGAATTTCCAATTATTTCACCAAAAGGTCAGAATTCCAGCAACTCGGATAATTCAAGCCTCTGAATTAACTGTGTTAGAACAAGAAAAGGAAAGTTTATCTTGAGAATTGGATGACTGTCTTGCTAAATTGATCAAGTTTGAGGAAAAAGAGGAAAGTTGGGAGAAAGATAGATCGAGTCTTAAGACTGAAATTGAAGATCTAAAGGCCAAATTGGCAAATACAGCACGAGAGAAGCAAGGAACAGATCAAGGGAACAAAGAAGCAAGCACAGATGATATAGTTCAAGCTGTGTCCTAAGTTAGCTTGAAAGAGGTGGAGATCATAGAACTAAAAGAAGAAAAACAAAGACTAGAAGAGAAAATAAGAAAAGGAAAATGAAATAAAAGAGTTGACAAAAAACAATAAAGATTTGGTAGGCAGAAATCCGAGGATGATAGGCCAAGTGACAGGAAAACTAGCATTGCAAGGTGCAAAGTGTTTGATTTGGGATTCAATCATCGATGAGGCTGCAAATTTGAGGTCTTATTTAGATTTTATAAAGACAAAGGAAGCCATAGAAAATGATAGCTTACCAAGTTGTAAAGCAATGAGAGAAGTTTTAGATAAGATACCTAAAGATACAGCCCAGGGTACCATAAGTTTCTTAAATACTCTGATAGAAGGTGATCTGAAAGCAATGGCTATCGAAAATAGGGTAACAGTCATATCTTGGGCTAGGAGAGTCCTTGGAAAACATTCTCACACTGACAATGTTCAGTCTAGTGCAGAACAGATGAAGGAACAGGTTGAAGCATTCAAAACGGGATTTGAAAAGGTAATACAAAAGGGACTTCCTTCTTTTTGGGATGAAAATAATGAATTAATTTCCCAGGACAATTATAAGGATTTACTATATAACATCGGGAGGAACCATGAGCAATTTCAAGGTTTGACTCATGTTCTAATAGGGAAAATTATACTAGAGAAACTCTCCCTTGACATGGAAATTCTAAACCAGCTGGCCATGATAGCTGAAAAGATTCCTCCAATTTCCATTGTAGAGAACATAGAGATGAAAGTTATGGTCGAGGAGATGATTAGTTATGAGGTACCTTCTACAGAGCAATGGAAGACAATAGAGAGATATGGAAAAATGAAGTACACCTTGCACAATTGAAGACTACTATTTGAGAAAGAAGCCCCGTTAACAGCTACAGCCAATAGAAAGACATCAAATGTTATATTCTGAGAAATTTTGGAAATTGTATAAATTTTGACCGAAATGGAATGTAATAGTTAGTTTACAATTTTCTATTTTTAGTTATGAAGCAGTTAGGGTTTTACCTCGAGAGGTTTTACAATGTATAAAATAAAATTTTTGGCAATGTAGTAAGTGTTGGAACTCGTGAAGAGATATTCGTTTTGTATTGAGACCTTCAATTTTGAATAAAGATGGTCGAGCAGAGTTGATGCATATATTCAAGACTAAAGATTCCGGTGTTATTTTATTCAAAGGATTAGATGTTTTTTTTGGAAATGTAGTAAGGGTTGGAAATCGTGAAGATATTATACGTTTTTTGTATTCATCCCTTCAATTCTGAAATAATATTCCCGAACATAGTTGATGTATATTTTCAAGAGTAAGTATTCCTATGTTATTTTATTCAAAGGATTAAAAAGAATGTGTTTTTCCTGTCATTGATGAGCTAATTAATAAATTAAATTATGACAATAATGAATATGCTATGATTGTAGAATGTTAAACAATATGAATCAAGGAAAGAAATAGACTGGTGAATAACCTGCATATAAATCATATGAATGATAAATCAAGCACACAAATTTATATGCTTTATGATTTAACAATACTAAACAGAGTTAGTAGATGTATGTATGAAAAACCAAAATGAATCAAGGAAATTTTATTCATTTAACAAAATAAAGTAAAATAGAAACTAATTGAAATTCTTTAAAGATCGTAAAACATTACAAGTCTCCAAGTACAGAGTGTCTCTAGTTCTCTCCTTCGATGGTCCCTCCATTCATGAGATTTGCCCAGTAATATTTCCATACTAGTTCTAGACTACAGGAAGGGTCGTCTGATCCTTCTTGTGCTCACCATTTTGGATATAGGTGAATTATTGGATATTGGTGTTCTCAATTATCTACTAAACGAAGGGTTGGCCAAACCTTCTTGTGCTTAGGAGTGTTCCATTATTGACCATTCTCGTTATACCTGAAATGATGGCCTAACCTTAGTATTTTTCCATGATTGATATTTCTGGTTTTTGTTTGTAAATGTTTTCCAATAATCGGGGATTTTTATGCCCGGAACCCACAACATGCATTTGCGAATTGCGGGAAGAGTATTGTAAATGTTTTCGTTCTTCCTTTCCACAACCCGCAATGCGGATTGCCTAGCCTTAGTATTTTCCCATGATTGATCATTCTGGTTTTCGGTTGTAAATGTTTTCCAATAATCGGGGATTTTCATGCCTGGAACCCGCAACCCGCAATTGCGGATTGTGGGAAGAGTATTGTAAATGTTTGTGTTCTTCGTTTCCGCAACTTGCAAAGCGGATTGCGGGAACTATTTGAATAATGAATTTGAGAAATGCATTTATGCAACCTGCAATGCGAATTGCAAAAATTTGGTTTGTTTTCACTTGAAGTTGAATGTCATTAACCAAGACCCCATTTTTTAATGATGCTCGAGATAAACGAATGAAGGGGTGGCCGACCCTTCTTCTGCCCACTATTATTTTCATAATATCTCTAGACTGCAAGAAGGGTGGTTCGATCCTTCTTGTGTTCACCATTTTGGATACAGGTGAATTGTCGTTTATTGGTGTTCACAATTATCTACTAAGAGAAGGGCCAATCCATCTTGTTAGCAATCTAAAATCGGAATAAATATTGTTTACATGTTATAACAAAGGAAATGTCCCGATCCCTACCATATTCTAGGGAATTTCTCTTTTAAATGAAGGGTTGACCGACCCTTGTTGTGCTTAGTATTTTTGCAGTCTTCACCATTCATTATATACATGAATTGATATCCTATACTTAGTAGTGTTAATTTTTTGAGCATTAATTCAACATATTCTAGGATCTTTACTGAGAGAATAACATGTACAACATATCAAGCATATCAATCACAAGAGACAATAGACACACAAAGTTTCCTTGGGGGAAACCATAAAGGTGAAGAACCCCAATAACTTCCTCAGAGATAGATAGAGCAATGATACAAAACCCAAGCATAAGAGATAGTCTCCTAGCAGCAACTTATCCTCCTCCACTAGTGCGCCACTCTCCAATGAGTGTATAAGTGAGAAAGTGAATGATCAAATAGAGTGCCTCCTGCACTCTATTTATACTTGATTTGACTTGCCTAATAACCTTTACTAGGTCGCCCTCAACTTAACCACTTAACATAATGCTGACAGGGCTAACCCCCAATAGGGTGGTCTAATAACCCTTTTACCCACAAGACTTATACAGGGCCGACCCCATCAAGGTGGTCTAATAACCCATCAAGTATAAGTTACGACACTTACAATATAAATGATGACACTTCCATATAGAGGAATAATAACCTCTCTATAGGAATACAATATACATATATGAAATACATTCCGAAGTTACAAATACATCAACATGTGTTAGTTTTTCAGAAATTTCAATCTGATCTAGGATCTTGACTGAGAGAATAACATGTACAGCATATCTACAGCATATCAATCATGGACACAATAATGCAAGCACACAAGAGACACAGAGTTTCACCAGGGAAAACGGAGAAGGTGAAAAACCCCACAACTTCCTCAGAGATAGATAGAGCAATGATACAACCCAAGCATAAGAGATATACTCCTAGCAGTAGCTTCTCCTCCTCCACTAGTGCGCCACTCTCTAATGAGTGTAAGAGTGAGAAAGTGAATGATCAAATAGAGTGCCTCCCGCACTCTATTTATACTTGACTTGACTTGCCCAATAACCTTTACTAGGTCGCCCTCAACTTAATCACTTAACATAATGCTGACAAGGCCGACCCCCAATAGGGTGGTCTAATAACCCTTTTACCCACGTGACTCATATAGGGCCGACCCCATCAAGGTGGTCTAATAACCCATCAAGTATAAGTTACGACACTTACAATATAAATGACAACACTTCCGTATAGATGAATAATAACATCTCTATAGGAATACAATATACATATATGAAATACATTCCAAAGTTACAAATACATCAACACTCCCTCTTAACTAGGAAGGTATTTCTCAAAATAGGTCTGCTAGCACAAGTCTTGTTCTTTGGATCATCGTCACTAGATCAACATCATCGAATCATCGTCATCGTCACTGTTGCTGCTATCTCAATCATTCTCCAATCTACTTGTCATAGGAAGTTCTACAAAGCCAATCCTTTTTCATACTGGATGTAGTCCCACCACCTGTAGGTCTTCATCATCACTAGCCATATTGTGGAATCCTCAGGACTTATTGCGTGTGTCACAATGCCTCGAAAGAGTATCCCAGGATCCTTTATGTGCCGAAGCATGACCGGAAAGATCTCCCAGGTCCAGTTACATGAGACTGTCACAAAACCTTAAAAGAGTGTCTAGCATAGAAAGAACTCTAAAGAGCATCTGAGGCCTTTTACATGACTATCACAACCTGTCTGGATCTCTAGGATGTATTACATGTGACCCCCACCACAAAACCTTAAAAGAGTGTCAATCAAGAAATCTAAAGAGCATCTGAGGCCTTTTAAGTGACTAGCACAACCTGGCTAGATCTCCAGGACTTATTACATGTGGTCATGGAAATGCCTCGAAAGGGAATCCTAGGACTTATTACGGGCACATAGCCCAACCTATCGGATCTCCCAGGTCTACTTATATGCCATAGGAAAATGCCTTGAAAGAGCATCCCAGGCTGTTACGAGCACATAGCTCTACCTGTCGCATCTCCCAGGTCTACTTATATGTCCTCCCAGAGCAATTCCTCGAAAGAGAATCCCAGGACTTATTACGGGCACACAACCCAACCTATTGGATCTCCCAGGTATACTTATATGCCCATCTGCACAACCTGTCCACGGCCACAGAGTATCAACTTGATAGTCACCATACATCATCATGATGTACATCATCACATGATCTTCCTAATCATCATCACATCATCATCCTGATACATATCATCTGGAGCAACATGCTGAATCTCATCATCCATGATCATCCTGATCATACATTGCATCCACCTGATGCATACCAAGTATCTACCTGATGCATATCATCCAGAGCATCGTCCTAATACTCATCACATATGATCATCCTGATCATCGTCACTGCATCGTCCTAATGCATGTCAACTAGAGCATCATCCGAATACTCATCACATATGATCATCTTGATCATACAATGTATCTACCTGATACATACACAAATACATGATCCACCTGATCATACAATGTATCCACCTGATACATATCATCATACATGATCCACCTGATCACACAATGTATCTACCTGATACATACACAAATACATGATCCAACTGATCATATCCAGCATCCAACATGATGCATATACATATACACGATCCAACAGATCATATCTAGCATCCAACATGATGCATATACATATACATGATCCAACTGATCATAACAAGCATCCAACATGATGCATATACATATACCTGATCCAACTGATCATATCCAGCATCCAACATGATGCATATACATATACATGATCCAACTGATCATGAAAATCATCCAACATGATGCATATACATATACATGATCCAACTGATCATATCTAGCATCCAACATGATCCATATACAGAGTAGTAACTGAAGCATCGTCCTGATGCTCATCATCTAGAACTTACATCCACAGCCATGGGAAGGATCCTCCTCTCACCATGCTTGGAATGGCTCTTGCAAATGTGTCCATCACTTCTTCCTCGAAGTGTCATCAATCTAAAGAACACCAAGTCTCTCTCTGAAGTACTCAAACTTCACTATGGCTAGTGGTTTCGTCAACACATCCGCAACCTTCTCATTTGTCGCAACATACAGGATGTTCACTACTCCTCTCTGCACCATATCCCTGATATAGTGATATTTGATCTCAATGTGCTTCGACCTGTCATGGAACACTAGGTTCTCAGACAGCTTCACACAACTCTAGTTGTCACAAAAGATACCAGTAGCCTCCAACAGTAGATCAAATAACTTAGACAGTAGCTTCCGGAGCCATACTGCCTCACAACTAGCCAAACAAGTTGCAACATACTCTGCCTCGGTTGTACTCAGTGCTACGCAGGACTGCTTCCTACTAAACCAAGAGATCACACCTGATCCCATACTAAAGTAGCACCTAGAAGTGCTCTTCATATCTACAACACTGCCTACCCAGTCTGAATCAACACAACCCTCCAGGTTAAACTTTTGATTCACATCATACTTGAGCCCATAATCAAATTGTACACTTTAGGTACCTCAGAATATGTTTTATAGCAATCGAGTGAACACCTTTGGGATCCATCAAGAACTGGCTCAATGTGTTCACCTCAAAGCAAATATCTGGTCTCGTGTTTTTCAGGTACATCAAGGACCCAATCATCTGAAGATACATAGTGACATCAACCGAATCAAATGAAGCATCACATAGAAGCTTCAGGTTTGATGCCATAGGTGTGTCCATGGCCTTGCAGTCCATCATCCCGAACCTCTTTAGGATCTCTACTACATAATTCCCTTGTCCAAGGAAGATTCCATCTACACTCTGTCACACCTCCATGCCTAGAAAATAGTGCATCATCCCCAAGTCCTTCATCTTGAACTTAGTAGCAAGCTTCCTCTTCATGTCGGCAATCAATCTATCATTACCTGTAACAAACTAGTCATCCACATACAAAAGTAGTATCACTAGATTGCCTTCCTCAGCCTTGTAGTAAAGGTTGGAATCCACTTTACTCTTGTTAAAGCCCAAACTGGATAGAAAGCTGTTTATCCTTCCATACCAAGTCCTAAGAGCTTGCTTCAAACCATACAAGGCTTTCTTCAACTTGCACACATATGACTCTCTATCATGTGTCTCAAAACAAAGTGGCTGCTCCATATACACTTCCTCCTCGACTACACCATTTAAGAAAGTTGTCTTGACATCTATCTGGTGTATCTTCTATTTCATCACTGTAGCCAGAGCAAGTACTAATCTGATGGAAGTGTATCTGGCTGTAGGAGAAAAATTCTCTTCATATTCTATTCCCTTTTTCTGGGAGAAGCCACGAGCGACAAATCTTGCTTTATATTTCTCTATGCTACCATTTGCAGCATGCTTGATCTTTGGAAGTCACAACAAACTTCCCATCTGTTCTTGGGACCACATCCCAAACATCTTTCGTCATGATTGACAGATCATGGTATTCTTCCATTACTTCATCCCGGATCCTGGGAACTTCAATATCTTCAATAGATAGCTTTGTTACTGGAACAAATGTTGTAGTCCTTCTTTTGTAGGTGATGGTATATGATCTTCCCTACAAGACAAGTTAAATTGCATGATTAAAAACATCTCATAGTTTTCAGAACAATTTCTTACACATAAATAAATATGTCATACATTCATGCAATTAGTTTAGCCAATGCTTCAATACAACGTTTATGCATATCTCGTAACTTTCTAGATGCCTTCCAATCTCTACCAGAACATTGTTAAGAGTGTGCACAACTCCCAACATGTCAGCAAAGAGGTTTCATTCTAGATAAGTAGCAATAGAATGTTGTACAATGCCATAGGCCACTTACCCAATACATGTGTATTAGTAGTATACTCTTCATTAATGCAATTATTTTAATATGCATAATACACAACATAAGTCTAGGAATATAAGTATATACATTATTGAACAGTATTATTTAAACAATCAAATATACAAGAAATGACAATTCAAATACTTATCTTTTTTTTTTGCTGGGTGGACTCCCTCTTGATCTTTGCTTCCTAGATTACCTGTCCTTGAACTTATATTCATCCTGGATCACTATGCATACTTACCAGTATCATAATTGTGTTATCCTCGAGGTCTCATACATACATTCATTAGTATAATCTTAATACTATAAAAAAAATTATGATTCTAAGTAATCTTAAACATGTATGGTCAAGATCATTTCATACACATATAATTTATCACAATTCTTTCACTCATGCATATTCCTATTTGACCATAGGACTTTTCTAGTTAGTCATATCATCAATCAAAGTAAGAAGCATAATATGCCTAAACCCATGATTACTCAAACCTATAACTTCATGAATAATCATTATCAATCATACCAAGTATACTTATATAAGAGATCTTATCACAAGGTAGGATTCTAACTTGATATAGGAAAAACATACTTGGATTAATATGTTAGCTAGTTATGTCTAACATACCCACATGATGTCTTCTTGTTATCTTCAATGACTTGTGCTAGTAATTTGCATATCTAATAGGTTAACCATTATAGAACCAAGTTATACATACCTCGTAAGTAGATCTTCTATGTGATCCATGACAATGGATGAATCTTTGCCTTCATGTCACCATGGTCATATGTTCTTGAACTAGAACATGATTTGTCTTTCTTGATGTACCTTTCATGTTAGCGGACAACATCAACCTCATACAACACCACAATGCATTAGTACAATTATAAGAGTCAAAAACCTAATCAATGAATATCTTCTATCATCCATTCATATTTTTATTAAGGTGATACGACAACTCTAAAATTAATCAAGATTGTACTAATCTTAATGAAGACAAACATATCATAAACTTAATCATGAATAGATTTCGAAACATACCCATAAGTCATACGTGTCGTGTTTTCTTATAATATTCTTATGTAAGACCTTAGCCTCATCTCCCTCTGAAACTGGAACTTCTTCACTTATGCAGGTGACCAATCCATTCTCTTCTATGATTAACCCAATCCACTTGATTTGCATAAACTAGATCTCAAGCTGGATTAGGGTTTGTCAGGGAAACCCTAAAATTTCAAACTTTAAATCTCAAACTTCTTAAATGGTAGAAAGATGGGCCTTGATGAGCTGATCAACCTAGTATACTAAGAATTTGAAAACTGTAAAGTTTCACCCTTCACATTTGCTTTTCAATCTTCCGGATTCATTAGGGAGGACCCTGAATTAGGGTTTGAGTTTCCCGGAGCTTCACCCAACCAAATAGTTTGATCCAAAGCTCTAAACTTTGATTTTTCCAAGGACCTTCCAACTATGGTCATGGATTTCAAAAATTCCCATTTTTGCAGAAGCCCTAATTTTTCACCTTTCCGATCAAAGTCCCGAACTAGGGTTTTATCAAGCCTGGCCTTCTTCCCAACCAAAAAATTTGATCTTGGTCTCTAAATTTCGATTTTAATGAGGAGCATCTAGCCATGGTCTCCGATTACAAAAATTCCAACTTTCTCCGAAGCCCTAAATTCCCAGAGCCATGAATGAAGGTGCTCAAAATCCAATTTTGTTTTGACAGAAATATGCACCTGATTGTTTCTGGTGTAACTCTGAAATTTCAGATCTACATGGTCTGAAAATTCTTGCTCTAGTAGCCCGACTTGTTATATTTCCAACCCCATAGGTTTGACCTCAAATGGATTCTCTGAGAGAGAGTTATGCCAAGTGTCACAACATGACTTGCTTATGGGATAAAACAGGAGGGCAAACTTGTACAGAGTGCCACGTGTCACTAGTTCACTTTCGGCCTCTGAACCTTCGGCCTGTGATATTACAGTCCATTCCCTACCTGTCACTTTTTCCAAAATTTCATTTGGAGCTTCCTAGCCCAAGTTGTGACCTTTTTTCCTAGGTCACCTTTTTATTACTGAGATCTAGAAGAGGCAGAAACCCTAGATTGTACATATCATAAAACACAAAGTACAATTAATTATAGTTATTCTTTAGAAACAAGGTACATTGGGATCTTATATTTGACCTGTAAATGTTTCAGATCCTGAAACTTCTCCAAAATGGATTTATAGAAAAAGTGTTATGATGACATTTTTTTGCTATATCAATCCCTAGCTTCGCAAGTGCAACCAGTGTCATGAATGCCATACCATTCCTTCTTCCAGGCTAGCTATGATTCCATGTTAGTTTTTCAGAAATTTCAATCTTATCTAGGACCTTAACTGAGAGAATAACATGTACAGCATATCAATCATGGACACAATAATGCAAGCACACAAGAGACACAGAGTTTCACCGGGGAAAACCAAGAAGGTGAAAAACCACGCAACTTCCTCAGAGATAGATAGAGGAATGATAGAAACCAAGAATAAGAGATATACTCCTAGCAGCGGCTTCTCCTCCTCCACTAGTGTGCCACTCTCCAATGAGTGTAAGAGTGAGAAAGTGAATGATCAAATAGAGTTCCTCCAACACTCTATTTATACTTGACTTGAATTGCCCAATAACCTTTACTAGGTCAGCCTCAACTTAACCACTTAACATAATGCTGACAAGGTTGACCCCCAGTAGGGTGGTCTAATAACCCTTTTACCCACATGACTCATACAGGGCCGACCTCATCAAGGTGGTCTAATAACCCATCAAGTATAAGTTACGACACTTACAATATAAATGACGACACTTCCGTATAGAGGAATAATAACATCTCTATAGGAATACAATATACATATATGAAATATATTCCGAAGTTACAAATACATCAACAACATGTAGGTTGAATATTTGCACAATTCCATCATAAATGAAGGGGCGTCCGACCCTTCTTGTGTTAGAAAAAACAGGATCGCTGAGCAATAACAATAAATAGAAATGAAAATATAATCACACATACACATTACAAGAGAGACACAGATATATCATGGTTCACCCCAACATGGGCTACGTCCATACTGAAGTTTTTAGTCCTTATTATTATTCCGTCCAACAAAGTGAAGGGATACAACCTGCAACACAACCGTTGCACTTCCTCTTCACTGTCTCACAGTCTCTCTTATGATCTCAAAGATATTTACAATGCATAAGACCTAATATATCAACCCTAGCCATGTTAAAATGTCTTTCTTTTATAAGGGAAAATACCACGGGCTACCCAAAACCATGGGCCCAAAAACTGGTGGTGAAAACAGCCCCAAAAATTTTCCTCGGGGGATACTCCCTCAGACCCCCTGAGCATTGTGCCGGGATCATAACCAAATCTAGGGTACGAATAGGGCTAAATAATAATATCTCTAAATCTGGCGATCATGCTCCACAACCAACAATCTCCCACTTGGAGACTAATCACAACAACTCCACCGCTGTTGTACTTGCTGGACCTTGGACTTGGCAACTTTCTCATCTTCACCTTCATGCTAGAAGGCCAACTGAAACCGAGCAAGAACTTAGTTTCTCTCTGGTCACTACCTTTGTGAACATGTCTCTAGGATTCTGGCTAGTATGTATCTTTTCCAGCTTCAATAGTTTATTTTCCAGAATAGAGCATATGAAATGGTACTTGAGCTGTATATGTTTAGTCCTAGAATGGAATGTTGATTTCTTTGCAATATGAATGGCACTCTAGCTGTCACTATATAACCTACTATCCTTTTGCTTCTTACCCAATTCTTCCATAAACCTCTGCAACCAAATCATCTCTTTACTAGCCTCTATAACAGCAACATACTCTGCTTCCGTTGTTGAAAGTGCAACAACCTTCTGCAGTTTCAAAATCCAACTTACTATTGTTCCACCTACAGTAAAAACATACCCTATGGTGCTCCTCCTGCTATCCTTATCACCTACCATATCTGCATCAACATATCCTTGTAGAACAATGTATGAACCTCCAAAACATAATGCCTGAATGGTAGTTCCTCTCAAATACCTGAGAATCCATTGTACTGCCTTCCAATGTTCTTTACTTGAATTGTTCATATATCTTCTCACAACTCCCACTACTTGTGCAATATCGATTCTTGTGCACACCATGGCATACATCAAGCTACCAACTACTGATTGATAGGGGATCTTGGACATGTAATATGTCTCTTCCTGTGTCTTGAGACACATTTCCTTACTTAGACTGAAATGGCTGGCCAAAGGTGTACTTACTGGTTTTTCATCCTGCATTATGAACCTCTCCAACACCTTTTGTATGTACTCACTCTAAGACAATGTCAATTTTCTATTTTTCCTATCTCTCGTTATTCTCATACTAAGGATTTTCTTTGCAACACCCAAATCCTTCATCACAAATGAATTAGCTAGCTTCCTTTTGAGTACATTTATATCTTACATGTTAGACCCTACAACAAGCATGTCATTCACATACAATAACAAGATAATATATCTTTCATTTTCTAGCTTCCTGAAATAAACACAGTGGTCAGAATGACATCTATTATAACCCTGTTCTGTCATAAACCTGTCAAATTTTAAATACCACTGCCTTGGAGCTTGCTTCAAGCCATACAAACTCTTTTTCAACCTGCATACCTAGTTCTCCTTAGCTTTGACCTCATACCCTTGTGGATGCTGCATATATATATCTTCCTCCAAATCCCCATGGAGAAAGGCTATTTTTACATCTAACTGTTCAAGATGCAAATCTTCTACAACCGCTAGACTTAAGATAGTCCTAATTGAAGCCATCTTAACAACAGGAAAAAATATTTCATCAAAATCTATACCTTTCTTTTGTGCAAAACCCTTTACAACAAGTCTCGCTTTGTACTGCTTCTTACCTCCTTCTTCTTCCTTCAACCTGTAAATCCATTTGCTCTGCAATGCTATTTTACCAGCAAGCAACTAAACCAGATCCCAAGTCTGGTTTCCTACCAATGAGTCCATCTCCTCATTCATGCCTTGATCCCACTTCTTTCTAGTTTCCAGCCGCATTGCTTCTTCATAACATTCTGGTTCACCAGCACCAGTCATCGACAAATAATACATTGAAGGAGAGTATCGTTTAGGGAGTCTACTTACCCTAGTAGATATTCTTGTAGTTGCAGGAGTTTCAGGTACTTGCTGCTGTTCTTGGTTTTTTGGCACCTTCAGAACTTCATTGTCTTTAATTTCATCAAGCATTGTGTACTCTGTGTTTTCTTTTTCCTATTTCTTTCCCTGCAACTGATCTTTATACATAACCTTTTCATTGAATATCACATCTCTACTCCTGATGATTTTGTTATTTTCATAATCCCATAAATGATAAACAAATTCATCAACCCCATATCCAATAAAGGTACATTTCTTGGATTTAGCTTCAAGCTTTGTTCTATTTTCTTTATCAATATCGACAAATGCTTCACAACCAAACATTCTCAAAAATGAGTAGTTTACCTTTTTATCTGTCCATTCCTCCTTTCGAATACCACCATCCAAAGCACTCGAAGGTCCTCTGTTTATTAAATAAACATCAGTATTTACAACATCTACCCAAAACTACAAGGGCAACCCTGCATGCAATCTCATACACCTTGCACGCTCCATGATCGTTCTGTTCATCCTTCAAGACACACCATTTTCTTATGGTGTTCCTGGGACTATCTTCTCTCTACGAATCCCATGGTATGAACAGAAACTATAAAACTCCTTGCCGCAATACTCACCTCTATTATCAGATCTGAGACACTTCAACCTTTTTCATGTCTCATTCTCAACCAAAGCTTTCCACTTCTTAAAAGTAGCAAACACATCATATTTTTGTCTAATGCAATAAACCCAAGTTTTCCTAGTTGCATCATCAATAAATGTAACATAATAATGAGATCCACCAAGAGATTGTACTGGAGTTGGTCCCCATACATCTATATGCACAAGCTCTAACTTTTCATTCTTCTTCTGTTTCCCAACCCTGAGAAATCTAACACTCTTATGTTTTCCATAATCACAATTTTCACAGAATTCCAAACTTACCTGCTTCAAATCCTGCAGCAGCTTCCTTGAGTGGAGAATTTGCATCCCCTTCTCACTCATGTGGCCAAGCCTATGATGCCACAATGTTGTATCTATTCCTGTGGAAGCTAAATAGATAGAATGGTCAGTATTATGAGAAAATAAATGCAACGTACCTACCCTATCTCCTTTTGCTATCACCATTGATCCTTTAGTGATCTTCCACCACTTTTCTCCAAATGTAGATAGACAACTGCCATCTCCCAACTGCTCTATTGAGATCAGATTTCTTTTCAGAGAAGGAATATGCCTAACATATTTCAACACACAATCTGTTTCATTCTTAATTTTTATCCATACCTTACCCATTCCAACAATTTTACATGGCTCATCATCACCCAATAAAACATGTCCAAAATCACCTAGAACATAATCATGAAAATATTTCCTATAAGGTGTAGCATGACATGAATCCCCTGAATCTACTACCCAATAATCACTTGCATTATCTAATGCAAGAATCAAATCATCTTGTAACACATCACTTGCTACATTTGCTTCCTAGGTAGTTTCCTTCTGTGCATCTCCTTTCTTCTTTAGAGATCTGTAGTCTTTCTTCAGATGTCCTTTCTTTCCACAGTTCTAGCACTCTATTTTTCCCAATCTGGACTTGGATCTGCCCATTCTAGACTTGTCACAATTACCTTGGCTCTTTCCTCTCTCCTTTTGTCTTCCCCTTCTCTCCATGGTAAACGCATTACCTGATGTCTCACCTGTGTTTTTTCTTCGCATTTCCTCACTAAGAATAACATCATCAAATTTCAAGGTGTTTGAACCAGAGACAGAGCTACTTACAGCCATGACCAAGCTATTCCAGCTTTCTAGCAATTAACACAAGATTAGAAGAGACCTAACCTCATCATAAAAGTTCACACTTATAGAACTTAGTTGATTTATAACCGTATCAAACTCATTTAAATGATCAGTAACAGATCCACCTTCATACATCTTCATATTAAATAAATGCTTCATTAGAAATACATTGTTGGAGGCCGAGGGTTTTTCATACAGCTTACCCAAAGCGCTCATCAAACCCTCCGTTGTTGTTTCTTTTGAGATATTGAAAGCCATCAATGAAGGCAGGCTCAGTTGTATTGTTACCAGAGCCTTTCTGTCAAGAACCTCCCATTCTTCATCCTTCATGGCCACCGGCTGCTTTGCTCTTCCTCCCAACGGCAGGAAATAGATCCTTCTAGTACAGATAGTCCTCCATTTGCATCTTCCATAACTCAAAGTTTTTGCCATTAAACTTCTCGACCTTAAACTTTCCTGCTTCTGCCATTGCTCCCACTCGAACCAGAGACCCTAGCTTCCTACAAGTTTATCTGCCAAATAGAGCTTTGGCTCTGATACCAATTGTTAGAAAAACAGGATCGCAGAGCAATAACAATAAATAGAAATGCAAATATAATCACTCATAAACATTAGAAGAGAGACACAGATATATCGTGGTTCACCCCAACTTGGGCTACGTCCATACTAAAGTTGTCAGTCCTTATTATTATTCCATCCAACAAAGTGAAGGGATACAACCTACAGCACAACCGCTGCACTTCCTCTTCACTGTCTCACAGTCTGTCTTCCAATATCAGAGATCTTTACAATGCATAAAACCTAATACATCAACCCTAGCTGTGTTACAATGTCTTTCATTTATAAGGGAAATACAATGGGAAAATACCACGGGTTACCCAAAACCATGGGCCTGAAAACGGGTGGTGAAAAAAGCCCCCAGACTTTTCCTCGGGGGCTACCCCCCCGGCCCCCATGATCGTCGTGCCGGGATCATACCCAAACCTAGGGTATGGACACAATTGAATAATAATATCTCTGAATATGGAGAACAGGCTCCACAACCAACATCTTGTATTCACCAGTCTGGATACAGGTGAATTGCTAGATATTGGTGTTCATAATTATCTACTAAACGAAAGGTCAGTCGACCCTTCTTGTGATTTATATTTTTTCAGTATTGACTATTCTGGTTATACATGAATTGATGTCTATTTTGGTAGGCTAACATCTCACACGATAGGAAGTGATGACATCGCATGTATGAGAACGCCCTCCATAATTCATTGTTTGAGAAAAATGGACACACCATCATATCATGCTATAGCTTGTTGAAGTGGCTATCTAGTTATACATGATTGTGGATTGCGGGAAATGTTTGAATAATGGATTTGCGACATGAATTTCCACAACCCGCAACCCGTAATGTGGATTGCGGAAACTTAGGTTTGTTTTTATTTCGAGTTCAAGTCTTGCAACCCGCAATTGCAGATTGTGGGGACTTTGTATATATTTCCAAAAAATTAAACCCCCGCAACTCGGCTTCCGCATTCCACACATTAGATCTCAGTCGTCGATTTGTCTTAATGTTACGGCCCATATTTTACACGATGGAATTAATAAGTATGTTGATTTTGTTTATGTTTCCTTTCATTATTTTTCATCTTCGAAAATTACCTGCTGTGTGGATTTTACTGTGAGTTTTTACCAAGGGTCGTTTTCGCCATTTTTTCCAGCTTAAATGAAGGGTCGGCCAACCCTTCTTGTGCTCAGTATTTTTGCAATATTCTCCATTCAAGATATACATGAATTGACAGCCTATACTTCGTAGGTTGAAAATTTGCACAATCCCCTCGTAAATGAAGGGGCGATCGACCCTTCTTCTACCCACTATTATTTTCATACGAATTCTAGACTGCTAGAAGCTTGACGGAGATTGATGGTTACAGAAGCCTGACAGAGATCGACGACCACAAGCTTTGTTCGTAAAAGTAAGATAGGACGGTTTAAGCATGGGCGGAGTGTTGCTAGCCTGCGAGCAAGTTGGAAATTAGATCAACGGGTGGAAGGACAAATCTACGGATGATAGATACTTCATTGATTTCATATCCATGGGGAAATGGTATTTTCAGATTTGTGAAGTTTTGGTAGGGACCGCATGTTTTGATGATGCAGATCTGGTGGGCATAGGCATCAGCGGTGGAGGTTTAGTTTGCATATTGAACATGCATGGAGTATCGTCATGTTCCAAATTCGCAAACCTCGATAAAGGTCTCACCTTTGGACGGTAAGGATGCAGACAGCAGCCAAATCAACAGTTGATAATAAATACGCAGATCTAAGGTGCAAGGAAGGGCGTATAGGGGCCAGATCGATCATGCAAAATGGACGAATCATAGAAATTCCTTTATCGCTAGAGGTGCAAGAATGATAGGAAAGGATAGATAATATAAACAATGGAATGCACGGGGATCTGAGTACTGTATGATTCGGTTGCTGCCTTGCCCCCTTCGTCGAGGTCAAGGGGAAAATTTAATTTAGATAGAATCAAATAGACTCTAGAACCTTATTGACTGCACATTCTATCTGGGACCAAGTCCAACAAAGTTATAATCATTTTGAATCTTTGATATATAAGCAAATCTAGGGGTTTAGGCTTGCTCCAATGCATGCAAGAAAAATTCTCGGTTCCAAAGGTATATTCTTCCTCCATGAGATCAAATGAGCTAAGACTTAAAATTGGACAGAAGTATATGTAGGACACCCAATAATTTGAAAAAAAACTGGTATTAAAAATAGAATTTACATGCATTGATTAAATGGCAACCTTAATTTACCTGCTATGTGTATTTTACTGCGAGTTTTTACCTGGGGTCATTTTCTCCATTTTTTCAGCTTAAATGAAGGGTCGGCCAACCCTTCTTGTGATTAGTATTTTTGCAGTCTTCACCATTCATGATATACATGAATTGACATCCTATACTTTGAAGTTTGAATATTTGCACAACTCCATCATGAATGAAGGGGCGGCCGACCCTTCTTCTTCCCATTATTATTTTTATACTGGTTCTAGAGTGCTAGAAGGGTCATCCGATCCTTCTTATGCTCACCAATCTGGATACAGGTGAATTGCTAGATATCGTTGTTTGCAATTATCTACTAAACAAAGGATCGGTCGACCCTTCTTATGATTTATATTTTTCTAGTCTTGACCATTCATACATGAATTGATCTCTATTTTGTAAGGCCAAAATCTCACACGTGTGAGCCCTAGATTACATCGCAGTCATCGATTTGTCTTAATCTTACGTCCCAGATGTAACCCAACGGAATTAATAAATATTTTTATTTTGTATATGTTTTCTTTTATCGTTTTCCATTTTCAAAAATTGCCTGTTGTGTGGATTTTGCTGCCAGTTTTTACCAAGAGTCATTTTCGCCATTTGTGCAGATTTTACTGTGAGCTTTTACCAAGGGTCATTTTTGTGAGTTTTGACTAGGGGTCATTTTCGCGAGTTTTGACTAGGGGTCATTTTCATGAGTTTTTAACAGGGATCGTTTTCCCAACGTTTTACCAGGGTTCGCTTTTGCCATTTTTTCCAGCTTGCACAGGTTGGCTTCATGTTACTTTCTTATTCAATTGTTCAAGGTTTTTTGCTATTTTGAGTTTTTTTTCTTATTGGTGTTTATTTATTCATCAGATTTCTCTAGTTTTTCAAACATGTCTCGCAACACTCACTACAAAACTCCTCAGAATTTTTCTTTTAACAAATACCCAAACTTCAGCATCCTTGCCGACACCAGCGATAAGGTTTATGAGACATACCAAATGGATTGGTCCAAAATTTACTCCATCTTTGACAACGATGACCTAACTGATATTCAGAGTGACCGCCCGGCCTATGAAAATATTAGGGATACACAACTCCACGCTATAGCTACAAGACCTGCTATCCTTCCCTACACTGATGTAGTTAAGTGGATTATAGACCATGCTCACCCTAAAGACCTCTCTTTCAATGATAGCCCAGGGTCTCAATTCATGACTTTTCGCGTTGAGGTTTTTACCAAAGCTTATTCCCTAAAACCAGCTGTTCAAACCCTCAATGTTGCATTCCTTGAGTCGTCAAAGACTAGGTACAATTTCAATGAAATTATGAAGTCTTGGATGCACAGAACGATAAATTTCATGCATAGGGCTGATCATTTATACCCAATTTCCTGGTTCAAAGAGCCTTATTCTCTTCTGGCAGCCATGCTCTGCAAACTTTATGGTCTCCCTAATTGTTCAGTATTCAAAGCTGAATGGGATCCTATCGCCCATCATGTCCTAACAACGGGGTAGTCATTCCCTTGGGCTTCAATTTTATCAGTAGAGTTAAAGACAACCATTAAGAAATATCAGAAAACAACAACTACAAGGAAGCCATACCTCTTTTTTTCTGCATTTGTAATTGATGTTTTCTATACAGATTTTTAGTATCCCACCATGGGGTGGAGTTGGACTAAGTCCTCACCCCCTGTTCATATTTATTTTTCTTCCTTATGGGAAAGCAATTTTGTTCCCTTACTCTATGACATCTGCGACCATTTCTTTGGTGCAATTTACCAGCAGAGTTTCAGGGAAGATGCCCCTGCCTTTTCTCCTCATGCCAGAACTCTCATCCCTACATTGGGTGACTAGTATGCGAGAGAATCCTTTGCTTACATTAGAGTTTAGGGAAGCATTACTGTACATTTGCTACCAAGAGTTGTCCCTGACAGACTGTTACTTGAGGAGATATCTTATCAGACTGTTACTGATGGTGTCTACCTTAAGCTCACTGGTCCCAAAAGGAAGGGATGGCCTAAGTTCCCTTTAAAGCTTGGGCCTTTGGTTATCCCAACTTCAACTTGGGCTACAACACTGGGAGACTAGATTTTTTCTTTGAAATTGGGATTTGCTCCAAAAAGAACTCATGACCCCAAAGGATTTATGGAGGCTCATTTCAAATAGGCGCATATGAGGATTGGTTATACACATCAACACATCCCTGATGACTTTATTTATCAAGGAGTTAATATTTTCTCTCAAGTCCTGCTAAGGGCAAAGAGAAAAGAAGAACAAATCCATATCTTCCAGTATCAGTGGGAGTTTAAAACCGAGGTTTTGAGATATAGAAGCATGGAACTCAACCTTGATGAGAAAACAAGAAAAGATAGGGAAGTAAAGGAAGCTAACAAAGACAGTTCTCCATTGACGCTGACCTACCCAGATGGAGACAAAGGCAAAGGCCTTGTGGAGTATACTCCGAAGTTGAAAACTGTTGTAGAATTAAAGATATTAATGCATACATCTTAGCAATTCAAGCAGAAATTAGAACAGATGAAGTCTTCGGTGTTGGATACCCAAGTGGTTGCAGTATGCAAACCTACTGCTGATATTCAAGTGGCTACTATAGCCAAACTGATTAGTGATGTCCAAGTGATTGCTGTGAGTAAATTAGCTAAAAGACAAAAAATTCAAACTTCTGCCTCTGATATTCCTACACTTACTATTGAGGACAGTGATGTGGAAGATGAAACACTTCCCTTTGTGACTGTGGTGTAGGAAGAAACTAAAATTTCTCAGGAAATCGCAGATGTGTTGGATGCCATAGTCATGGACGATCTTGTCCCAGATAAACAGTCTCTTGAAACCACTACTACTATTGATACCACAACTTCAACACTCTTACTTTCATCCATTCCACTAGCCACCTCTCAGACTTGCATCATCTTTTGTTCATTGATCAAATTTCTTTGGTAAATATTGACTTCTACTTTAGGTTATTATCTATGTTGTTTAATCCTTTGCAAATATTATTTCATGCAGATATTGTTAATCTGGATTTTTCCTTATGTTAGATCTGTGTATGCATTATGTTTTAATTGAATTTCTTCAACTAAAATATTTATCGATTTATGCAAATGATTTACAGTAAATTATAATCTATGTTAATTTTTCAATTCACATATGTTGAATATTGTAACTTCTAAGAATATTACATTTGTACATTATTATTCCAGAGATGTTTCATCCCTCTGAGGTAATTCTATTATGTATACGGAGATGTTTATTCCTCCGATGGTTTGTGGTAACTAGGGTTATTAGACCCACCATGTCGGGGTCGGCCCTGAGTTTATATTTTAGGGGTTATTAGACTTCTCAAGTAGAGGTCGGCCCCATTAGGGATTTTGGTCAGTCGGGATCTAGTATAAGTAGAGGGGAGGAGCTCCTCATTTGACACACTTACACAACTCAGAAAAGTAGCGCACTTGTGTCTAGGAGGTCTGCATAGGAGGTAGAGAAGAAGGACAAGTCTTGGAGCACATCTTGTATTTTGGTTGATCATCTTATTGAGGAAAGCTTTGCTGGGTTTTCTACCCCATGAGGGTTTCCCAGGGTAAATTCTGTGTCTATGATGTGATTATGTTTCTTTCAGTGATCTTGCTAGTCTATTTGGTTTAAAACTTAACATGTTATCAAAGCTAGCCTGAATAGAACATCTTTCACAAGGTGAAATTATATTTCTCTCTCTCTCCCAAAATTAGGGTTTCTGCAAAAGTTAGTATTTTGGATTCTGATTGCATGGTTGAATAGCTCTTCTAAAGATCTATCTTTTGAGCTTTGGATCGAGGTTTTTGGTTGGGTAGAACTCCGGGAAAGTCAAACCCTAGTTTTACCAAAAGTGCGATAAACCAAAAATTCTATTGTAGATCCGGAAAAGTAAAAAAGTTAAAGTTTCCAAGTAAGTACTATTCTATCTCTTGTCTCTTGGACTCCCCCAAGATAATATGGCTCCAAGCACTAAGCTTGAAGACAAGTTAGAAGGTATAGAGAATTTTTGGGCATGGAAATATAGATTTGGTCTCATTCTTGAAGAGAATGATCTTGTTCAGTATATCAAGGATGAAGTTGAAGAACCTAAAGGAGATGAATCCAAAGAGAAGCATAGGAAGGATTTGATTAGGGCAAAGAGAATCATAGCTAATTCTATTAAAGACCACTTGATTCCCCAAGTGGCTTCCAAGAAAACTCCAAAGGAAATGTATGATGCCCTAGGAAGAATGTATGAGGGAAAGAACATCAATAGGAAGATGAACCTAAGAACTCAGTTGAAGAGTACCAAGATGAACAAAGGAGAATCCATTCAAGACTACTTCTCAAGGGTCTCCCAAATCAAGGAGCAACTAGATGCCATTGGTGATACTCTTGATGAGGATGAACTTGTGATGACTACTCTAAATGGTCTCACTAGACCTTGGGAGTCATTTATACAAACTATGTGTGCCAGAAAAGAATGTATGAAGTTTGATGTAGTGTGGGAGAATTGTGTTCAAGAAGAGGCTAGGGTAGCCAATAGAGAAGCGCTCCTCAAGGAGGATGACCAATCCTTGGCTACTCACACCAAAAGAAGAAGAATGGGTCACTTCAAGAAAGTTGACCACAAAGGATCTCAACACTTCTCTAGATTTAAAAGGGGTAGAGGACACAATCCAGTAAGAGATCTCTCCACAGTCCAGTGTTACAGTTGTCTTAAACTAGGACACATTTCCAGATTTTGTCCTTCAAAAAAGAAGAAGAAGTTTGTACACAAAAGACACCATGCACATATGGCAGAAGTTGATAGTGAAGAAGAAGAAGAAGAAAGGCCTCGAAGGAAAAGATCTAAAGTAAAGAAAGAAGATCCAGAAGAATATGTCCTATTCTCTACACTCTCTGGATCTGTATCTCCTGGAGAAGATACATGGCTCATTGATAGTGGTTCTTCTAAGCACATGACAGGTCAAAGGAAGACTTTCTCAAATCTTGAAGAAAAGTCTTCTACACAAAAGGTAACTCTAGGAGAGGATTACCAATATCCCATCAAGGGAATTGGTGAAGCAAGCTACAAGCTAGATTCTGTAACACCCTTGAAGATGAAAGAAATTTTATATGTACCAGGTTTGAAGAAGAACCTACTCTCTATCTCAGCACTAGATAAGAAAGGTTTTAGAGTTGCCTTCATAGATGGTCAAGTACTTATGTGGCCCAAAGGAAAATCTATTGAAGATGCAGTTGTCATTGGTGAAGAGAAAGAATGTCTCTATAAGCTCAAGGGACATCCAGAAGTTGCCCTTGCTCATGAAACCTCTAGCCCCAGTGAGCTATGGCATAGAAGATTAGCTCACATTAACTATAAATCCTTACCCTATGTAAGCAATGTGGTCATAGGATTACCAGACTTGAAGGTTGATCATAATGGCTCATGTAAAGGATGTGAAAAAGGGAAGAATATCAAGAACCCTTTTCCAAAGAGTGAAACAAAGACTAAGAACATTTTGGAGCTAATACACTCAGATGTATGTGGACCAATTCCCACCACTTCCCTAAGTGGATTTGAATACTATCTCTCATTCATTGATGACTATTCAAGGAAGACTTGGATATAGTTTCTAAAAGGTAAGAATGAAGTCTTTGGAAAATTCAAAGAGTTCAAGGCCTTAATAGAAAATCTCTCAGAAAAGAAAATCAAGATTCTCAGAACAGATAATGGGGGAGAATATACTTCAAAGGACTTTGAAGACTTTTGTAAGGAAGATGGAATCAAGAGGGAACTAACCACTCCCTACAATCCCCAACAAAATGGGGTGGCTGAAAGAAAGAATAGAACCATCATGGAAGCTGTAAAAACTATGATACATGATCAAGATCTATCCATGTATTTATGGGCTAAAGTAGCTAGGACATCAGTCTATGTGCAGAATAGACTATCCCACAGTGCTCTTGAATTCAAAACTCCAGAAGAAGTGTTCACAGGCAGGAAGTCTAAGGTAAGTCATCTCAAAATATTTGGTTTTCCTGTGTACATTCACATTCCAAAAGAAAAGAGAACCAAGTTGGATCCTTCTGGTAATAAGGGAATATTTGTTGGATATTGTGAATCATCCAAAGCCTTCAAAATTTACATACCAGGTTTTCATCATATGGAAATAAGTAGAGATGTAACATTTGATGAAGAAGCAGCTCTCAAGAAATCTAGGAAGTGTCAACTTGAAGAAATCTATGAAGAAGATACACCTCCTAGAATCACAGAAGCTGTGCACATTCCTGAAGATGATATACCAGAGGATCATGACATGATAGAACCACAAGAACCCTCTATTTCAAACTTATCTAGGAAAAGAAGGCCAACATGGGCTAGAGACATTATTCAAGGAGCTAAAAGATATGGAGCTCCTGAAGGCTCCACTAGAGAAAGAAAGAAACCAAAGCTAGTATCCAACTATGTGGCCTTGATGTGTGATCTTGTGGATCAACATCCTACTAGCTATGAAGAGGCAGCTCAGAAGAAAGAATGGGTAGAAGCAATGATAGAAGGATATCAATCAATAATGAAAAATGATGTTTGGGATATAGTTCCCAAACCAAAAGATAAAAGTGTGGTTTCTTCCAAATGGATTTTTAACATAAAACATGCTCCAGATGGTAGCATTGAAAAATATAAGGCAAGATTTGTAGCCCGAGGATTCTCTCAGAAAGAGGGAATTGACTATGAAGAAACCTTTGCACCAGTTGCTAGGTATACTTCAATTAGAACTATCATGGCACTTGCATCTATGATGAAGTGGAAATTACACCAAATGGATGTTAAGACAGCTTTTTTGAATGGTGTAATTGAAGAAGAAGTGTACATAGAGCAACCACAAGGGTTCAAGGTTAAAGACTGGAGAACTCATGTATGCAAACTGAAAAAGGCATTATATAGATTAAAGCAAGCTCCCAGAGCTTGGTACGGAAGGATTGACAATTTCTTAACAAGCATGGGCTTTACCAAGAGTAAAGCTGACCCTAATATTTATCTTAAGGTAATGGATGATGAACTAGTTATACTATTGTTATATGTAGATGATCTATTTCTAACTGGAAATGAGAAACAGATTATTGAATGCAAGAAGAAGCTTTCTTCAAAATTCGAGATGAAAGACCTCGTATTAATGCACTACTTCTTAGGTCTAGAAGTATGGCAAGAACCAAAAGGAATCTTTCTAAATCAAGGTAAGTATGCTGTGGAGATTCTAAAAAGATTTGATATGTTGGAGTGTAAATCCATGGCCACTCCCATGGACTCCAACTTGAAGTTATTAATTAATGACACATCAGAATTAGTGGACATAACTCTATATAGACAAATCATTGGGTCTTTGATGTATTTAACAAATACTAGGCTAGATATATGCTTTGCTATAAATACCCTGAGTCAGTATCTAGTAGAACCTAGAAAGGTTCACTTAATAGCTGCAAAGCATGTAATGAGGTACCTAAAGGGTACTTTAGATTTTGGTCATATTATCTTGGAAATCATGAACTCAGATTACATGGTTACTCAGACTCTGATTGGGCAGGAAGTATCTCAGACATAAAGAGTACATCAGGTGGATGTTATGGTCTTGGATCTGCCATGATCTCATGGTTCAGCAAGAAACAATCTAGTGTGGCTCTCAGTACTACTGAACCAGAATACATAGCTTCCAGCTCTGCCAGCTGTGAAGCAGTGTGGCTTCAGAAACTATTATCTGGAGTGTTTGACTTAGAGATGGATCCCACTGTGATCATGTGTGACAATCAAAGTTGTATCAAAATGACAGAAAATCCTGTATTCCATGATAAGTCAAAACGCATAGAGATCCAATACTTTTATATATGAGACATGGTGCAGAGAGGAGCTATCAAACTCGAGTATGTGAGTACTGAAGAACAAGTTGCTGATATATTAACGAAACCCCTGTCTCGTGCGAAATTTGAATACTACTGAGACAAGCTTGGTGTAGCTCTAAAGGACCCTCCTCGAAAGGGGGAGTAGTATTGTCACTGATGATGAGGATACCTATTTACCAGTCTTAGATATTTAGGCTTATTTAGATTTAGATTTCTTACACTTCGAATACTTACATTATTTTTTTCTTTTACTTTGATGATATATGTATCGATGAGGATACATGTTTTGATGATATATGTATTGATGAGGATACATGTTTTGATGATATATGTATTGATGAGGATACATGTTTTGATGATATATGTATTGATGAGGATACATGTTTTGATGATATATGTATTGATGAGGATACATGTTTTGATGATATATGTATTGATGAGGATACATGATATTTGTATATGTGCTTTGATGCATTGATGAGGATACATGTTTTGATGATGATACTTGTATTATTACATATTGATGTATTGATGAGAATACTTGTATTAATGATGTACTTGTATGGATGAGGATACTTGTATCTGTATTGATGTGAGGATTGGATCATCCTTGGACTTCAGTCCTAAAGTGAGCCGTATACAAATGTCTTCGAGAATGAAGTCCTTTGTGGACATGCGAGGATTGGATCGTCCTCTAACTTTTGTCCTTTGAATTGAGCCGTAGACAAGATGTCTCCGAAAATAAAATACTGAATAAACAGGTAAGGGGATTGGATCATCCTTGGACTTTTGTCCTTTGAATTAAGCCATAGATAAGATGTCTCTGAAAATAAATCCTAAATGAACAGGTAAGGGGATTGGATCGTCCTCGGACTTTTGTCCTTTGAATTGAGCAGTAGACAAGATGTATCCAAAAATAAAATCCTGAATGAATAGGTAAGGGGATTGGATCATCCTCAGACTTTTGTCCTTTGAATTGAGGCGTAGACAAGATGTCTCCAAAAATAAAATCCTGAATGAACAGATAAGGGGATTGGATCGTCCTCGGACTTTTGTCCTTTGAATTGAGCCGTAGACAAGATGTCTCTGAAAATAAATCCTGAATGAACAGGTAAGGGGATTGGATCGTCCTCGGACTTTTGTCCTTTGAATTGAGCCGTAGACAAGATGTCTCCGAAAATAAAATCCTGAATGAACAGGTAAGGGGATTGGATCATCCTCGAACTTTGGTCCTTTGAATTGAGCCGTTGACATGAGGTCTCCGAGAATTGAATGATAGGACTGTATCGTCCCCGGACCTCGGTTCAAAAGGTACATGGTAGGACTGGATCATCCTTGGACCTCGGTTCAAAAGGTACATGACAGGGTTGCATCATCCATGGACCTATGTCCTAAAGATTGATCATCTTGTAGTATGATCGTGTGTATTGCAGGGTATACGATGCTGAGATGACGATGTTGATGATCGTGTGATGACGATGCTGATGATTGTATGATGACGATGCTGATGATCGTATGATAATGATGTTGATGATTGTATGATGACGATGCTGATGATTGTGTGATGACGATACTGATGATCATGTGATGAAAATGCTGATGACGATCCTGATGACGATGCTAATGATTGTGCAATAACAATCATGTTGATGTTCCAGTAACTGGTTGAGTTACTGATGATGATGTATTGAAGAAAGCTTCCGATGATATAGAGATATATCATGTATGATGTAGTCGATGACTCCTTACTCCTACAGATGTTGTTATAATATCCTTCTTGTTAAGGGGGAGTGTTGAATATTGTAACTTCTAAGCATATTATATTTGTACATTATCATTCCAGAGATGTTTCATCCCTCTTAGGCAATTCTATTATGTATCCAGAGATGTTTATTCTTCCGATGGTTTGTGGTAACTAGGGTTATTAGACCCACCATGTGGGGGTCGGCCCTGAGTTTATATTTTAGGGGTTATTAGACATCTCAAGTAGAGGTCGGCCCCATTAGGGATTTTCGTCAGTCAGGATCTAGTATAAGTAGAGGAGAGGAGCTCCTCATTTGACACACTTACACAACTCAGAAAAGTAGCGCACTTGTGTCTGGGAGGTATGCATAGGAGGTAGAGAAGAAGGACAAGTCTTGGAGCACATCTTGTATTTTGGTTGATCATCTTATTGAGGAAAGCTTTGCTGGTTTTTCTACCCCATGAGGGTTTCCCAGGGTAAATTCTATGTCTATCTTGTGATTATGTTTCTTTCAATGATCTTGCTAGTCTATTTGGTTTAAAACTTAACAACATATTGGTTACAGGTTAATCTTTAATGAGCTTAAACACTTAATATTGCATTCAGTTAATTTTAATTGATTGATTATAACTAAAGCAAATAAGGAATTGATCTTCTTCACATTTCTGTTAAGTGGATGAATGTACTTATTTATTTTCACATCAAGTTAATCTACATTTAAACAAGACACCTTTTAGAGGAGGTCTAACTTAGCTTAGATTTTCCTTCCTAGGTAGATTTGTTTCAGACTGAACACACTTTGTTTTCCTTCATTGGAAGATAGATCCTTTTAGGATCAAAACCACAAGTGCCAACGGAGGCCTTTGTATCTGTGGGAGATCGCTAGCCCAAACAGCTTAGGATAGGATAATACTTGCCCAGGATTATCTGAAGCCTCTTGTTGGGTTTTCTCCCTCCGTTGAGAGCTCTGGAACCCATTCCAGCACATACACACTCGAGGCCTCAACAAATGGCACTAGAAGGAGGGCTTGAAGTAAAATATTCCTAAAAACCATACACCTAGAGTATACTCTGAAGTTTAAAACTAGTGCATATTTAAAGATCTTAATGCGTACATCTCAACAATTCAAGCAGAAATTAGAACAGATGAAGTCTTCGGTGTTGGATACCCAAGTGGTTGTAGTACCCAAACCCACTACTGATATTCAAGTGGCTGCTACAGCCAACCTGATTAGTGATGTCCAACTGATTGATGTGAGTAAACCAGCTAAAGGACAGAAAATTCAAACTTTTGCCTCTGAGATTCCTACACTTACTATTGAGGACAGTGATGTGGAAGATAAAACACTTCCCTTTGTGACTATGGTGCAGGAAGAAACTGAAAGTTCTCAGGAAATCACAGATGTGTTGGATGCCATAGTCATGGATGATCTTGTCCCAGATCAACAATCTCTTGAAACCACTACTACTGTTGATACCACAACTTCAACACTCTTACTTTCATCCATTCAAGCTCTCCACTTTATCTTCTGGGGTAACACCACCATCCACCATATCCCAGTTATTTCATGCAATAACTTCCATTACTGATCCATATCCAACCCTGTCAGTTCCACTTTCCATTCCACCATCAATAGTTGCAGAGATCCAGTATTCAACTGTCTCTGTGCAACCACCATCATCTATTTCATCACCACCAATCAATGATGTCCAAAACCTGGGTGTTCTGTCTTCACCATTAGTTGCCAGTGCATCTTTTTCACTTCTTGAAGTTTTTACTTCAATCCCTACTCCAACCTCTTTACCCTCAGTCCCTGAATTTAACCCTTCTCCACTAACCACCTCTCAGACTTGCATCATCTTTTGTTCATTGATCAAATTTCTTTGCTAAATATATATTTCTACTTCATGTTATTATCTATGTTGTTTAATCCTTTGCAAATATTATTTCATGCAGAGATTGTTAATCTGGATTTTTCCTTATGTTAGATCTGTGTATGCATTATGTTTTAATTGAATTTCTTCAACTAAAATATTTATCGATTTATGTAAATGATTTACAGTAAATTATAATCTATGTTAATATTTCAATTCACATATTGGTTATAGGTTAATCTTGAATGAGTTTAAACACTTAATATTGCATTCAGTTAATTTTAATTGATTGATTATAACTTAAGCAAATAAGGAATTGATCTTCTTCACATTTCTGTTCAGTGGATGAATGTACTTATTTATTTTCACATCAAGTTAATCTACATTTAAACAAGACACCTTTTAGAGTAGGTCTAACTTAGCTTATATTTTCCTTCCTAGGTAGATTTGTTTCAAACTGAACACACTTTGTTTTACTTAATTGGAAGATAGATCCTTTTAGGATCAAAACCACAAGTGCCAGCAAAGGCCTTTGTATCCATGGGAGATCACTAGCCCAAACAGCTCGAGGATAGGGTAATACTTTCCCAGGATTATCTGAAGCCTCTCGCTGGGTTTTCTCCCTCTATTGAGAGCTCCAGAACCCATTCCAGCACATACACACTCGAGGCCTCAACAAATGGCACTAGAAGGAGGGCCTGAAGTAAAATATTCCTAAACAAAATACTCATAAACCCCCCCAGCAAGAACATCATCGGTTGTCACTCGTAGCGAGTCACAAGAATCTACCTATGAACAGGAAATAGTTGCACAACCGAGTGTAATTCTTGGTATACCTGCACCTCAGCAAGAAAATAGAAGGTATATCCTTATCATATCACCTACTAGAGGACCCCTTTAACTTGAACAAATACTGAAGAGTTCTAATGATAGTGTTGCTAGAGTACAACAAAGAATTATTAACCTACAAAGTAGAAAACTAGCAACAATTCAACAGAACACCATTTCACAGACTGATAACCAAGAACACCATGTCACAACCTCATTGATGGATGGGTGCCTCTTGTATATTCTTAGAATGATAGGAATAAGCCAGGTTAAGGAGCTGTTAATTAGATGCTTAATAACTTAACTGAGCAAATTAAATTAATATGATGATAATGACTGTTATGTAATTGCAGAATGTGAAACACTATGAATCAAGTAAAGAAATTTACCACTGCATAACCTGCATATAAATCATATGAATGATAAATAGAGCACAAAAATGTATATGTTTTATGATTTAATAATACAATTTAAATAGAGGTACTAGATGTATGTATGAAAAAACATAATGAATCAAGGAAACTTTATACACAACAAAAGAAAGGAAAAGAGAAACTAACTAAAATTCTTTTAATATTGTAAAACATTACAATTCTCCAAGTACAGAGTTTCTCTAGTTCTCTCCTTTGATGGTTCCCTCATTCATCTCATTTTCCAAGGGCAGATTGCCACTTTCCCTTTTGGAAGGATACTTTTTACAAATCCAATACTTAATCTTGAAATTTTAAAACAAATTTTAGCAATTTCAAACTCTGATTTTTCATTTTTAGAAACCAAACTCGACACTTTAGAAGAATTATAATCATAGTGAAATTGAACATACTAGTACAAACAAACATTCAAGTATATTATTTAATAAAATACTTTCATTTTTTTTTATTCACAATTGGCCTCACATCACTCACACCATTCAGTTGAAGTAAGCAAGGCCATAATCGATCTATCAAAAATGTGTCATTGACATCATCGGAATCATAAGATTTTGTTATAATATAGTTTCCTTTCTCGTTAGAAACATTTTTTTCTTGGGAGTCATCGATAATCACAGTATTTGTCCGATCCCAACAACCATGGATCAAAGTGTCCCAAACTATACTCAAAGGCTTGTGAAATACATTAGGGTTTCCACCACCCTGAAAACCCTCTTTAGCTACGGAAGAACAATCTTCCTATGTTAAAATTAATCTAAATAGTTCCCTTTTCAATCCTGTTCTTTCTAATAATCTAGGAAAAAACTCGTCAATGTTTTTTCGTTGAGCAGATGTCCATACGCCAACCTCAAAAATAGTAAATCATTTTTCAAAAAATTCCCTTAAGCCGGGATGCATAAAATTATACTTTGTTGATGTTTCTATGTCCCATGGTCATCACAATCAAGGTTTCTATTTTTTATGTAATGCGTGTAACAAAACACCATTGGAAAAAAAAATATCAATGGTTTACTAGAAACAAATCTTCTTGTACTATCTGCAAACAAAAAACACACACATAACCCAGTCAATAAAATATTATGGTTCAATGTTTCTAAGTAGATTTCTTTCATGTTCAACAATTTTTGAAACACATTACCAGATACATGATACAATGTCCATAAATAATATGAGAACTGTGCAATAAAACCTACATCAATTAAATGCAGGAGTTGTAAAAAATATACAAATCACTAAATGAATTTGTTTTGTATAATATGATGGTCATTTCAATTTCAATGTGTTTAACTAATGCCCCATTTTTGAACGAGGCCCGAGATAATTCAAAAGACAACACAACATTGTTTTTATAGTTATATCTCTCTCTTACGAACCGTCAAATTTCCAACTAGTTGTCATTTTCAAGCAATTTTCCTTGCAATTGTCTGCTAATTGATATTGCCCTTCATCTATAAACAACATGTCTGTTTTTTTATATATATCTCCATATTGGATAAGTACATCCTTGAATGAAGTTTTGTATATGTTCTATACTTCACCAACATTATAGTATGCAGACATTGAGTGATTATAAATAGTACTAAGTTTACATTGCTCTCGACCCCAAATAAATACAAAATCTTCATTTTTCAACCATTCAAATATAGCAAGGAAATTTTTAATTTCCATGTTGTCGAGCGAGGAAAACCACAGAGTAATGTCGAAATGCTCTCTAGAAACATTGATAATTTCGGGGCTGAACATGCGTGTACAATAATGATGGCAATTATGGACAAAATGAGGTTGTTTGGAAGAATCTCCAATGTTGGATAACATCCGAACTCCAAAGAGAAATCCCTCTACTCCCAGGACCAATAATTTCTTTTGCGGTGATATCTTGACTGCATACAAGAACAGTAACTATATATATAACAACAACAAGACTTTGTTCATGAAGTTAATGATCACAACCATGCAATTGTACATGAAGATGTTGATTTCCAAATATTAATACAAAAATCACCCAAAATTTCACAGATTCAATTGATTTAATAAAAGCATCACACAGAACTAATAATATGTTACATTTAGACAAAAATTGCAACATCTCGGGAAAAAATGGAAAATACATTGAATGATTTAAAATAGGCAATGATAGGTTACATTTGATGGCTGTCACTCAACCAAGATTCAACTGGGAGAAGGCATTGAAGGTTCATATATCAGCTGATTCATTCATTTTACTAAAATGCTACCAAAGTCCATGTACCAATTCAGTATCTGTCCTAAGGGATGATTCAATAAAGGGAATACTCAAAATATAGTTTTGAAATGGAAGTGCGTTCTCACCATCACCATCCAAAACAATCATTGATGTATTAATTTCTGAAGTTTTCATTGGGAACTCCGTCCACACACTCTCCATATTTTTCTGTGTATTTCCTTCTTGATAGTAGGTACATCTCTCTCGAAACCAAATAAATAAAAGAATTGCTCATGATTTACCTTTACCGCATGCCATCCAAAATTTTAGAAGCAGTGGCTTCCCCTCATTGACACTACATTTAGATGACCAAATCCCAACCTTGAATTTGGAAAGAAGTAAATCCAAAAGTACAATGGCATTCGATCGTGACTCATATGAAGTTCTTCTATGCTTAAATTCAAATTCACCATTAGTAATCTCTTCCCCATTTTTTACTCTTTCCCCTCCAACAACATTTTTTGTATTTCCTTTTTTTTCTCTTTTGGAGTCATTTTATATGGCTTTCTTGCGAAATAGAAAACCTTCCATTTCTAATATCAATAACATTTTGGTATGGGGAGCTATACAGAAATATCGTTGGTCATTATATACTTCGGAATAAATTTGTTTTATAAATTTAATTAGAAAATATTCTTTGTCTTTTATCTGTTAATGGCAGGACAACATTTGATTGGTGAGTAACATCGCTAGAGACACCACATTTTGACGCCAAGCTCTCACCTTGTTCATTATTGTCAAATCTCTCGCCTAGTCCATTATTCTCTAATATGATTTGCTGGCCAATATCCAAGGGCATCGTCGATGCCAGCTCTGGTTGTGGATGATCCACATGTTGACCTGGAAATTTGCAGGTATACATTTTATATAATTTTTTGCAAGTATTCAAGGTCACTATCCCCTTTCATAATTTAGTTAATTTAACCATGATCTTTAACAAACAAAAAAATTACCTTCTTGTCATGTTTGTGCTCCTGTTTGGCAGTTCTTAGTGGATTCTCTATCACATTCACTTTCGTCATCAGATAGTACAATTTGAGTGGATGATACTTAGGTGTGCTCTTTATTTAAAGCTGTAGTAGAATATGAATTTGAAGAAGTTATTGAAGATAACCGACTGAGAAAAGTAAAATAAAATCAAATTTATCTAAAAATGTTAATAGAAATACCTTGTTTTAGAAAAGTAAAATAAAATAAAAGACATCTGAAAAAGTTCAGACAAATACCCTGTGTTACACCCAATTCATGATAGAAACTGTTCATAAACAGCTCTTGCTATACTGTCTCCACAATAGAAATAACTATTCTTTCTGGATCCCTCATCAACGAACGAAGAATCCTACCTCCTACATACAACAAAAGAACTGTGCCTTGAGAAGTGACTTGTCTAGAAACTATGTGATCCCAGAATTCCTGTGTCCTTTCTTTTTCAAACACATGGCTTGTCGCACTATCGTTGTCAACCTTGGGCTGAGGTAAATCAATCATCGGTAGGCCCTCATCCTTCCAATCCATATCAATTTCATAAGTATATAAAATATCCTTATCCCTTCCAATGCTCCAACACTGTATAATAGAGAATCCTATAAACAAGTCCCTAGAGAATTATCTATAAACTCCCTTTGTAGCATAATTCGGTGTAACATGTTTTTTTTATTTCTTGTTGAAAATTGTGAAAGCTTTAGAAATCATACAAGAGTTTTCCATATCAGCTAAAAAAATACAAGTACATGCCTCTTCATTTGTTTCTAAGTAGTACAAAAAATCAAGCATGTCTTGTTCTGTCCATGGACTATCACAATTACACATATCCACAGCAACAAATTCACAGCTAACTACCGCACCAAAAAATGTAATTAATCTTAGTGTGCTGACCAAAGATTCGGGATAACAACATCGACAAGCAAACTGTGAACTATTTTCAATGTCATCAATTGACATACCCATCCTCTCTTTATTGATATATAGATTCAATATTTTCTGAGCATCAATTGGTATTTTGGTACCATTATCCACTTCAGATTCGTTCTTTCTCTTTTTACTCGGAGATTTTGCTTGCTTTCCGGAGCATAAAATACTGCACAGTTACTGGAGATGGTTTGGTGCAATTTTATATATTTCAATGACGTTATCATCAGTGACAATCTATGATCGATCAATTTGAACATCATTAACTTTGAAATATTCAACGATCGAATGCCTGGTTGACCTCTCATCCTTCATTCGTTTGCAATATTGATTTAAAGTTTGTGCGCAAATGTTTTCATCAACTGATGTGCTCATCCAAATGGATCCATTGATTATATTGTCCGCTATAGCGATCAATTCATCTTCATCAAGATCCCGCAATGGTCTAAAAAAATTAGAGCCATAACTCTTTATTTTATTTTGAACAAAATCATCCTCAGTGATGCTCTTGGGTGAGCATGGAAAGGAGCCAGTTTGGTAAAGCTCTAATACAGACTGGCATTTTCTCCACAGTCGATCCAATGTCAAAACAAGAGTAAGCTTGTCTTTAAGGCTCTCCTTATTTTGAACAAGAAATATATCCATACATTCACCTTGGAAAGGCTACAAACATATCAAATTGAATATTCTAGTTAATTTGCTAATTTCATAACACATCAAGCAATCTAAAGACTTTGATTGACAAGAAGAAAAATTCTAAACCTCCCAAGCATCACTGGAAACATTTCCCTTTCCCGGGCGGGATGGAGTATCGCAAGATATCCATTTCTCCCTTGCTTTTTCAACTTGAGAAATGAATGAAGTCTTTGCAAATTCCTTGTTCGAGAATTTTTTTTGTTTGCATAATTTGTTGATGGTGCTCTTAGGAATGTCTCAGAAGATGAGTTGTTCGATGCTGATACTTTGAATGGAGCTCTTTATATCGATCATCTGTAATGATTATTTTCTACGCAGAAATAGTATGCTGCCCATCCAAGATATAAAAATTTACTGATGGAAAATAAATTTCTTCTACATTTCCAGGAAGAAAGGCCAATGTGGTCTCCTTATGGAAAGGAAACAGAATAGCATCTCTCAATGTTGTTGTAAATTTATGGACAAGAGATACAACCATCTTTTGCACGACCTCCTCATCAACCTTCGATATTGCAAGTGCGGAGGCGCAACAACACATCTTGTTACATCAATGGGAAAAACGTTCTCATTGAACAAAAAGTATTTGATCTTCTATTGTTGAACTTCTTTTGAACTTTCGAAGCTCTTAGTCGCTTTCCGCAGCATCGCTTTAGAAGGACTGCCTTTGAGTTGTTTGAAGGAACATTTGTCCACATCTTTTACAATATTTTTGAGAAATACTATTCTGTTGTACGTAAGAATCTTTTCATGGCATACCTTTATGGGCTTCTTATTAATATTCATGTAATGCAATATAGAGGAATTTTTCCCAACCAACATTCTTTTCCTCCATACCAACAATATTACTTTATTCAAGGATGATGCGGTATCAATTCCAGAACGATTAGCAACATCATACAAGGGGAAAACCCACCCTTGCTTCACATAGGAAATCGGATCTAGATCGGGAACAATTTTCATTAGATTTGGTCGATAATTAGAAACCATAAGATCAAGTTGTAGAAGGAAACACTTTTCACCATCGACTGCTTCAACTTGAACTTGCAATTTTTCATCAGATTCAATGGGAGTCGCATATGTCAATATTCCAGCTTTATTTTGAGCTCCCTCGTAATCCAAGTAGAACAGATATAAATCCGGGTACAAATTATCTGGTTCTTCCATCTCAACATACCATCCATTTGTGAATAGGTGATGGTCGTGTTCTTTTGTCAATTCAAAGAGAGGTATTTCCTGGTAGTTAGAGAGGCTCAACAACACAACCATGCTTTATTTGCAAAACAGTCAATATAAGAATGCATACAATGTCTATAATTCTAAATTAGTTTTTTAATATTAGATGTATACTTGCAAATGTTCATGCTAATGATCGATGGATAAGGAACGACCCCTCATTTTCAAAATCAATTGATTGATTAAGCACAAATCTACTAGCATTATCCATGAGATATCGAATGCACATTTGATAGAGTCGTTTGAGATAAGGATCGATCATAGAACAAGCGATCATCATAGAAGGGGCGACCGATCTTAATTTATGTGAGTTTTTGTACTTAATTTATATGTATGTGAATGGTAATTGCACATTGATTAATTGGAATACAGGTGCGTGATTGTGAAGAAGAAAAAGATAGTTTGACGAATTCGTAGCTAACTGGCGAATACATTAGAGATTCAACATAGTTCTGTATACTGCAATAGCTGCCAAGTGTGATATCATCTAGTGTTCTATCCCATTAGTTAGTTGATATTAAATAGAATGTTATGCAAATATCATAACGACATCTGTGCATCGTCATGGTTAAGAAAATCTTGATTATCCAACCCCCATATTCGCTTGGAGTTAGAATTCAACCTGTTTACAAGGTGATGCCGAAGGGGCTAGTGAAAGGGGTTTTGTTGTGTATACATTTATCTTGTGAATGAAGGGTCAGCAGACCCTTATTGTGCTCAGTCTTCTTTCAGTGTTCACCATTCTTCATATACATGAAATGACACGCTCACCTTTGAAGGTTGAATATTTGGACAAAAGTATATGTAGGCCACCCGATAATTTGAAAAGATTTGTTGTATTAAAAATGGAATTTACATGCATTGAATAGATGGCAACCTTAATTAAGCTTGGACAATTACTGGACAAGAAAGCTCTACAAATCATATAGATAACAAATAAAACTGATTAAAGAGTATTAATTGGATTGTTTTTTATCTCTTCTTTTCCACCAGACCAAAGCATTTTGACTGTAATTAAATGGCTACCTTGCCTTTGTTAAACATTCCCATGAACTGAAGGGGCGACCGACCCTTCTTCTACCAATTATTTTTTCATAATAGTTCTAGATTGCAAGAAGTGTCGGCCAATCTTTCTTGTGTTCAACATTCTGGATAGAGGTGAACTTCTGGATATAGGTGTTCACAATTTTATACTAAATAAAGGGGTGGTCGATCCTTCTTGTCGGAGGTCCGAAGTCAGGATTAATATTGTTTATATGTTATAGCTTAGAGAATCTCCACTCCCCGCTATTTACTGTGGAAGTCGGGAGTCGGGAATTGTTGTCCCATCCTGCAATCTGCATTGCGGGTTGCGGGATAGCGAAATTGATGAAACGTTTTAAGAAATCTAGGTATCCGCAATCCACAATATATTTGCGTCTTTTGAAAAGGTGATGAAATCCTAATGGTGGGTGCAAGAAGGGTCGTTCGACCTTTCTTGTGCCGAGTATTCTGTTCAAAATAGTTCTACGCTGCAAGAAGGGTTGGTCGATCTTTCTTATGTTCACCACTCTGGATACAGGTGAATTGTAACATATAGGTGTCTACAGTTGTCTACTAAACGAAGGGGAGGTCAATTCTTCTTGTCGCAAGTCAGGATAAATATTGTTGATATGTTATAACTTAGCCAATATACCGATCCCAACTATTCATTGCGGAAATCAAAAGCTTGGAATTGTTGTCCTAGCCTAGGTGGGTTGAATAATTTTACAATTCACTCATAAATGAAGGGTCAACCAACCTTTCTTGTGTCGAGTATTTTGTTCAAAATAGTTCTCAGCTGCAAGAAGGGTCGGTCGATCCTTCTTATGTTCACCACTCTGGATACTAGTGAATTGTAACATTTAGGTGTCTACAGTTGTCGACTAAATGAAGGGGCGATGGATTTTTCTTGCCACAAGTCGGGATAAATATTATTGATATGTTATAACTTATCCAATATACCGATCCCAACTATTCATTGTGGAAGTCGGAAATCCAAAATTGTTGTCCCAACTTAGGCGGGTTGAATATTTTTACAATTCACTCATAAATTAAGGGTCAGCCGACCTTTCTTCTGCCTAGTATTCTGTTCAAAATAGTTCTAGACTACAAGAAGGATCGGTCGATCCTTCTTGGGTTCACAATTCTGGATACAAGTGAATGGTTGGATATAGTTGTTAACATTTTATAATAAACGAAGGGCAGCTGATCCTTCTTGTCAGAGGTCAGAAGTCGGGATAAATAAGTGTTATATGTTATAACTAAGCCAATCTCCGTTCTAGGATGAATTCTGCATTCATTTGGAAGAAAGAACATTGACAATATTTAAATGTGTGGATGAGATCATATAAAATGAATTCTAACTCAGATATTACGGTCAACTATGAGGAAAAGCGATAATATGTTGTAACAAGAAATACATTCACAAAAGAGAAATTAAAAGACTGAAGAAAGTAACTACATATGAATCTATGTTTCGGATCCAACCCCTATTACTTTGTAAAATCAAAATTTATACAAAACGTTCCTTGAATTCTTCGCTAAAAGAAGAAATATGAAATTTCAAAGAAATCTGGCTGATGTAACACTTAGGCAATTAACAAAGGAACCGCAATGTCATTTAAAATTAAGACACCTGAATATTTATTCTTGACATAACCTGTGTTTTGGTTTCCCAAATCTTTCAACAATTTTCCATTGCTCTTGAGTTGGGATTCCATAATCCATCATTTCTTTCACCATCACCATCAATTCTATGCATTCTGTGTAACATACATCTGGCAAACCCTTCTTAATCATTACAAATTCTTCAAGTATTACACAATCATCAGTCAATTTATCAATTATTGTCTTTCCAGTTAATCCTTTGAACAAACCTTCAAATTTCAAGTGATCCATATGAGCCTGTACTATCAAATTGTGATACGTTTCTTGAGTCATTAATTTTTCATCGGCACTCCAAAAAGAAGGTAGACCACATTCAAAAGTCCCTAGAAATAATTCCTTAAAATTTTGAACTTCAAGGACCATCTATTGTGCCATGTCTTCTACCTCTTTAACACGATCATGCTTGCCAATAACTCTTCTTGCTGAAATGATGATTGATGGTCTGTCCGTGATTCCAAAACTCTGCATATCTAATTGGGTTATAGTTTTAACAAACTGCCTGTATTTTGAGTTGTTTCTAAAGGCCTTTTGCGTAATGTCTCATTTTCCACTTTACACCTCTGGAGAGCCATGTTTGCTATAGCATATTTATCTACTATAAAATTCAAATAAGGACAGAATTTGGTGACTTCCACTGATATTGCATCCCATATAAGGTGTTTAGCTCCGTGTAATGGAAGTCGACCTGTCAATTTATCTTTTAATTCATCAACATTCTGTTACAGTTGATTTCTATCACTCAAAGCCTTTATCTTTGCTCCAAAATTTCGAATTACTTCCTCTTTCAACTTCTGGTTTTCCACTTTCAACTCTTCTATCTCTACATATTTTAGACTAATTTGTTACATAGCACTGCTCAGTTCCTCGGTGGAGAACTTTTCCATTTGTCCTTCATCCATACATAGAGATTGATCCCCTCGCTTCTCTGGTGCTTGCACAGTTTCAATTTGATTGGTATTCAACAATGAAATTTGTGACAACAATTCAATCCTTTGTTTTTCCCAAGCATGCTTTTCGTCTTGTAACTTTAACATTTTACCTTTGTGATCCATCATTTCTTGATATATGGATTCCTTTTCTTGTTGTAATGTTGTCAACTCTGGAAATTACACATGTTGATTATTTGGCACCTTCAATTTTTTGTTGAGAATTTGAATGGTCTTTTCTTTTTCATCAATGAGCCTTTTGATAAACTAGTTGTTCCCTAGCTCGGCTCCCATGGTCACAAGGTCCACTTGCAATATTTAAATTTGGATCGAATTTGCTTTGTTTTCTTCCTTCTCCTGCCTCAATTGACTCTCTAGCTTTGCTATCATAGACTGCAATTTAAAAAGTTTTTAAGTGAATTGTAATAAATCAGAATACAGGACATCTCTTGTTTGTTTATGCAATTGAATCTTATTGGGTATATTAATCGCATCAAGCTTAACTTCCATTTCAGAAACTTTCTCATCATTCACCACTGCAAACCTTATAGTGTTTCTTCCTGGATCTGTAGCTGTAAGAAGGGAAACATTTTGTTTTGCCAACATTCTTACTTGAGGGTACAATTTTTTAGTTTCTTCGGAAGACTGCTCCCTCTTTGATGTATATTGTTAAAGGACATCAAATCTAGACTTATACCGAGAGTTACTTCGAGATTCCTTTATTTCTGAAAGATAATATTGCTGCATAATACTTGTAGGTGCCTGCGAAATCAAACTAGTTTTTCCTGGAACAATTCTTGTTCCTCCATACTAATAATTTCCTTTCGTCATTCCACTTTTAATTTCTTCCTTGAAACTTCTTGATCGAATTCCATACTATCATCATCTGAGATACTTCTCTTAGTGGTGATATAAAATTTAGCTGGTGTCTAAACCAACATTGCCAAATTTCCTGTTAGTTCCATATTCACCTCTTTATTATCTTGTTCAAATTTGAATAAATTTTCCATTTCTTTCAATCCTTCTATTGTTTGATGATCAAAAGCCTTGTTTCCATTTTGATATCTCCTTTGCGATATAATTTGATGAGGATCATAATTAATCCTTTCAACCTCTTGGAAATCCATAATCTTCAGTAATTTTTCTACTATAGAGAGGGCTGCCTTATTCTTAATGATGAATGGAACAACTTTAAGAGGGAATTTCACATCTGATGCTTTTTCGAAAGGATAGAAATGTTCTTCCTCTGAATGTAACTTTTGTCTAATAAATTCCAAGGCAAAAACCCTTGCTGTTAAAAAGGTTGGCAAAAGATATGGTGCTCCAGTAAAACCATACACCCTAATTATAGTATGTTTTCTATACAAGAACCAATCACCTATTTGGCATTCTAGTGTAGGGTGCAAATTTTCTTTCATTTCTTCTAACACTTGGGGCATTTCAACATTAAAAATAATTCTGTAAACTTCTACCATGATTTTATGGGTTAACTCAAACATATTGACCTATTTAGGAAGGTCATGAGAAAAGATGGTACCAAGAAACTTGGATCCTGAAACGTTTGAACACATGAATAGCTTCAGGAGATATGAACAATATCTGAAATGATTCAACTAGTTGAAATTCAATAACTAGCCATGAATCGCTTCAACTAGGAATTCATCAAAAGTAAAACAACACACCAGACTCGACTATGACTCTAGTGAAATTACTTGGAGAAGGAAACCTAACATAACTTCTGTGATTGACTTATCACTATCTAGACCTAAAATTTGACTCAACAAGGACACAATTAACTAGGTATCTCACTGAAAGACATCAATACTAAAAGGGAACGATAGGTTTTCATGCGAGAGACCATATTTCAAGACTTGTAATAAAAACTTGTCTTTTTCTATAGGATTGTAGTTTCTATAAAAATTTGACAAATTTTCTTCGTTAAACGACTTAGGGATTTTGGGAAATGTTTCAGGTAAATGTAGAACCTCACAGATAGTCTTTTCATTTACTGGCATAGAATTTTGGTCGTTTTTACATTAATGATTACCCTTTCACCCACCGAATAATTTGCCGCACACCAACAAAAAAATCGGGGAAATGTGGGGTTTGTTCGACATAAAAATAGTACAGAAAAGAACCAAAAACATTACATACATCCTTTCCCTGCGACTTAAACTCCATTAATTTCTCCTTAGACTATGAAATACTACACACAGATAAATCAGGGTCGAAAATATCCCTTTCCTTGTCAAATACAAGCTTCTGGTTTTCATCTGAACTTTCATTGAAGGGAAGAAGGTCTTGGGTTTTATCCATTTGGGACACAAAATCTAAACACCAAGGGTTTCGAGCTACCTGTTCAGTGAGCTTCTTGGGTGCTGTTCCAATTGATAAATACAACGATGTGTTTCCCATGGGTTCTTTTCCTCCATGAAACAAGCGACAATTTTTTTTTTCAAAACTTCGAACAAACATTTTATAGAACATAGTCTTAGGTGGTTCCAGAACTTGTGATGAGTGCTTTAAATTTAACCGCTTTTCATAGCGTACTCCATGAACGCTTTCCACATGGTAAATGCTTTAATTTCCACTCCACCTTTTCCAAGTTTAACCATCATGCACTTTCTAGCGCAGGAACCACATTTCCACTGTCGATTTGCTTTCGGGTGGGTCTACATCATTATTCCGCCACATTGCTACACATTTGCAACTTTTGGTGTGATTCATGCAATTTTTTAGCGCCTTTTCCACCTCCGCCCTTAAAGTGAGAGACCTTATGTAAATACCTTAGAATAGTGACAATATTTGCATTGTTCCTCTCTATAAACATTAATAAGCAATGTCATATTAATTTTAACTAACCCAAGAATCCATATAGAATAAATTTAAAAAACATAAAGACAAAAATGCTAACAATATGAAGAAATCACTTGTTTGATGAATTATACCAATTCTAGACATTGTTTGTAGAAGATCTAGTGTAACATGGGAAGAAGTCGATGAAGAAGAGGGAGAGATGACCATAATAGATAAGAGAAGTCTAAACAACAAGATCAATCTTCCAAGATGGCATTGAGATGAAACATTAAATTAGGAAAAGAAAGAGAGATCACATGTCGTAGCAATAAAATCTAATGTTGGTGTTGCTTTTTTACACAACCCATTTCATATTAGCTGCATAATTCTATTGCTCATGTAGTGTCTCTTTTTAATACATTTGTTAAAATTGGAAAATTGCAATTTTTGGCCAATTCGACCATTAGACTATTAATGACTCGAAAGCTTCCAAATGGATTCAAATGCTTTTGATTTGGGTCTAAATGTGTTTGAAAGGTATTGGGACATAAAAGGTGACAAAATTTGCATCATTCCTCTGTACAACTTTTAATAAGCAATGTCTAACCGAGATAAACCAAGAACCCATATAGGGAAAATTTTAGAAACATAAAAAATACCTATCAATTTGAAAAAAACATTTGAAAAGTATTCATAGCCGTTGAGGTGTTATATGACACATTTATGCAACTATTATGGGCTTGGAAACTTCCAAAAGACTTCATCCACTTGCATTTACAATTAGAGATTGAAAGGAAAAATTACTAAGAAAATCTATGTTGAAGCCCCCAAGGGTAGATGGCTCCAAAAGACTCTTTGAAGGATTTCGAATCGGGTCTAAAGGTGTGTGAAGGGTATTAAGACATAAAAAGGAATATCATCAGTGATTGTTAACTAATATCATAATACTTTTGCAACATCCATTTAACTCCAGGAGAAGTAGCGAAATTTTACTAGTCAAATCGAGGTTCAAAACCCCAAAGGGTAGGGGACAAATATGGCTTCCCAAATGTTGTAGGACATTTCCAAATTTCAGAACAGAGACATGGTACTGATAAAGGACTTCAATGATATCCCCAATTCATCATAAATTAGTTTCTATAGGTTTCTGCAACTACCATGAATCAGATGTTTGTATACATGTCTTCACATACTTAATTAACTGCTAGTAAAATTCACCACTGGTTATGAAATTCGAGATTTAGGTTCCAAGGACTTGTTCAATGTTAATGAAACTTCTTCATTATTAACATTAATGACACTCCATACATCAACAAAATCACAAATATTGACTTATACAATTCGAAATAATGTCTCTTCAAGCTCCTGCAACAAGATATAGGGAACATCTCAGGACTAATTACACTGTCTCTGAAAAAACCTGAAAAAACCTTTGCACCCTACTGTCACCCCATCATCTTCAGATCATCTCATCATCTTTAGATCATCTCATCATCAATGGAGCACCATCTGCTGGAACATCTTTTGTTGTCAGCAACCTCGTCAGTTGGAACACCATCTGCTGGAACATCCTCATCAACAACACTATCAGCTGGAACATCTTCTGTTGTCAGTAACCTCGTCAGCTGGAACACCATCTGCTGGACATCCTCATCAGTAGAACTATTAGCTGGAATATATTTTGTTTTCAGCAACCTCGTCAGCTGGAACACCATCTGCTGGACATCCTCATCAGCAACACCATCCGTTGGAACACCTGCAACAAACATCAGTAACTAAATACTGATACTATCAATCAGCCAGTATTGATCTACCCTCACCATTGGAGAGGAATCCACCCCTACGGACAGGCATCAACTCGTGAGAGTTGGAAGTATCAGTCAACCAATACTGGTCTTTTGTCCCTCCTGGACAGGCATCTATATTTTCGAATAGGATCTCTACTGGTCTTTCTTTCTAGAAAGATTTCTCTGGACCACATGAAGCTTCAAACTTCACATGAGCCAGAGGCTTAGTCAGCACATCAGCAAAATAATCGAGCTTCACAGCTCCCTTCTGCACCATATCCCATATATAGTGGAACATAATCTCGATGTGCTTCGATATATCATGAAACATGGGATTTTCTGTCAACTTGATGCAACTTTGGTTGTCATAGAGTATCTCCGTAGCATCAATCTTTGCATCAAAGAATCCTGCAAACATCTTTCGAAGCCACACTACTTCACCACAAGTTGAACAAGTTGCTACATGTTCAAATTCCACTGTACTGAGTGCAACACAGGGTTGCTTTCTAATGAGCCATGAGATCATGCCTGATCTGAAACTAAAGTAACATGATCCTGAGGTACTCTTTCTGTATTCATCACTTTGATCCCAATCTGAGTCTATGTACTCATACAGTCTAAACTCACTATATGAGGCATATCTGAGTCCATAATCCAATGTACCCTTCAGATATCTCATCACATGTTTTTTTGCAATCAGGTGAACTTTCTTGGGTTCCACCATATACTCACTCAATGTGTTTACAGCAAAGCAAATATCTGGTCTTGTATAATTCAAATACTTATCTTTGTTTGATTGTTGGGTGGACTCCCTCTCACTCTTTGCTTCCTTGTAGGAAATACTAGAGTCTCTAATAGAGTGTTCTTCTTGTGGGAGTGAGTGTTCTTCTTGTGGGAGTCGCTTGTGTTCCTGGGACAATCTCCTTCTTGTGATGAGGATGCAACCTCTTGTTGTAATTCCTCTTGGTCCGTGTTGTGAGAGCCTGGTATTCACTACACATGTTTTCTGTTTGAGCTACAATTCGATCTTCTTCCTATGATCATTCCTCCCACAGCCTATTGAATGTGATGAACTTCTTCCTAGCACAAATTCCTTGGATGAAGGAATCCCATGACCTAGGAGGACCATTCAAGGTGTTCATCACTATTTCTCCATTCTCTATATTATTCTTCAATGGCTTCAAGTTGTTCTTTTATCTGAGAGACCCTTGTAAAGTGTGACTGAATGGTCTCTGCATTTTGTATCTTGACATTCCTTAATTGATTCCTCAAAGTCATCTTCTGATTTATGTTCTTTCCTTCAAATAGCTTGGTTAAGGAGTCAAACATCTATTTGGGTGTCTTTAGGGATGACACATGTGGTATGAGATGGTCCTTGATAGAATCTACAATGATCCTCTTGGCCTTGACAAAGTTCTTCTTATGTAAGGCCTTAGCCTCATCTCCCTCTGGGACCAGAACTTATGTAGGTATCGAATTCATTCTCTTCTAGGATTAACCCAATCCTATACTTCCATGTTCGGAAGTTATCAACCCCTTCAATCTTAATATCCTCAAGCTTGGTGTGGTGAGACATCTTAATGAGAAACTCAATTAATGGAAATAAAAGATTTAGATCTTACCACTAGATTTGGATTTGGCTAGGGTTTGACAGAGAAACCCTAAAAATCCAAATTTGGAATTTCAAACTTCTGACTGGACAGGGAGATGCAATTGACTGAGGCGAGCAAGCTGGTGTGCTCAGATTTTGAAAAAATCCAAAAATTTACCCCTCAAAAGTGACCCGCGAATTTCGGATTTGCAATTTCCGTCAAATTCTGGTTTTCTGTCCAATGCACAATGGCCTCTCCAATTCCCAATTAGAGTAAACACTCCACCTGCATGACAAGGTACAAGATCTCCAAATTGCAAAGATGTAAATAAAAATGATCAAAAGCTACTCTCCTTCTTTGTTCTTATGACTTCTATAAACTTATCAAGTCTTCCATGGGTTGAATTCCTTCCAAAGGATTCATTCCAACTCAATTTGGGAAGAGATTCCAATGTGTGCCACTTGTCCAACAATTCCTAGTCTCCTTATTCCCTCATTTCGAATGGGTGTCACTTTGGCTGCACTAACTCCCTTGTGCACCTTCTTGGAGGCTATTTTTATCCCTAGCATGTCATATATTTCAGATGTCAGCATTCAGGTCTGATTTGTGTCATAGGTGTCATAGCATCTTCATTATTGTTGTCACACTAAAGGCTACGGAATCTAGCCCAATTGTCACAATTATTCTAAGATGCCTCTTCCTCTTCCATGGGACTTATTCTTCCACTCCAATTCGACCGTACATGACTCATTCCATGAATAATGTCTCTTAAACTACCCCAAGTATGTTACCCTTCATCTTGAACTCGAATTGGTGAGAGAATCATGCCAAGTGTAGTGGGGAATCTTGCCACAAATGGGTGCCACAACCTCTTAATATGTGTCCTCATGGACCAATGCACAATGGCCTCTCCAATTCACAACTAGGATGGGAATCTTTCACGGTCCTCGAAATTGGTACTAAGGCAAGTAGAGTAAACACTCCACAAGCATGGACAAGCTATGCTCTCCAATATGCAAAATGAGAAATGATCAAAAACCACTCTCCAATGGCATAGATATTATTGGTGATTGTATTGGAACATTCCATGGTAATGATATTGGCATGAGATCCCTCTAAACCTTTGGAATGTACTATGAGGTATATGATGTAAGGGTTTGAAGGTGAAAATAGATGAAGTCTATTGGTGATTATTTATGGGATTTGATTACACTCTTTGGAGGCATCTTTATGGTCTTGCTATATATCTGAAGTATATCTTGGAAGGAGTTGTTGCCATTCTTGGATGATAGATTTGGGGCATGTACAAGTTTACATTGTGACATTGGTATTTTTTGTGGCCTTGTGACCTAGACAATGATTGTGTCCTTGTGACAGAAACGAACATGTATTGTGATTGTGACATCAATACAATGATACATGGACAATGATATAGGTACAAGCACATAGATACATGTATAGGTTGATGGAAACCGTGATACAATGGTAGTGGAATATTGTTCTTCTTATTCATATTAGGGTGTCAGGATCGAGAAAGGATAGGAGTTTGAAGTCTCCTTTGGGTTGGTGCTTGTGATCTCAGGTAGTTAGGGATTCCATTGAGTTGGTGCTAGTAAATATATTGATTTGGACTTTACTGAGGTCTGGAGTCCTATCTATAGGTTGGAAATTATGACAACCAAGGGGTTGTAGCCTCGTTCTAGATGGATCTAGTAAACCGAGTTGGAGCTTCCTTAGGTTTCAAGCCTCCCTCCAGTTGGTGTTGTTAAATCAGGGAGTCAATTCCTTCGAGAGAGTTTGATAGCTGGACTGAATATCTCTAGAGCACATGGATGAACATGAAATTATCTACTCCACATATGGGGTTCGACTGTTTTATGGATCAAATTATGATTTGATTGGATTATAATAATGAGACTCCATTTAAATGCACAAGGTTTTGATATCTAGAAATCTATTCTAAAAGCTTACATCGCTCTAAAAAGAATACAAAAAACTGCATCAATGAAGGAGCTAACAAATAATAATGCAATGGAAATGGATATCATGTTGCATGGAATATATGATCATGTGAAAGATAAATTTGGAAGGTGTTCATCAGGTGGGACAAGGTACAAAATTTCTGGACAAAGGGACCCCATTCTTAGCATTATTTTTTACCGAAGTACCTAAAAAGATCGGGTAAATAGTTCATGAGCTTTGGAGTCCAAAGAAGGATTAAAAAGTATAAGAGAAGTAAGTTTACCTTAGGGGCCCTACAATCTTATGCCAATAGGCCCAAGTGCTTAAAATATTAAGCAGAGGCGCTAGAGCATCAACTAAACAAGACGTTAGGTGATGATGAGGGCGCTATGCGGTAGGTGTTGGTTCATCCAACAATACTAAGAGGTGGGGGGGGATCAGTATTTCCTTTTTCAACCATTTTATATAAAATTAGTATTGAGCACAAGTTAAATAATCATTCCCAATGTGAATAGGACAATTAAAAATTTGAACACACAGATTTATCATGAAAACCTCAAAAGTAAAACCAACAAAGCTTTCCTATTAATGAGGTAATCGTATAAAAAATTGTTCTACAAGCATGAACTTGATGGAGAACTTAATCCCATGGATTCTTCTGCCACTACAGAAAGGATGCTCCTACACCCCTTGTTTTCTACCTACTAAATAGAAAAGGGTGGCCCACCACCCTAAATCTCTACCCACGACTGGAAGGAGGCAAGCATTCCCTTAGAAGGCCTGAACCTGCCCCAAGAAGCACCCAACAACCCTCTAATTTATAATAGTTTTAACTTCACTTTTTCAGATCTTGCTTTTGATATGCAATTACCAAAACTTCCTAGACACTTATGGTCCTCTTCATACATTTGACTTGTATGGCTATATATATTTTCAAAGAACTTTATTATTTGAGAAGTTTATAAAGGAAAATCATGCCCCATCCAAGATCGACGGTCGAATTCAAAATTTTATTTTTCCCAATTATGACACCTTTCCGTCAATATGTCCCATCAGTTAAATCAAAGGGTAACGTATTTGACCCTTAATGTCCATAACGCACTATAACAGTCTTTCAATTGCTTTGATATTCAATTCTGACGGCTCTGTAGATTTACTGCGATCCGTGTTCTAGATTTTTTTTATCATTTCAGTTCCATGTTGTGGAATTAAATAGGATCTGGTCTTGTTCACTCGAGGTTTCCAAAAATGTTTTCTAAATTATCTCTATGTTCGACTCTTACTCCGTCCACTAGCCCTCATCAACGTCAAGTTGTTAGAGTCGGAGAACAAGAAAGTATGAGGATTCCGACCACCGCTCTGCTCAACGACTGCGAGATCCCTTTGGAGAAGCTTTCTTGCAGGTGTTCTTCAGGCCTATCTCCTTGTTTAATGGCGTAAGGTAGCATTCGCGGAAGGACCAACATCATCGATGCACACACCCGCAGACAAGTTATATTCCTTGGATAAAACCATGGAAAATGACAAAGCCGAAAGGATGGAGAGGAATGCAAAAAACCAAGCCGAAAAAGCTGAAATGATGAGGCTACTGCGAGCCCTTGTCCATGAACGTGATGAAGCCATTCAAAATCAACCCGAGGGGAGCCCAGCTACTTCGGTAGGTTCTGGACAGTCCCTTCCATCCCGTCCAACTGTCGGAACTCCCTCGACTCCCTTAGAGACTCCGTCAGAGGCTCCTTGAGAGATTCCCTCAAAGGAAAGAATGGCAAGATCATCAAGAGGGGTCAAACCAGTGGATATTGACCCTTGAGGGAATGACGGGGCCCACCCAAAATGGTCACTTTTTATTTTAGGCTTAGTTTTCTATTAGTTTAGGCTAGGGATTTTGTCATTGGTCCTTATGTTAAGTTTGTATCGGCAACTATTTTAGGTTTACTTTTCTGTAAGTTTAGGGGATGTCCCTACTATTTAAACTTTGTGATGATGTCCCTATTATTTGAAGAATATATATCCAGTTTTTTGAATATTAATTTTAATTAATTTTCTTAATTCTTTGTTCTTCCCTAAATTCTTAACCTCTCTTATTTATCGATTATGTTTGGATTTATTTATTCTTTTTCAGTTTAGAGAAAGTTTTGAATTTCTTTTGCATGATAGTTTAAATAACAGAAAACAAAAAATCGAGGCCATCAATTCGACATAGTGATTATTTACTGGAGAAAAACTCTTTGAATTTAGAAAAACTCCATGAAACACATTAACAAACCATATTTTATTTTTTTTTTCAGATTGAGCGAGGAACCAATTTTTCTTGGAAGTGCATTTTAGCTATTTTGTATAAGATTTGAAAATGGAGTTGTGTTGATTTTTGAAGTACTAATGTTTGTCAATTTCCTTATTTACTTTGCATAATATACATGGTTATCTAAATATGGCTTAAATTTCTAGTTTGAAAACAATAATTTTTAATAAAACATTATCAATAGGATTATTATAAAAAGAGTATTATCGAAGGTCATGTATTTCTTGGGTTTTCCTTGATGTTTCTTCTCTTGCATTGGAAACACCCAATTTTTTTGCTCTTGCATTGGAATCACTATAACATAAAATGATTCTACTCTTGAATTCGAATTACTAATCCATAGGTTTATATTGAAATGGTACCTTTAAGATCCGTAATACTCTTTTAAACCATAGCAAAACCAATGGAAAAATAAAATATGCCACATGTCACAATCTGAGCGTTCCATGTGTCGCCCTGGAAGCAAGATCTCAACATTTTAAAAACAAAATTTATAGAAAGATTCCTCGGAAGAGTTTGATGGCAAGTTGAAACTTGTGTTTAGTGAAAGGGTGTTGGAATAAGATGCCGAGGAGAAAGAGCATCCACTCCTTTCTCCATAGATGTTTTGTAGCATTGGCGAAAGTAGATATTAGCACTTTAAACACAAATTTTAAACACAAATTTCAAACACAAATTTCATAGGAACATTGCTTCGCACAACTTGATTGCAATTGGAAATATTCTCAGAGAAAGAGCGGCCGCTCTTTCTCCAAGTTGTCTAGTTTTACAAATCCCTCATAAAGGAAGGGGAAACCACCCCTTCTTCTACCCATAACTCTATTCATAATAGTTTTAAGGATGCAAGAAGGCTCGGTCAATCCTTCTTGTGTTCTCCATTTTGGATATAGGTGAATTGATGGATATGGGTGTTCACAATTATCTATTATTCGAAGGGGCGGATCCCTACTATTTACAGCGAAAGTTGAAAGTCTATAATTCTCAAACTGGCCTTCATAGATTAAATTCTTTTACACTAATCTCGTAAATGAAGGGTCGGCCGAACCCTTGTTGTGGTAAGCATTCTTCTAGTATTCATTGTTATGGATATAAATGAATTGATGGTCTAGCCTTTGTAGGTTGAATAATTTTACATTGCTTCTCACAATTTGCGTGCAAGTGGAAGTATTCTCAGAGAAAGAGTGGCTGCTCTTTCTCCAAGTTGTATATTTTTACAAATCCCTCATAAAGGAAGGGGCGGCCACCCCTTGTTGTCATAAGTATTCCTCCAATGTTCACTGTTATGGATATGGATGAATTTTACATTGCTTTGCACAATTTTCTTGCAAGTGGAAATACTCTCAAAGAAAGAGTTGCCTCTCTTTCTCTGAGTTGCCTATTTTTACAAATCCCTCATAACAGAAGGGGCAACCAACCCTTTTTCTACCCATAACTCTATTCATAATAGTTCTAAACTTCTAGGATGCAAGAAGGGTTAGTTGATCCTTCCTGTGATGGCCAATCTGGATATACGTGAATTGTTGAATAAGGCTATTAAAGGTTATCCATTAAACGAATGGGCGGATCACAAATATTTACAATGGGAGCTAGAAGTCCGGAATTCTTAGCCTAGCCTTTGTAGATTAAATATGTTTACACTTCACTCATAAATGAAGGGTCGGCTGACCATTGTTGTGGTAAGTATTTTTCCAGTGCTCAAGATTTTGGATATAAATGAATTGATGGTCTAGCCTTCGTAGGGCCTTGTAAGTGGAAATATTCTTAGAGAGAGAGCGACTTTGTCTTCTTTCTCCAAGTGGTCATTTATCCCAACAGTGGATGGAAGAAACATTAAATTCATGCCAATTTTTCAATTAGCATTTTATAACAAGATAATCTTGTATGTGCTTCAATCCTTAAGCTACAATCATATTGTTGGCACCAATTTTTCCCTAGACGATTTGAGGGGTTCAGGTCCATGAAAGGAGGGTTAGGACCTCGATTTTCAAATTAGAAGACCCAAGGGATGTCTAATGGGATCTTTGGATATGAATTTGTGGCGCACAAATAAAATAATCAAAGATCCTAAGCTAATTGATATTGAATAAACTGTCAAGCAATTTTGATATATTGTTTGTGATTTAATCTTAAAATTTAAGGATCATAATTATTTTTTTAAACCAAAAACTTCTTTTTTGTTTTACACATTTAACATTTAAAGAGATTTTATATTAAAAGGATGGAACAGATTACATAGCATAAGGTAGACTGGTCCCAAAAAAAAAGAGCTGTAGAAACAGTCTCTTAATATTTCAGTCTCTGATCTTCAAAAAACGCCTTATGCCTGCTACTACTGAAAATTTTAACAAATTGACCTAAGAGAAACTTGCAAGAGTAATACATATGAGAAGGATTACAAAATTCCATCCCAAACAGAGCTCCTAAAACACTAAGACTGGAACACAAAGAAGGAGTCAATTGCCATGATGGCGATGAGCATTCTTTTCCTTGCCTCCTGTTGCTGCACCTGCAATTTCATCGTCACTGTTTAGGATGACGGATGGGCTATTTCTGCCACTGTCTCTGATACAATCAAATTTAGCCTCCACTATCCTGAGGCTAGTATGGAATGAATCAAGCTTTCCCACCAGCTCCTCGAAGTAGTATTTCATCTTGGCATTGCTATTTTTTACTTCAGAGTTAGAAATTTGAACAAAGGTAGCAAGGCAAGAAATTGCTTTCTTCATGTCAGAGAAGTCAGTACCTCGAACTTGCGTGAGAATTTCAAGGGAAGGGCTCTCTTGCCTACGAGGAGAGTCAATTTTAACGAGACCACCATTATCGCCCAATGCATGCTTCCAAGTTTTGTTTCCTCCCAGTTCTCCCGGGCTACCATGAAACTGCTGCGTAGGATTCGAAATAAACCCAGAGTTAGGAGTCGAGAGGACCTTGCAATTCTTGCTTCCAGAATCAAAACCACAGCCAAAATACTGGATAGGGCCCCTGATTCCCTAACCTTGACCAAAGTCAAGAGGAACCCATATTTTTTCGCTACCATGGTCCTCATCTTTGGAATGGTTGTGGAAATACTTCTTTGTCTGGCCACTATGAGAGAGTTCATTATCGCTAGTGCTGTGTCCATGAAAAATATCAGAGAGGTATCGCTTCGAATCAACCCCCCGGAGTGCCCCTAGGATGACTTCCTACATTTGTGACATTGTAGAGTAGACAGACACAAATTGGTATCCTCCATATTCAGACCAAACAACAGACTTCGGAGAAAATCGCTGGGAGAACCTTCGTGCATGAAATAGCCACTGAAAACCTTGGGACTAGTCCACATCGATCTCCTGCAAGGGAGACAAATCGAGCCTGTCAAGGGTGGCCACTAGTTCAGACGAGGATATGTTTGAAAGGAGCGAGAGAATCCCAAGGAGATTTGGCAATTAAAGGAGTTCATCAAAAGGGTGACACATAGGTTACAAGGGTGCGAGGAGGAAGGGATCAGATGGTTTAAGGACATAGCTAAGGGACCCAATTATCCACTAGGAGGAGGTCGTTTATCATAACATGACTACAATTCAAGCCTACACCAATATTAGCCATGGTTTTCCATGAAAATTTTCCAATTATCAAGACTACATTGTGGTTGGCATATACTAATTATGAAATTCCTTTCCAAGCAATATGAAAAAATTATAATGACCCATAGTGCCTTGCATTTTGCATATGGATAAAGGGTAGCAAATTAACAAGCTTTCAATCCAATTATAGGGAATAAAAAACCATTAATTACATGAAATAAAAATAATTAGTGAGAATTGTTGCAACGCAAAAGTTTATATACAACAATTGATTGAGCATTATCAATAATGTTATCGTTATAACTACAATGTTACATGATCCTAGAGTTAATATATAAATATTGATTGAACATTATCAATCATGTTATCGTTCTAATTATAATGTTACACGATTTTGATGTTGTCAATTTAAAATTGACACAGTATTAATTTGTGTGAAAGTAGAATCAGGGGTGATCAAAATAATTATGTATTATAAATTTTATTTTTGACAAGAAAAGGTAAATGCCAAATTTTAACATTGACAAGTTCAATACATAATTTAATTCATATCAAGGTTATTATTAAAATTTACATAATACTGTAAATAAAAATTTATTAGATAGAAAATTAAATCTATGTAAAAAAAAATTATTTAGACAACAAATTAAATATTTTTGACTTAAATTGTATGTTTGAATGAGAAGCAAATTTTTTTTTAGAAATGATTGAAATGAAATTTCAGTATACTTATTTATTTATTTTATATGTATATATATATATATATAATGGTATATTACTTTTTTTTTCACAAAAAAAAACCGTACTTGTCTTCTTTCGAGGAAATCAAAAAGTGCAAAAACATACATAATCTTTTCTGGATCATGTCTTTCAGCTTCCACATAGAAATCTAAAAACAAATTGTTCATCCAAAACTATCTGATCATCATCACTCAAAGATCAACCAATACAAAAACTTGCGTATATAAAGCAGCTACAAAAAATCAAAAATATATTATTACTTATTTTATGAATACACGTACACATTTAAGAAACAATATTATTATATTTACCCCCACATAATATATTTATAAAACAATTGTCTCGCATATCCTAATACATATACCTTAATTATTCATGAGTTGCCAATTGACAACTTTCAAAAGAAATCCCATACATTTTAATCGGAAATCAAAAACACCTATCCTATGAACAACCTTCTCTTCCATATCAAAAGCCATGAGGTAGGAAACATTGTAATAACCAAAATTGCTTGACTTGGGAGACACTCACATAATACACTCAATTCATGAACAACATCATGTCGGAAGTCCACAATGTTATCTTTCAAAGGAAACATTGTAATAATCAAAATTGCTTGACTGTAATGGGAGAGAGATTTTTTTTTTGTAAAGATGTGAATTTATATTAATCTAATAGAAATACAGTAGAGATTACAGTCAATGGTGGTCTTATCCAGAGGTGCCAGCCATAGATATCAGCAGAATTATGGCGATTCAAAATCAAACTATACAAAAAAAACCTGGCCATTGTAGGGAAACCAGGGTGAATATCAAGAGTAGTCATGGCCATAGAGGCATACAAAAAACTGGCAGTCATAAACTGCCATAACCAAAACAGACAAAAAGTAAGAGAGACATCAGAAGAACCTCCTCAACCAGTTGCAGAGGGGCCTTCTGCATCAAAAGGTGTCTCCTCTAGAATTGGGAAGCTGTAGTAATCCATGTCCTTCCAATCGCTTGCAACATTCCCAGGAGTCAAAGCAGCAATCCCAGGTGTCGACGTAGATCTCACGGGAAGCAGAGTAGTCTTCGCAGAAGGACGAGTGGCCTAAGCAGGGAGCTTGACCGGCAAGGGCATCATCTTCCAGGGCATGACAGGAATGAAACCAGTTGGCTCATTGCGTCTATGCTTGGACAGGATTGGGCCCAAGGTGGATGGGATGGGGAAGGAGGTGTGTGGTTTCTCCTTTCGCTTCATAAGGTTCTTGTTGCGTGGCCAAACTAACATACTACACCCTGGGTTGGACTTATCCATGCCGAGAGGAGTGGCCAGAGTTCCAAGGGTGACTTTAGGTTTGAAAACAGACATGGTGGCACCAGGTGTATTGTTCCCAGGATGATTGTCCCAACTAAGCCTGTGTTCCAGTGTGCCGAGGGTGGTAGCCAAGTTTGGCAGAGTAGCTCGCAAAGTTTTGGTGGCATGGAGAGCAGGGATCCATTTAGTCTGTATGTCCTCCATAAGCTTGCCTAACATGTTCTTCACAAGCCAATAGGGGTCCCAGGTCTGCTCCTGATTCCTGTTAGCCAAAATGTTCACAATTATCCTAGCCTTCAAATTATCAATCATTAAACGGACTGGAATGGAGACTTCACCACTGTAGCCTTTCCTGGTGTGACTCGTCTCCAGAGCTGCATCATTTTTCTTGCTCTTGGTCTTGGTACCCTTTGGCCTGCCTATGGGAGCCAATGAGAATATGTTACAGTTGTAAGTAAGCGAGAGCGTGAGGAGAACTAGAGCACGAGGAGCCTGGAGTAGAACCAGGTGAGTGCAAATGCGCAGTGCAGAGGGCCATGAAAGAACATAGTAGAGTGAACCTAGAAGCCTGATCTTCACGCACTGGATTTCCACATGAATTGTTTCAAGGTAGGATGAGGTGACATCGGGGGAAGGGTAATTAAAGATCCCAGTGACTTGACATCGCACGGATGGCCTCACAATTAATACATTGATATGTGGAGGAGACACATGGGCAGGATCCCAGACGTGGAGGAGTTGCATGGGAAAAGGTGGTTTCGCAAATGGAGGAAGGCGATTTTCCTTACCTCCCTTCGAACTTGCAAAATCATGTGGTGCTACCACGGGGACAATGGTTTCAGATTCTGCAACCACCCATCCCTTCATCCTAGCGTGCATGTTGTGGATGCGGAATGGATGTGGGACCGTTGATCTTTTCCGCAATTTAAAATGGTTTGTACGTTGGAAGTGATTTTGACCCTGACGGCACCAATGGTAAATGATGGATTGTATCACTCACATGAATAATCTCATCGAGTTTATGATGGATTGTGTTTATGTGTCATGACATATAGATGATGTCCCACAACACTGTGATAATTAATGTCAGGAAATTTTATGCGTTGATACTGTGATGATATCCCATCCACTGCCTACATTGAAACTTAAAGTTCAAACTCTCCGTGTTTGCTAGTTTGCAGCTCTATTTTCTCTCTCTCAGGACCGAGGTTTGCTTTTGCTGAGGTGGAACCGAGAAGAGTGTTGGGAGGGTAGAGCAGTAAGATTGGTTTGAAGAATCGACTACTAGTTTTTCACTTGGCAGGTATTTATATTATTCAAACAATCTACTTTTGGGTCTGCTCTTCCCGAGAACATGGTGAATGATATAGCAGCTTCTACTTCACCGAGTGTAGCATAGATCAATTCTGGAATAATCAAATCCATGTGGCACAATATGAGCATTCCACGTGTCATCCTGGAGACTAGAGTTTGTTGTCAAGTCAAAATTTCATCATACAAAGTGAGGTCACTCTTTCGTCAGGTTGTTCCATTTCGGGGTGTTGGAAGTAGATACTGAGGAGAAAGGGTGTCCACTCCTTCCCCCAGGATTTTTTTGGAGTGGCTAAAGTAGATATTGGCAATTTAAACACATATTTCATAGGAACATTGCTTCACACATTTTGTTGGAAAGTGGAAATATGCACAAAGAAAGATCGGCCGCTCGTTCTCCAAGTTCTATTTTTACAATTCCCTTGTAAAAGAAGGTGCAAACGATCCTTCTTCTCCCCAATATTCTTTTTGTTATAGTTTGAGACTGCAAGAAGGTTCGGTCGATCCTTCTTCATCTTCACCATTCTGGATATCATTTAATTTCTAGATAAAGGTTTTCACAATTATCTACTAAACGAAGGGGTGGAAAGCCCTTCTTCCGGTGTTCTAGAATGCAAGAAGGGTCAGTAGATACTTCTTTCATTAACCATTCTGGATATTGGTGAATTGATGGATATAGTTGTCCACAATCATCTCCTAAACGAAGGGGCGGCCGAGCAGTGGATCCTTCTCTTTAGGAAATGGAAGTCGGGATAAACATTTTTATATGTTAGGACTATTTACAGTGGAAGTTGGAAGTCAGGAATTGTCGACATAGCCTTCGTAGATTAAATATATTTAAATTTATAGCATAATTTATACTGATACATCAATGTTCTTTAAATTTAATTTGTATTTTTTCATTTTCATTAAATTTTTATAAAAGGAAAGGCCATTGGGATTGATAATGGATGGTTATCTGTTAAAAATTTGGATTTGTGATCACTGTCATCATTTCCACACTTACTATCGTTAAGTGTTGTAAGTAACTCCTTAATTACTAGTTAATTGTGTTGAAGAATAATTGGCCTTTAGAAGTGGTTTATCTGCTGCACTTAAAATCTAGTAACTATCCTCAGAGTAACTACCTAAATACTAAAATATGATCTGCTATGCTCAAAGTGCCAAACTCAGCGGTGCTCATAGGAGAAAATATTCTATACAAGCCAATACTATAATTAAGCTATATTTCTAATATTCAATGTGCCAAATCAAATATGCCATGTGTCACAATATGATCATTCCATGTGTCACCCTGGGATACTAGATATCAACATTTAAACAACAAAATTTATAGACATTTTTCTTCAAATACTTTGCTGGCAAGTGAAAATATTCTTAGAGAAAGAGTGGCTGCTCTTTCCCAAAGGTGTTATATTCTTACGATTCCCTCGTAAATGAAGGGTCAGCCGACCCTTCTTATTCCCAATATTCTTTTCATAATACTTTTCACAAATAACTATGAAAAGAAGGGGCGGCCGATCCTTCTTGTCGGAAAACAGAAATCCGCAAAAATGATTTTTATATGTTATACCTTCTTGCATGTTTACGTTTTAACCATCGATTTGTCTTGATCCTACAGATGAGATTACACTGGGTGATTCAAATGAAGTTTAGCTTTCCCATTTAGCTAGTCGGTGTTAGCACTAGCTTGTCCTGGATGAAAGTGGGAGGTTCAATTTCTATAAAGAATGGAGAAATGATCAAATTTCAAGCCCGAAACTTTGCATGGAGAATTAAATTGAAGAGGTTTTCCTCCGGTTATATATCTGTGCAAATAAACAGTCTAGATCGACAGTGGTGAAGATCTACAGTCGGGAAAAAAGGGTGAGGTGTTTTAGATGGAGGCAGGAAGTTTATCCCACAAGCATCCTAAGGAGCAGATCAACGGTCGGGAATTACTTCTCTAATACGACATGCGTGGAGCAAACAAATTTTTGGATCCGCGAACTTTTGGTAGAGGCCCGTGGGTTTGGACGATGCAGATCTGAAAAAGCCGAGATCTATGGCCGATTTTTTTATCGCAGATATAACTTGCACGAAAAATTAACGCAAGCCAAATCCACGAAGTTGGTAAAAGTTGCATAGGATTCGAGGCCACCAGGGATCATAGAGTTAGAAAGCAGCGGCGATCCACGGACCAGAACGGATCAGGAAAATAGATGACGATGGAAGCTTCCATGCAACAGGAGATGCAGGGGTGATAGCAATGGATAAATAATATAAAAAACTCACATGCACAGAGAGCTGGATTCCATCTGTTTTATTTTGCATCGGAAAGGGACAGGAGCACGCTGTGCAGAAATTGACAGGTCAACCAGGGCCCCAAGCCAACCTTCAACAAACCAAGTAGGTGCTCTTCTCTACACTAAACTATTTAATGGCTGAATTTAGTGATAGAGAACCCCCTGTTTTTGAGCTTCGAAACATAGAAACAGTGTTGATAAATAGAGACGTAGAGGTATATGACACTATGATGATCGATGTCCCCATGGAAACTATAAAAAGTAAGTTGAAACTGGTTAGGGAGCAAGGTATAGACATGCACCAGGTGCACAAGTCCTTATTCCATATATTTACAGTCGGCCAAACCCCTGGTTTTCTAGAATTTGTTGAATGGTGCACCTCTGACTACTCTTATACCTAGAGGGCTATCATGAACGATGCCAATTCCAAAATCCTTTGCAAAATCAATCCCCAAACCCTTAGAAAAACCCTATCTGTCCTAGAAATTTTTTTTCAGAAAGCTATAGGGTATACCGAGGAAGCCCTAATCTTGTTTTTTAGAAAATCCCCTGTTGAGGTAAAACATAATTTCTATAGGTCCTGTGTGATTCCTACTATCCAAATACAAGAGCAAGCTTTCCCAACTAAAGCCACACTATTCATGGAAGAATCCAGAGGTGTTATCGCCATGATGAGCCAATTCCTAGTTCTAGACTCTGATATGTATGTCACATAACCTCTAATAAGTTTTCTTTTTGTCCTAGGAACCTACCCCCTGGAATCAGATGACCCAAGCCAGTATACCCAATGTATATGCATCAAGTTTGATGAAGTTTTGGTTGAAAGTATACACTCCCCGCTAAAGGATTTCCAGGAAACAAGGATTTTCAGATTTCACTCCTACTTACTAAAAATGTTCCCAACATTCAATGAGGAAAACTTGCAAATGCCTGAGGTACTACTTACTCAGGATATGTACACTGATTACACCAAGTTCCATGATGAGCTCATGTCTGATATTTATCAGGTTATTTTTAAAAAGAGGCTTCCTAGAGTCTTACCAGAAATGCAGGAGTTACTACAGCTTTATCCTCAGAAGAGGGTCAGAGATTGGTTCCTTTCAGAGCATGGCATAATCATCAGGGTTTATGGGTTTTCCTATGCACCCTACGTGCTACTAGTTTTACTAAACCCTAGAATATTTGCATTAGAATTCATCAGACAAAAATTGAAGGCAGAAGCTGAGCACTTTCTAAATCATAGAAAGGGCTCTTATATTGTGTTTCCATGGACTGTAGGTCCATTCTTAATAAAAAACGAAGGATCTCTTACAACCATTGAATGCAAGATAAAGGAGATGGGTTTCAAAATAGAAGCACCCTTAAACTATGATCCCCACCACATCATTTCCAACAAGAGGAAGGAAAGAAACAGGAAGGATTTTGTGCATTTCCAAATTACAGTCATGGAAGAAGCTACAAATTTATTGGAATGTCTTGGAAAGAGCTAGATGGAAATAGACACACCTGAGAGCTCCTCCCTATTAACACAAGGGAATACACCCTCAGTGCTTAGCTCTTCTAGCCTAGTCCTATCAGTTCCAGCAGCCATGCCTATGGCCACCAACTTAATAAAGTCTAGCAAGGAAGATGACAGTGTCCCTATGGACACAGAAGGGGAAGATGAGAGAGCCCCAAAGAGGCAGAAAAATCAGGAATCTGAGCAGTAGCTAGTACTTGTGGGGACTGGTAAAGGACAAAAGAAACAAGTTCTAGCCCAGCTAGTACCTCTAGGGACTGGTAAATGAAATAAGAAACAAGTGGATAAGCTACCAGCATTTGAGATCAAAGAATATATGTTTAACCCAGCAGCCACTGAGCCTGCTACCTTAAGCAAGACTAGAGATGAGTTGATAGATGAATACAAGGTGGACTCAGGGGCAGCCTCATAGGAGTCCAAGTTATATACTGAAGTAATGAAAATTTCAAGCAAAGAAGTGTCTCTAGTGACTAGCAGGAGCCTCGCTCAGAACACCCTGAGGTTGGCCTTAGCCATCAAGAGCAAGGCCACTTAGAGAAGGATGAATTTAGAGGACATACCTATCCCAGATGTAATAAACTTGCATAAAGAAACTGGGGATGTTATTTATACTAAATTGTTGAGGATAGTTTTGGAGCTATCAAAGGTACAGGTCAATAAGAGTAAGGTTTCCATCCAGCTCAAGCAGGAAAAGATGGAAAACAAATCTCATAAGGAAAAGATCAAGAAATTGTAGGGTGACATAGTGGCCACTGAGGGCCATCCTGATAAAAGATCCAACATTCAAAACCTACTCAATGAAAAAGACAACATCATCCAATCTCTAAAAAAGGGGCTAAAAATCCCCTCTACACAGTTAGTAGCAATCTCTGAGCTAATAGAATTGGAGGAAAGGAAGGAGAATTTGCATATTGACTTGACAGACAGACTATAGGACCAAGCTATTGAAGCTTGAAGAGAAGGAAAAAAAATGGTAGATAGATATAGAAACTGTGGTGGCAAGTGAGAAAATATCAAAGGCCATAGTGGAAGAGCTTGAGAAGAAACTGCAGGAGAAAGAGCAAGAAGTAGAAAGCATGGCCACACCATCCATAGAGGCTGGTAATTTCTCCTTGGTAGGGGCTATAGTTGAAGATGGTCTAGAAGACGTGGAAATAACAAGATTAAAAAAGTAGAATGTGAATCTGAAAACCCTGAAGGATAATGCAGAAAGAGAAAAGGAGGCTTGGGAAGCCAAGCACCAGGAGTTGCAGGGTAAATATGATGAGTTGGAAAGACAAGCTACAGGGCAGAGTTCCTTGCTAGAGGCCGGGAAGGTCATCTGGGATGGCATGATTGAAGAAGCAGGAAACTTGAGGCCCTTCCTCGATTTTGTCTTGGACAAGGAAGCAGTGATAAAATTAGCCAAGAATAGTGTGACAACAACAAAAGAGAAATTGAACAAAAAACCTGTAGAGTATACTGAGAATGCCATCGAATTCCTGAACGGCTTATTTGAGGAGAAGGTTAAGACAACTGGTGTAACAGATAGGGCTTCCATTATCATTGGAGCCAAAAAAATGATGCACAAGCACCAGTAGGTAAAGGCTATTCAAGCTAAAATAGATTTCATGGCACAACAGATTAAGTATTTCACAGACATGTTTGACCCTTTGTTCAAGAAAGGGTTACCTCCCTTTTGGGAGGAGGATGGAACAATGCTCATAGAAGAAGAATATCAGAAGAAATTGGCAGGATGTAAAGTGGATTTCACAGATTTTGCAGGTATGGATCAATTGCTATCAGGGAAGATAGTGGTGGAGAAAATGGCAAAGGATTTTGAGTTAAGCATGATGTTCAAGGAGGCTAGTGCACATCTGCGAAGCTACTCTTATAGGGACCACACTGAGATCCGAGTCTTAATGAAGGAGTTGGCCACCTCAGAGCTGCCAACTGTCGACCTATGGAAGCTCGTTGAGAAATATGGGAAGATAAAGTTGATATTGAACCGCTAAAGCATTTTTTTATTTTTTTAGAGTCTATTGTCTTTCGGTAAAAATGCTCAGTAATTTTGTAAAAGGAAATTGAGCCAGTTTTTCCAGCATTGTCATTTTGTTGTAACTAATTCCTGAGGGTGGTGAACCTGTTTGAATAGGTGTTTCCTACATTGTAACAACTTCTTATTAAGGCAGCTTGAGCTTGAAGGATCTGAACATCTATATAAGCAATGTAATAGAATGTGAAAGGGTTGGAAAATTTTGTTGGCCTCGTCAATTCCCTGTGTTAAGCACTATGAGATATATTTTAATAAAATTTGGCTAGGCCGAGAAAGGTTTTCTATCAGAGATTCCTACGTTATTCGTCTTACATTCTGTTTACTTCTTCTCTTATGTGAATGTTTCTCTCACTATTTAATTCATACAGTTATGTTTTTTAATGCTTGGATAAGTGTTGTATTGGGATAGGCTTCATACATATGAAGCTCTATTGCTTTCATTTCAAGCATCCACTACCATTTTCTACTAAATTCGGTATAGAATTCATTATCATATGCTATATATTGATGGCTTGTTCATATCTTCTTCTTTAATCACCAAACAAAATCTCTTTGACTGTGAGTGGGTGGCTATCCTGCCTATGATTAGTTTTCTTTGCAAAGCACTATCATGTTTAATCATATTTGTATGTTTTGACTCCACTGCCCAATCAGTTTGTCCACTTTGCTTTCAACCAAACAACATTTCAATTACAATATTCATTCATATGTATCTGGCCTTATTTAAAATTCTGTGAGAGATCCCTCTTTGGAGAGGAAGAAGCCAGGCTACCTTTCTTGAAGTGGTTTTTGGATCCTTTCTGCAACCTTAAGGTACAATTCGGGTGATAACAGTCGGTATCTTCCATATTTTGTTACGGGATACTTCCCTGTTTCGATTTGTAATCCCTGTTTTATGGGAAGTATATCTTGTCTAACTATTTTTGTAATTATTATTTAAATGGTAGAGGTCTCATGGGGTAGGGGGGAGAAAATCAGCAAAAGAAGACTGGAGACACTCTGATTGATGCAGAGATTGTAATTTTTTACAACTTTGAAGTAGTACAGTTAGTCCTTCACTTCATTCCTCTTTTGTTAATTGATCAAATTTCTTTAATGAATTTTGTTTTTCACTTTAGATTATTTATGAACGTTGTTTAATTTTTTGCAATCAATAATCCATACATTGATCTACAGTTTGGATTTGTCTTTACTCGTGATCTGTGTGTCTTTTATGTTTTAAGTGAATTTATTTAATTAAAACATTTATCTATTTCTACAAATGAGTAAAACATAAATTAATAAATTCAAGTTAGTTATTTAATTAACATTCTAGCTATAAGGTAATCTTGTATGTGCCTAATCCTTAAAACTACTATGAGTGAATTTTCATTTCCTGATTGTGTTGTGGTTAAACCCGCATTAGTAACCTCGCTATACTAAATGTGCCAATCAAATAAAAAATAGTAACCTCCCTATACTCAATGTGGCAAATCAAATATGCCATGTGTCACAATATGATCCTTCCACGTGTCACCATAGGATACTAGATATCAACATTTTAACAACAAAATTTAAAGACGTTTTTCTATAAAGAAATTGCTAGCAAGTGGAAATATTCTCAGAGAAAGAGTAGCCACTCTTTCTCCGCTCTTTCTCCAAGGTGTTCTATTGTTACAATTCAATCCTAAATGAAGGGTCTAAAGACCCTTCTTATTCCCAATATTCTTTTCATAATAGTTCGACATTGCAAGAAGGGTCGGTCGGTACTTCTTGTATTATCCATTGTGGCTATATCTGAATTCATGGAAAAAGGTTTTGACAATTAACTAGGAAAAGAAGGGGCAGCCGATCCTTCTTGTCATAAAACGGAAGTAGGGACAAACCATTTTTATATGATATAACTTCCAAGGTGTTCTACTTTTACAATTCCCTCATAATTGAAGGGTCGGTCGACCCTTCTTATCCCCCATATTATTTTTATAATAGTTCGACACTCCAAGAAGGGTCGGTCGCCCCTTCTTATGACAAATATTCTTTTTATAATATTTCGACACTGCAAGAAGGGTCGGTCGATCCTTCTTGTGTTCTCTATTATGAATATAGCTGAATTGTTGGATAAAGGTTTTCACACTTAACTATGAAAAGAATGGGCGGCTGATCCTTGTCAGAAAATGGATGTCGAGACAAACTATTTTTATATTCTAGGTAGTAAGGACAGACAGCACTCCATCGACTAGGGTGAAGGCAATAGGTTAGGCATCACTCAATATCTTAGGTTGAAGGGAGTAAGAAAGGAAGTAAAAGGTTGGTTGATCCGGTCCTTATAAGAGAGTGAATAGTGGTACCTCCTAAGTGCATTCATTCCTCAAGTGGTATAGGGCTAAATGTCTAGCTCTTAAGGTGGGCAGGTAGTAAGGTAGTAAGTCAACACATACATCAGTAAGGGAGAAGGATAAGTTTGTTTCATGCCATCCCATCCCCGGTCTGTCTATAGTTGGTACCTCCTAAGATTCCTGAAGTAAGTGGTCTAGGGCTACTAGGTCTAGGTCTGAAGGTGGGATAGGTCGTAGGCACTTCAGTAAAGGTTGTTGTTTCATGCCATCCAATCCCAATTCCAATCACGGGTCTATAGTTGATACCTCCTAAGGGATATGAAATTCTCAATTGGTCCAGCCAGGCATTATAGGTCTATTCCTAGCCGGTGGGTTCAACTTCCTTAAGTATATTGTATCGGCAGCTCCCTCCTCGGTGAGAACAATAGGTTCTTATTACAGTCAAGGTCTTAATTTGCAGTTTAATAATGAAGAAAAGAAAACAGTCCATTAATGTTGGGCATTGGTAACATGTTAATCCAATATCAATTTTAGCAAAAAATTGGTGAATACTTAGATGCGGTAAACCAGAGCATAAAGATATGAATTCTGATTTAATATTACTTTCACTCAAGCATGAATAATAACACAATAGAAAAGATTTACTGGAAATAACAATTAACAAAGAAAGGAAGGAAATTTACAGAATGACATAATTTACTGCAAATAAAAATTAACAGAGAAAGGAAGGAAATTTACAAACTCTCATTAATGAATAGTTTTGTCATCAGTGGTACAATTATATTCAACACATTCCATATATAATTTCAAAAACAAGCAACACATGCATGCCTTTCGACATGTTCTCTGAAGTGGTCGAACGGAGGACCTAGTCCAGCGACCGACGTAAGATCCTCAACATGTCCCCCATGAACAATACCTTTCTTCGTCCCAAAAGGTGATACAGTAAACTCCCTTGGCTGCTAATGGGTTGTCATGTCTGTAAACTACAGTCCTGCCTTCTACTTCCTACTGCTTCTTCTTTCTGTGGCAAGTTGAAGGCAGAAGGACTATGCTTTCTAGACATGAAGGGTTGTACGAAAACAACATTCAACGAATGTTGCAAGTGTCTTTGAAAGAATGAAAACAAATCATTCATTGAATACATCATACCTCCTGCACAAGGTGGTAGTATAGGGTAACCTTTAAAAACTGTTGAAAATCCCATAGTAATCCAAGGATTCCAATTTCCATCCCCATTAACTTGGCCTAGTTACTCGTGGATGCGAGCTGGAGAAACTTTAGAAAGCCTCCGACCTTGATGATTTTCCCACCTTCAGCTACAAAGGGAATATTCTTGCAAAGACTAGTAAGCTCTCTGGGCCAGATGTAGTTATTTGGTCATGAATAGTGCTAAAAATGTGCGATGGACTTGATAACAAGTTTACTGTCTATTAAGTCTGATACTACATCATCTGAGAGTCACTCAACAAACTTTGATATAGAATGCTCTGTAATTTAAGATGCTGATTCAACCACTCGCACAGTTTCTTACCTTCTCGAGGACTATTTCATTGAAGTGAAGTGATATGTTTCGTTTTCCAATGAACAAATGTGAGCATTGATGCATGGAATTCAGTTGAGGAGTTGAAATTTGGCGAGTTGTGTCCCCTCCACTAGGACAGTTTCTCACCTTCTACTTGGTGCAGTTAGAAGAAGATGACAGCATGATCTGGAGGCACAGAGAATCGAAGATAGCCTGGACACGTCGGTATTACATCTCTCTCGAATACCTGCATAGCAAACAAATAATTGTTTATCACGCTGCCATAAAAAGAAACAATTTCCAACAAATGAAAAAAAAATCATTTTATTGCAGGAAGGGTAGCGTGTGAGAACACATATCATCATGCACAATAAAAACAGAGAAACTATTCATGAATTGAAACAAGAGTAAGAAGAAGCTGATAGCATGGTCTGGTACTAAAACAACATTCCACGACTGCTGCAAGTCTTGACGACCGCTACAACGCATGTTGTCTTAGAGAAGAAAGCTTCCAAGACTGCTAATCTCCCTATGTCCCCTCCTCATTGCATTCCCAGGAACATAATGAAAAATCCATGTATTGGGACTTAGACAGTGCTAATCTCCCTAATATATCCCCATATCAGTTTGTTGTGATGTGGGGCATGGTTAGCCTATATATACTGAGTGGCCACTTTGTTTATGGATTGAATGGGATGGGAGTCTAGGACGGATGAAGAATGGTAATTATCACAATATGGAGGAATCATGGTGGTCATAGATATCATCTGTATCTAGTACATATTTTGTTGGAGTAATCGTACATGTCTCACTCCAATCCGACTACAGATCTGTAGCAAGCTCCTGAATAATATTCACCGTAAATGATGGATTGTATCACTTGTGTGAATAATCTCATCATTCTTTAGTCCACATTATGTTTATCTTGTCACCAACAAAGTCTAAATGTTTTAGATTCTCCTTAATATCCTTGAATCAGATCATCTCCTTTGCTGGAGTAATAAAGGACTAAAATTTGATTGGAGCTTCCACTTGTAGATATAGAAGCAGTGGACTCATCCCCTGCAACCGTAAAAATAATGAGTCATTATTCGTCAATCTTGGATGATTTTTTACATCAAATTTGGATGTAAAAACTCGTAAATCCAAAATAAATCCTGTAGTAGAATATTTTGTGTTTGTGAGCTCAAGCTCGTAGTCATGAAATGTATTAAGAGCCCAAGCTTTGTAAAATTTCAAAGATCAAAGTAAATTCAATTGCCAGGAATTATAGCTTCTACTGATTTTTATGCCTTAATAATAAATCTGTAAGAGAACATTTCAATTGCCAGGTATTTATCTTTTTATCTAAATATTTAACAGAACATTTCAATTTCCAAGTATTTATATTATTCAAACCATAAATATGTAACAGAACATTTCAATTTCCAGGTATTTATATTATTCAAACCGTAAATTTGTAACCATAAATCTTGTTTTTCAATTTCCAGGTATTTATATTTTTCAATATCTCATAAGTTGGGCGCATGAAAACATTTGGGTTTGATGGGCTATTAGAACATGAAACATAGGCACAAAACATCAAAACGATTGCAAGTATCTAGATCAACGTGAATGGCCAAGATAATAGGGTGTACCAGGAGGCACTAAAGAGATAGTGATAGTGCGAGAGCACAAATGCTACTATAATTATTCACTTCCTCTTGAAGTTTGCCCAAGCATATTTAAAACATAGTGTTTAATAGAGAATAAAACGTAGCATAGATTCAGTGGTGCTTAAAGGAGAAAATATTCTATATGAGTCAATGTTATAATTAAACTATATTTCCAATACTCAATGTGCCAAATCAAATATGCCTCGTGTCACAATATGATCATTCCATGCGTCACCCTTAGATACTAGATATCAACATTTAAATAACAAAATTTATAGATGTTTTGCTTCAAAGACTTTGTTGGCAAGAGGAAATATTCTCAGAGAAAGCGCAGCCGCTCTTTCTCCGAGGTGTTATATTGTTACAATTCCCTCGTAAATGAAGGGTCCTCCAACCCTTCTTATTCCCGATATTCTTTTCATAATAGTTTGACACTGCAAGAAGGGTCGGTCGATCCTTCTTGTGTTCTCTATTATGGATATAGCCAAATTATTGGATAAAGGTTTTCACAATTAACTACGAAAAGAAGGGGCGGCCGATCCTTCTTGTCAGAAAAAGGAAGTCGTGAGAAGCCATTTTGATATGTTAACAACAAAATTTATAGACATTTTGCTTTAAAGACTTTGCTGGCAAGTGGAAATATTCTCAGAGAAAGAGCAACTACTCTTTCTCCACTCCTTCTCCAAGGTGTTCTATTGTTTCAATTCCATCCTAAATGAAGGGTCAGTCCTTCTCGTATTATTGATTATGGCTATTATATATGAATTGATGGATACAGGTATTGACAATTAACTGGGAAAAGAATGGGAGGGAGATACTTCTTGTCGTAAAATGCAAGTAGGGACAAACCATTTTTATATGATATAACTTCCAAGGTGTTCCATTTTTACAATTCCCTCGTAATTGAAGGGTTGGCCGACCCTTCTTATTCCCCATATTATATTAATAATAGTTCAAAACTCTGAGAAGGGTCGTTCGACCCTTCTTATTACCAATATTCTTTTCATAATATTTCGACACTACAAGAAGGGTCGGTTGCCCCTTCTTGTGTTCTCCATTATGGATATAGCTGAATTGTTGGATAAAGGTTTTTACAGTTATCTACGAAAAGAATAGGCGGCCGATCCTTCTTGTCGGAAAATGGAAGTCGGGACAAACTATTTTTATATGTTATAACTTTCAAGGTGTTCTATTTTATATTTCGCTCAAAATTGAAGGGTCGGCTGACCCTTCTTATTCCCAGTATTATTTTTATAATAGTTTAACACTACAAGAAGGGTCGGTCGATCCTTCTTGTGTTGGCCATTAAGGGGCGGCTGATCATTCATGTCGGAAAAAGGAAATCAAGATGAACAATTTTTTTACGTTATAACTTAGCCGATTGACTTGTTATTTGAACAATGACTGAAATTTTAGACATTGATTTTTTCATAGAGAAAGGAAGGAAATTTACAGACTGGCATAATTTACTGCAAATAACAATTAACAAAATGACATAATTTACTACAAATAACAACTAACAGAGAATGGAAGGAAATTTACAGACTGCCAATACTGGAAATAATAATTAACATAGAAAGGAAGGAAATTTACAGACTGTCATTAATGAATAGTTTTGTCATTAGTTGTACAATTATATTCAACACACTCCATGTATAATTTCAAAAACAAGCAACACATTCATGCCTTCCCAGACACACCATAATGCTAATTAAAATTTAATAGTGATCGACACGACGGTTCGACATGATCTCTAAAGTAGTCGAATAAAGGACCTAGTTGGAATATTGTTGCAAAGACTGGTAAGCTCTCCGGGCCAAATGTAGTTATTCGTTGATGAATAGTGCAAAACATGTGCGATGGTGATAAGAAGTTTGTTGTCTGTTAAGTCTGATACTACATCATCCGAGAGTCATCAACAAAATTTGATATAGAATTCTCTGTAATTTAAGATCCGGATTCAACCACTCGCACGTTTTCTCACCTTCCCGAGGACCAAAGCCTTTCGGTACTAAAACAACATTCGATGACTGCTACAAGCCTAATGTTGACGACCAAACAGCGCATGTTGTCTTAGAGAAAGCACAGTCCTGCCTTCTACTTTCACTGCTTGTTCTACCTATCTCCCCCCTCGTTGCATAGCAATCAATTATTCAAAGAAGAGTGATGAAAAGAAGATGGACGAAAACATGATTGGTGCCAAGGAACATAATGAGAAATCCATGTATTGTGACTTCGAGAGTGCTCGAAATGCCCGTATATCATGGTGTATCGAGACTTCGAGAGTGCTTAAAGCCTTCTACTTGGCACAATTAGAAGAAGCTAACAGCATGGTCTGATACTAAAACAACATTCGAAAATTGCCGATGGGATTTCCCTCCCATCATATCCTTTCATGTCTACTTTTAACACCCGAAGATTAGCAAGCGGATAGCCTATACACGACGGTATTGAATCTCTCTCGAATACCTGCATAGCAAACAAATAACTGTTTATCACGCTTCCGTAAAAAGAAACCATTTCCAACAAATGCAAAAATAATCGTTTTATTGTAGCCAGGGTAGCACGTGAGCACACATATTATCATCATGCACAATAAAAATAGAGAAACTAATATTCCTAAATTGCCAAGTGCACCATAATAGGGGATGGCTAGATAGTTGGTCTGGGTAGCCCACTTAGACGAGTTAGCTCCTAACACCGTAGTTAGTGGAAGCAAAGGAATTCAACCAATGAAATATACTTTGCAAATGATAAGCAAATAATTAAATTAGACATGTATAATAATGACTACAAAAATTCTTTCTTACCAAGAAAAACCTTTTGCGGATATATAGTCCTTCAAGGTTAGGAACTTGCTCCAATAAGTTGAGAAGAGGAAGAGGCTTTGGAATATGGATATCAAGATTGTTCAATGATTTTAGGCTACCTATTATCTCCACAAATCTCTCTGCAAAAAAATGGTGCATTATGGTCGAATTCCAATTCGAATGAACTGTGAGTCCAATTAAATTACTTCCACATTCCATTTTGAGGTCCGCAATCCAATTAAATTACTTCCACATTCCATTTTGAGGTCCGCAATCCAATTAAATTACTTCCACATTCCATTTTGAGGTCCGCAATTGCATGAGAAAGCCTCTATTTCAGAAGCCCATTACACATAAGTGTGCAATGTTGGGAGACGAGATAATAGGCTTCCGTAGTCCATAACAATAGATTACCTCAAGTTTTTGCAGAAGTAGGAAATGGGAAATAAAGCGAGCTAAAGAGTCATTGTCAAATCTTGTAAAACAGCACCCCATTGACTCTTACACCATTTTCATGAATTGAAACAAGAGTAAGAAGAAGCTGACAGCATGATCTAGAGGCACAGAGATTCAAAGAAAGCCTGGACATGGTGGTATTGCATCTCTCTCGAATACCTGCATAGCAAAAAAATAACTGTTTATCACGTTGCCATAAAAAGAAACCATTTCCAACAAATGCAAAAATAATCATTTTATTGCAGGCAAGGTAGCATGTGAGAACACATATCATCATGCACAATAAAAACAAAGAAACTATTCATGAATTGAAACAAGAGTAAGAAGAAGCTAACAACATGGTCTAGTACTAAAACAACATTCCACAACTGCTGCAAGTTTTGACGACTGCAACAATGCATGTTGTATTATAGAAGAAACTTCCAAGACTGCTAATCTCCCTATGTCCCCTCCTCGTTGCATACCGAGGAACATAATGACAAATCCATGTATTGGGACTTAGACAGTGCTAATCTCCCAAATATGTCCCCATATCAGTTTGTTGTGATATGGGGCATGGTTATCCTATATATAGTGAGTGGCCACTGTGTTGATGGATTGAATGGGATGGGAGTCTGGGACGGATGGGGAATGGTAGTTATCACAGTATGGAAGAATCACCAATACATATTTTGTTGGAGTAATCATACACATATCACTGCAATTCGACTACAGATATTGTTGGAGTAACCGCACACATATCACTCCAATCGATTCCTTGAAAATCGAACGGCCACATGCTTGATGCCAGTGCATTAAATGTACTGCAGCAAGTTGAATAATATTCGTCGTAAGTTTCAGCCTATGTGAATCGAGTATACCATATATTAAATTGTGCAATTACTTCCCATGATTGTTTTTAAGAAACAAAATTGTTTATGTGAATCAAGTGTACCATATAATTTCCGTAAATGATGGATTGTATCACTCATGTGAATAATATCATCATGCTTCAATCCACATTATGTTTATGTCTTGTTACCAACAAAGTCTTGGATGGGGAATGGTAATTATCATAGTATGGCAGTCATAGATATCATCTATAGAGACTACAAATTTTGCTGGATTAATCGTACACTTATCATTCCAATCGTTTCCCTGAAAATCCAACGGCCAACATGCCTACTGCCAACGCATTAAATGGCCTACAGCAAGCTTCCTGAATACTATTCGTCATAAGTTTCAGCCTATGTGAATCAAGTATACCATATATTAAATTGTGCAATTACTTCCCATGATTGTTTTTAAGAAACAAAATTGTTTATGTGAATCAAGTATACCATATATTAACCCCGGATGCGGGCGTTTTTTGTGTGATCTCGGTTAGACTTTTTTTTGGTGTTGGCCACGTCGTTGGAAGCAGGTTTTTTGTATAAGTTCCCACAAGTTATTTGGTAATACTCTTGCTAGTTTTTAGTTTTAGTTATAGTAACCTCGCTATACTGAATATTCGTTAAATGGTACCACTAATATCCTCAATATTTGACTAAACAATCTTTAAACCAATTTTAAAAATCAAATATGCCACATGTCACAATATAAGCATTCCATGTGTCGAAAAATTTATAGAATTTTTGTTTCAAAGACTTTGCTTGCAAGTAGAAATATTGTCAGAGAAATAGCAGTCGCTCTTTCTCTAAGGTGTTCTATTGTTACAACTCGCTCGTAAATGAAGAGTCAGTCGACCCTTTCTATTCCCAATATTCTTTTCATAAAAGTTTGACACTGCAAGAAGGGTCGGTCGATCCTTTTTCTATTCTCTATTATGGATATAAATGAATTGTTGGATAAAGGTTTTCACAATTAACTATGAAAAGAAGGGGCAGCTGATCCTTCTTGTCGGAAAACGGAAGTCAAGAGAAACAATTTTTATATGTTAAAACTTCCAAGTGGGTAGTTATCTTCTTACAGTCAAGGTCTTAATTTGCAGTTTGATAATGAAGAAAAGAATACAATCCATTAATGTTGGGCCTTGGTCATAAGTGAATCCAATATCAATTTTAGCAAAAAATTGGTGAATACTTAGATGCAGTAAAGCAGAGCATAAACATATGAATTCTAATTTAATATTACTTTCATCCAAGCATGAAGAATAACACAATGGAAAAGATTTACTGGGAATAACAATTAACAGAGAAAGGAAGAAATTTACAGACTCACATAATTTACTGCAAATAACAATTAACAGAGAAAGGAAGGAAATTTACAAACTCTCATTAATGAATAGAATTGTCATCAATGGTACAATTATATTCAACACATTCCATGTATAATTTCAAAAACAACCAACACATGCATGCCTTCCCAGACACACCATAATGCTAATTACAATTTAACAGTGATCGACACGATGGTTCGACATGTTCTCTGAAGTGGTTGAACGGAGGACCTAGTTGGGCGATCGACCTAATATCCTCCAATATATCCCCCACTAACAATACCGTTCTTCGTCCCGAAAGCTGGTACCAGATACTCCCTTGGCTGGAAATGGGTCGTCATGTTTGTAAAGTACATTCCTTCCTTCTACTTGTCGCTACTTCATCTTACTGCGGCAAGTCGAAGCCAGAAGGACTGTGCCTTCCATACATGAAGGACTGTACTAAAAAAACATTCGACAACTGTTGTAAGTGTCTTTGAAAGAATGAAACCAAATGATTCACTGAATACGTCATACCTCCTACACAAGGTGGTAGTATAAGGTAACCTTCAAAAAGTGTTGAAAATTCCATAGTAATCCAAGGATTCCAATTTCCATCCCATTAACTTGGCCTAGTTACTCGTGGATGCAGGCTGGAAAAAATTTAGAAAACATCCTACCTTGATGATTTTCCCACCTTCAGCTACAAAGGGAATATTCCTGCAAAGAATGGTGAGCAATGATGCATGGAATTCAGTTGATTAGCCAAAATTTGGCAAGTTGTGTCCCCTCCACTAGGATAGTTTCTCACCTTGTACTTGGCACAGTTAGAAGAAGCTGATAGCACGACCTGGAGGCACATACATTCGAAGATACTTTAGACACGACAATATTGCATCTCTCTCGAATAATTGCATAGCAAACAAATAATTTTTTATCACGCTGCCATAAAAATAAACCATTTCCAACAGATGCAAAAATAATCATTTTATTGCATCCAGGGTAGCGCGTGAGCACACATATCATCATGCACATTAAAAACAGAGAAACTATTCCTAAATTTCCAAGTGCACAGGGGATGGCCAGACAGGTTGTATGGGCATCCCACTTGGATGGGTTAGCTCCTAACACCATAGTTAGTGGAAGCAAAGGCATTCAACCAATGAAATATACTTTGCAAATGATAAGAAAAATTAATACTTAAATTAGATGTGTGTATAATAATGACTACAAAAATTATTTCTTATCGAAAAAAACCTTTTGGGGATATGTAGTCTTTCAAGCTTAGGAAGTTTCTCCAATAAGTTGAGAAGAGGAAGAGGCTTTGGAATATGGATATCAAGATTCTTGAATGATTTCAAGATACCTATTATATCCACAAATCTCTCTGCACAAAAATGGTGCATTATGGTCGAATTCCAATTCAAATGAAGTGCCAGTCCAATTCAATTACTTCCACATTCAATTTTGAGGTCCGCAATTGCATGAGAAAGATTGTAAAATAGCACCCTATTGACTCTTAGATCCATTATATGAGAGCGTTTCTTCATAGGTATAAGATTCCGGCAGTTCATAGTTAAAGCCTCTATTTCAGCATCCCATTACACATAGGTGTGCAATGTTGGGAGATGATATAATAGGCTTCCGCAGTCCATAACAATATATTAGCTCAAGTTTTTGCAGAAGAGGGCAATGAGAAATAAAGTGAGCTAAAGATTCATATGTCAAATCTTGTAAAACAACACCCCATTTACTCTTAGACCATTTTCATGAATTGAAACAAGAGTAAGAAGAAGCTGACAACATGGTCTAGTACTAAAACAACATTCCACGACTGCTGCAAGTGTTGGCGACCACAACAACACATGTTGTCATAGAGAAGAAAGCTTCCAAGACTGCTAATATCCCTATGTCCCCTCCTCGTTGCATACCTAGGAACATAATGAAAAATCCATGTGTTGGGACTTAGACACTGCTAATCTCCCTATGTCCCCATATCAATTTTTTGTGATATGGGGCATGGTTAACCTATATGTTGTGAATGGCCACTGTGTTGATGGATTGAATGGGATGAGAGTCTGGGACGGATGGGGAATGGTAATTATAACAGTATGGAGGAATCATGGTGGTCATATATCTCATCTGTATCTAGTACAAATTTTGCTTGAGTAATCACACACATATCACTCCAATCCGACTACAGATTTTGCTGGAGTAATCATACATGTATCACTCCAATCGGTACCTTGAAAATCTAATGGCCAACATGCCTCCTTCCAGCACATTAAATGTCCTACAGCAGGCTCCTGAATAATATTCGCTGTAAATAATGGATTGTATCACTCGTGTGAATAATCTCATCATGCTTCAGTCCACATTATGTTTTTGTCTTGTCACCAGCAAAGTCTTTGAATGTTTTAGATTCTCCTTATCCTTGAATCAGATCATCTCCTTTGTAGGAGTAATAAAATACTACACTTTTATTGGAGCTTCAACTTGTAGACATAGAAGCAGTAGACTCATCCCCTACAACCACAAAAGAAATCAGTCATTATTCCTCAAACTTGGGAATTTCGATTTGTAATACTTGTTTTATGGGAAGTCTATCTTCTGTAACTATTTTTGTAATGAATGTTGATTTTCACTTCATATTATTTATGAACACTGTTTAATTTTTGCAATCAATAATCCATACATTGATCTACAATTTGCATTTCTCTTTACTTATGATCTGTGTGTCTTTTATGTTTTAATTGAATTTATTTAATTAAAACATTTATCTATTTCTAGAATTGATTAACATAAATTAATAAATTCATGTTAATTAATCAATTATCATTCCAGCTACATGGTAATCTTGCATGTGCCTAATCCTTAAAACTACTATCAGTGAAATTTCATTTCTTGATTGTGTTGTGGTTAAACTCGCATTAGTAACCTCGCTATACTCAATGTGCCAAATCCAATATGCCATGTGTCACAATATGATCGTTCCACGTGTCACCCTAGGATACTATATATCAACATTTTAACAACAAAATTTATAGAGGTTTTTCTTTAAAGACTTTGCTGGCAAGTGGAAATATTCTCAAAGAAAGAGCGGCTGCTCCTTCTCCAAGGTGTTCTATTGTTACAATTCCCTCCTAAATGAAGGGTCGACCGACCCTTCTTATTCCCAATATTATTTTCATAATAGTTCGACACTGCAAGAAGGGTCGGTTGATCCTTCTTGTATTATCCATTATGGCTATAGTTGAATTGATGGATAAAGGTTTTGACAATTAACTACGAAAATAAGGGGCCGAAGATCCTTCTTGCCATAAAATGGAAGTCAGGAAAAACCATTTTTGTATGATATAACTTCCAAGGTGTTCTATTTTTAGAATTCCCTCGTAATTGAAGGGTCGGCCAACCCTTCTTATTCCCTATATTATTTTCATATTAGTTTGACACTGGAAGAAGGGTCGATCAACCCTTCTTATACCAATATTCTTTTCATGATATTTCGACACTGTAAGCATAATTTCGACACTGGAAGAAGGGTCGATCAACCCTCATAATTGAAAGGTCGGTCGACCCTTCGTATTCCCAATATTATTTTCATAATAGTTCGACACTACAAGAAGGGGCAGTCGACCCTTCTTGTGTTATCCATTATGGATATATATGAATTGCTGGATAAATGTTTTCCCAATTAACTACGAAAAGAAGGCACGGCCTATCCTTCTTGTCAGAAAACAGAAGTTGCGACAAACAATTTTTATATGTTATAACTTAGCCGATTGACTGGCTATTCAAACAATGAGCGAATATTTTAGACATTGGACTTTTCACCTTAAAATTTTGAACATTTGAAAATGAAAATTGCACTTTTCGAATAAATAATTGCATTTTTTAATTTGAAATTCACACTTTTTAAATGAGAAATTGAATTTTTTTATTTTAAATTCACACTTTTCAAAGCACAATTTGCATTTTTTGATTTGAAATTCACACTTTTGAAATCAAAATTTGCATTTCTTGATTTGAAATTCACACTTTTAAGCTTGATTTGAAACTCACACTTTCCTTTGAATTTTTCTTGCATTTTTTAGTGTTTCTATGAGTTGCGGAAAGCACTAAGTTTTTCCAAAAGTCAAGTTCTTTCTGCAACCTACAATCTGCAATGCGGATTGCGGAATATTGGTTTTCAGTTTTGAAACATTTTCTTTCCGCAACCCGAATCCTCAATGCGGATTGTGGATGCATAAATATGCTTCAATAATTGTGGTCTTTTACATCCGCAACCCGCAACCTACAATTGCAGATTGCGGGAAGAGTCTTAAAATAGTTTTACACTTTGCATTTCCGCAACCCGCAACCCGCAATTGCGGAAAGAATGTATATATTTATGAAATAAAACCCCGCAACCCTTCTTTTTCTTCCCGTATGTTTAAGTTTTAACCGTCGATTTTTCTTGATCCTACAGATGAGATTACACTGGGTGATTTAAATGAAGTTTAGCTTGTCCGTCTTCCCCTCTACCATTTTTAAAATTTGCAATTAGGCTCCTAACTACAATTTTCACCTTCGACCAAATTTGATGTCATGGTCATTAATCCGACTAATCCATAATGATAAGTTGTTTATATTGGACATCAAATCATACGTGATATAATTAAAATTGTACTCCATCTTAATCCAAATTTTGTTGGCGCATGCTATATGTTATTTCATTATAGATGTGATAATTGCATTTCTCAGACCGAAAGGATTTAATCATGGCAATTCATTACAGTTAATCATTATGGGATCTTTATTGCTCTTCTTAAACACAAAGACCAATATGGGCAATTTTTTAGTCATCATATTCCATAGAAAAAGTCTTGTTACTCAATTTCCATAGATTTCCTCCTAACAATTACATACTGTGAACAAGATGCAGAAATAACTTAATAAATTCATAAATTCATACATACTATTTCTACAAATGATTAACATAAATTAATAAATTCATGTTAATTTTTCAATTAGCATTCCAGCTACAGGGTAATATTGCATGTGCCTAATCCTTAAAACTACTATCAATTAATTTTCATTTCCTGATTGTGTTTTGGTTAAACCTGCATTAGTAACCTCACTATACTTAATGTGCCAAGTCAAATAATAATTAGTAACTTCGCTATACTCAATGTGGCAAATCAAATAAAAATTAGTAACCTCGTTATACTCAATGTGCCAAATCAAATAAAAATTTTCATAAACTCTTCTCATCTTCAAAAAATTGCATCATCTTGAATGTTCATGGTATTTTTAACTTTGTTCGAATTTTCGTGCAGCAACTGCTAATACGGACATATTTTGCTACTATGATATAAACAAAAAAAAACACCAACTACATGGGAGAAACAACCCCTGATCACTAGAGAGCATAACAGCATTACAGTAAAATATAAGGCAAGTCTTGGAAATGGCCTTGAGCATTTTCTTCTAGCACATTCGTGGTAGCATTAGGAATACGGAGGCCCATGGATTGCAGCAAGAAGGCCATCTTCCGGTTCAGGTCCCTGGTTTCATCTTGAATTGATTTATGCACCGGATCCTCTTTTTGCATACGATCCGTAAGAGCATACCCCACAAAGTTTTTCACTACCCAGTAAAGGGAAACAGTTTGCTCGTATAGGGTTAAATGGCCAGCAGTGTTCCCCGGGTCCATGGCTGGATTTTTCAGCTCCCGGATTTCCTCCTGCAGAGTATCTTTACTAAGATGTTCTTCCAGCGTATTCATGGTAGCATCAGGAATATGGATGCCCATGTATTGCAGCAAGAAGTCCATCTTCCAGTTCATCTCCCTGGTTTCGTCTTGAAGCTTGTTCTACACCAGATCCTTTTTTTGCATACGGTCTGGAAGAGCATATCCCACTAAGTTTTTCACTAACTAGTAACCAGAAACAATTCACTCGTACCGGGTTAAACGGATAGTAGTGATCCCGGGGTCCTCGACCCATTTTTCCAGCTTCTGGCTTTCCTCCTATAGGGTATATTTACCAAGATTTTTCCAGAGCTCCCACTCCACATTTTGAATTTCCTTTTGCATTTCAAACAAGAGGTCCACTTGAAAAATACTACATTGCCTCCAAACTATCCTATGAGCAGAAGAGTCTCTGCGACTATCCAAAAGGATCTGTTCCTTGTTGAGCCTCTTCCTCTTCACCTCTTCCTCCTGACGATGGTTGTCCATAATGCTCGTCGAAGTGAAGTTTACTCGTACAATTACGTTCTAGTTCCTCGTTAATGTCACGAAAAGGGATGGAATTTAAAATTTTATGTAACTATCAATTAAAAATTTGATGAAGGTAACATGTTTTTAGTGCCTTTCATTTTATGTTTTATGTAACAATAGTCAAACAATTCGTGTGTGCAAATGATCATTCTAGGAAATGTTGAATCTTTAATATCACGATAATGACACAGCAGTCGAATAATTTGGGGCTTGGGATGGAACCATGGTGGGATCGCCAATCTCCTTGACATCATAATAAATATGTAGCGGTAAGGCATGGCATTAATAGAAAGGTCGCCTGATCATCCCATCTTCCCACCAAACAATAAAATACAATAACTTAAGCAATAACTAGAAATTTGAGAATGCGGTGGCAGAGAACTCTTCTTTCTAAAAGCAATGAAATTACTTAAATTAATGTATGGAGCATTCTCATGAAAAAAAATCCTTTCTTTCAAAAATCAATGAAGGCACAATAATCAGTAAACAATATTAAAAATAGAGTTCATCCTATCCCTTAGAATTTTGCAGCAGTAAAGCACAAAATTCAATCCCACAGGTGGTCAACATATATATATATAAAAGATAACTGTGATAAAAATGGGTATATCAGCCTCGAGAGCCTCTGTCCATGGCATCGTCATCATAATTTTAGTTCAAGCAATGATCCCATACTTTTCTAGGTAAATAAATAAAATATATGGAGGATTTCCAGTCCATGCTAAAAGTGTTAATTTTGAGCATCAATTCAATATGATCTAGGATCTTTACTAAGAGAATAACATGTACAGCATATCAATCACAAGAAGTAATCATAAGAGACAATAGACACACAGAGTTTCCTTGGGGAAAACCAATAAGGTGAAAAACCCCATTAACTTCCTTAGAGATAGATAGAGAAATGATACAAAACCCAAGCATAAGAGATAGTCTCCTAGCAGCAGCTTCTCCTCCTCCACTAGTGCGCCACTCTCCAATGAGTGTATATGTGAAAAATTGAATGAATGAAATAGAGTGCCTCCCGCACTCTATTTATACTTGACTTGACTTGCCTAATAAACTTACTAGGCCGGCCTCAACTTAACCACTTAACATAATGCTGACAGGGCCGAACCCCAATAGGGTGGTCTAATAACCCTTTAACCCACATGACTTATACAGGGCCATCCCCATCAAGGTGGTCTAATAACCCATCAAGTATAAGTTACGAAACTTACAATATAAATAACGATACTTACGTATAGAGGAATAATAACATCTTTATAGGAATACAATATACATATGTGAAATACATTCCAAAGTTACATATACATCAACACTCCCTCCTAACTAGGAAGGTATTTCTCGACACAAATCTGCTAGCACAAGTCTTCTTCTCTGGATCATCGTCACTGGATCATCGCCATTGAATCATCGTCATCGTTGTTGCTGCTGCTATCTCAATCAATCTCCAATCTACTCATCATACGAAGTTCTATAGAGCCAGCCCTTTTTCATGCTGGATGTAGGCCCACCTCCTGCAGGTCTTCATCATCATTGGCCATACTATGGAATCATTAGGACTTATTACATGCATTACAAAACCTCGAAAGAGCATCCCGGGACTGATTACGAGCACACAGCTCAACCTATCGGATCTCCCAGGACCCTTTTACATGCTACTACACAACCTGTCCATAGACATAGAGTATCATCTTGATACTCATGATCATACTGACCATAACATCGTTCACAAAGCACAACCCAGATGCACATCACACAACACTTACATTCACCGACATGGGAAGACACACTTCAACCATTCGTGAAAGGCTCAGCACTTATATCTACGCCATGGGAAGACACACTTCAACCATGCTAGAATGGCATAGCACTTATATCGCAGCCATGGGAAGAAACACTTCAACCATGCTCAAATGGCACAACACTTATATCGCAGCCATGGGAAGACACACTTCAACCATGCTCGAATGGCACAGCACTTATATCGCAGCCATGGGAAGACACACTTCAACCATGCTCGAATGGCACAACACTTATATCGCAGCCATGGGAAGACACACTTCAACCATGCTCGAATGGCACAACACTTATATCGCAGCCATGGGAAGACACACTTCAACCATGCTCGAATGGCACAACACTTATATCGCAGCCATGGGAAGACACACTTCAACCATGCTCGAATGGAACCAACCCTTAAATTTTCACCATGGGTGAACACATCTTCCACCATGCTCGAATGGAACCAGCCCTTACATCTGCACCATGGGAGAACAAATCTAACACCATGTGAGAATGGCTCCAGCCCTTACATCTGCACCATGGGAGAACACATCTACCACCATGTGAGAATGGCTCTGGAAATTACATTGCAACCATGGGAGAACACATCTACAACCATGTCCAAAAATCCCATGTGCATTTGTGTCTTCAGAAATCATCACACATAATCCAACTGATTATGTAATGTATCCCCCTGATACATATCATCACATATTATCATCCTGATCATCATCATACCATCATCCTGATGCATATCATCCAGAGTATCATCCTAATACACAACTCACATGATCATCCTGATCATCATCACTACATCGTCCTGATGCATATACATATACATGATCCAACTGATCATACCAAGCAGTAACTGGAGCATCATCCTGATGCTCATCACACAATGCTTACATCCATAGCCATAGGAAGGATCCTCCTCTCACCATGCTTGGAATGGCTTCTGAAAATGTGTCCTATCACTTCTTCCTCAGAGTATCTTCAATCTGAAGAACACCAAGCCTCTCTCTGAAGTACTCAAAATTCACTCTGGCTAGTGGTTTCGTCAACACATTTGCAATCTGCTCATCGGTCGCAACATACAGGAGCTTTACTACTCCTCTCTACACCATATCCTTGATATAGTGATATTTGATCTCGATGTGCTTCGACCTGTCATGGAACACTGGGTTCTCAAGCAGCTTCACACAACTCTAGTTGTCACAAAGGATACCAGTAGCATCCAATAGGAGATCAAATAGCTCAGACAGTAGCTTCCTCATCCATACTGCCTTAAAACTAGTCGAACAAGCTACAACATACTCTACTTCGGCTGTACTCACTGCTACACAGGACTACTTCGTACTAAACCAAGAGATCACACCTGATCCCATACTGAAGCAGCACCCTGAAGTGCTCTTCCTATCTGCAGCACTGCCTGCCCAATCTGAATCAACATAACCCACCAGGTTAAACTTTTGATTCGCATCATATTTCAGCCCATAATCAACTGTACCCTTCGAGTACCTCAGAATATGCTTTACAGCAACCAAGTGAACACTTCTCGGATCCATCAGGAACTGGCTCAATGTGTTCACTGCAAGGCAAATATATGGTCTCATATTCGTCAGGTACATCGAGGACCAAATCGTCTGACGATACATCGTGACATCAACCAGCTCAGATGAAGCATCACACAGAAGCTTCAGATTCGATGCCATAGGTGTGGCCATGGCATTGCAGTCCATCATCCCGAACCTCTTCAGGATCTCTACTGCATACTTCCCTTGTCCAAGGAAGATTCCATCTGCACTCTACCACACCTCCATGCCTATAAAATAGTGCATCATCCCCAAGTCCTTCATCTTGAACTCGGCAGCAAGCTTCCTCTTCGTGTCGGCAATCAATCTATCCTCACCTGTAACAAACAGGTCATCCACGTACAATAGTAGCATCACTAGATTTCCTTCCACAACCTTGTAGTAAAGGTTGGAATCCGCTTTACTCTTAGTAAAGCCCAAACTGGATAGGAAGCTGTCTAGACATCCATTTGGTGTATCTTCCATTTCATCACTGTAGCCAGAGCAAGTACTGATCTGATGGAAGTGTATCTAGCTACAGGAGCAAAAGTCTCTTCATAGTCTATTCTCTCTTTCTGGGAGAAGCCACGAGCTACAAATCTCGCTTTGTATTTCTCTATGCTACCAACTACAGCATGCTTGATCTTATGGGTCCACTTGGAAGTCACAATAGACTTCCCTTCAGGTCTTGGGACCACATCCCAAACATCATTTTTCATGATCGACTGGTACGCTTCGATCATTACTTCATCCCGGATCCTGGGAACTTCAAATTCTTCAATAGATAGCTTTGTTTCTTGGATTAAATGTTGTATTCTTTCTTTTGTAGGTGATGGTATACCATCTTTCCTACAAGATAAGTTAAATTGCATGATTAAAAACATCTCATAGCTTTCAGAACAAATTCTTACACATAATGAAATATGTCATACAGTCATGCAATTAATTTAGCCAATGCTTCAATACAACATTTATCCATATCCCGTAACTTTCTAGATCCCTTCCAATCTCTACTAAAACATTGTTAAGAGTGTGCACAACTCCCAACATGTCAGCAAATAGGTTTCATCTTAGATAAGTAGCAATGGAATGTTGTACAGTGCCATAGGCCACTTACCCATTATATGCATATTAGTAGTATCTTGTTCATCAATGCAACTATTCTAATACGCATAATACACAACATAAGCATATACATCATTGAATCAATATTAATTAAACATTCGAATATACAAGAAATGACAATTCAAATACTTATCTTTGTTTGTTTGTTGGGTTGACTCCCTCTCAATCTTTGCTTCCTTTCTGCAACTCCATTATGATGTGGATTGTGAGAAGTGGTCAACTCCCTCTGAATATCTGCATCCTTGCAGAAACTACTGGAGTGTGCTCCCTCTTGATCTTTGCTTCCTGGATTACCTATCCTTGAAATTATATCTCTCCTTGATCACTATGCATGCTTACTAGTATCATCATTGTGTTATCCTCGAGATCTCATACATTCATTAGTATAATCTTAATACTATCAAAACACAATAATCTTAAACATGTATAGTCATGATCATTTCAAACACAGATAATAAGCATTAGCATTCAAACTTTCAGGGAAGACTTCTCTTGTTCATGCATATTCATATTTGACCATAGAAATCTTCTGGTAAGTCATATCATCAATCAAGGTAAGAGACATAATATGCATAAACCCTAGATTACTCAAACTTGTAACTTCATGAGTAATCATTATCAATCATACAAAAGTATAAGATCCTTACATAGGGTAGGATTCTGACTTGATATAATAAAAACATACCTGGTCATCATATTTGCTAGTTATGTCTAGTAATGTTTTCTTGTTCTCTTCAATGACCTGCATAACTCATAAGTTAACCATTGTAGAACCAAATTATACATACCTCTATGTGATCCATGATTATGGATGAGTCTTTGTCTTCATGTCACTATGGTCTTGATCTAGGACTTGATTTGTACCTTCATGTTAGCGGATAACATTCTCCTCATCCAACACCGCAGTGCATTAGTACAATAATAATACAGTCATAAGTGTCATAACCCTAATCAATGAATGTCTTCTATCATGCATTCATACTTTTAGTAGGGTGATAAGACAAGTCTAAAATTAAACAATATTGTTACTAAACTCAATAAAATGAAGACAATCATATTATAAACTTAATCATGAACAGATTTCAAAACATACCTATAAGTCATACCTTTCAGATTGCTTGTAGTTGTTGTTGTTGTTGTTCCTTTTGTTCTTAGGACAATCTGAGGAAAAGTGTCCTCTTCTTGGTATGTGCTATGAGAGCTTGATCTTCATTCTCCATCTTTTCTTCTCGAGCTACGATCCAAGCTTCTTCTTGTGAGCATGCTTCTCACAGCCTGCTGAAAAAGATAAGTTTCTTCCTAGCACAAATTCTTTGGATGAAGGAATCCCATGACCTAGGAAGGCCATTAAGAGTGGTCATTACAACTTCTCCTTTCTCTACAGCTTCAAGTTGTTCTTTTATTTGGGAGACCCTTGAAGAGTAAGACTGCATGGTCTCCGCATTCTAGATCTGGATGTTCTTTAGTTGATTCCTCAATGTCATCTTCCAATTTATGTTCTTCCCTTCAAATAGCTTGGTCAAGGAATCAAACATCTCCTTAGGTGTCCTTAGGGTAAACACATGGGGTATGAGATAGTCCTTAATAGAATCAGCAATGATTCTCTTGGCTTTGACCAAGTTCTTCTTGTGTGAAGCCTTAGTCTCATCTACCTCTCGAACTGGAACCTCTTCACTTGTGTAAGTGTCCAACTCATTCTCTTATAGGATTAACCCAATCCTATACTTCCATGCTCGAAAGTTATCAGCCCCTTCAAGCTTATCCTCAAGCTTGGTGTGGTGAGACATCTTAAGAAGTACTTCAAATGGAAATAAAAAATTTATTAGTTCTTACCACTTGATTTGCTGAAAACTGGATCTGGAGCTTAATTAGGGTTTGTAAGAGAAACCCTAAAAGTTCAAACTTTGAATTTCAAACTTCTAAAAGGATAGAAAGATGCACCTTGATGAGCTGATCAAGCTGGTATACTCATAATTTAAAAAATGCAAAGTTTCACCCCTCAAATTTGCTTTTCAAACTTCTGAATTCACTAAGGAGGACCCTAAATTAGGGTTTGATTTTCCCAGAGCTTCACCCATCCAAAAAGTTTGATCTTGGTCTCTAAACTTCAATTTTTCAGAGGAGCTTCCAGCCATGGTCTCAAATTTTAGAAATTCCAACTTTTGTAGAAGCCCTAATTTCTGGCTTCACTAGATAGGACCCCAAACTAGGGTTTGAATTTCTCGGAGCTTCACCCAACCAAAAAGCTAGATCCAAAGCTCTAAACTTCTATTTTTCCAAGGAGCTTCTAGCCATGGTCTCAGATTTCAAAAATTTCAATTTTGTGGAAATCCTAATTTTTAGGGCCAAAAATGAAAGTGCTCAGAATTCAATTTTGATTGGACAGAAAGATGCGCCTTGATGAGGATATTCAATCTACCCTATCGCCTTTCAATATCTATGGATAGAAACCCAATAAACAAGAATCCCTAGCTTCCACAACTGCATAGTGTCTTCTTCTCAGGTTAGCTCTGATACCATGTTAATTTTGAGCATAAATTCAATATGATCTAGGATATTTACTAAGAGAATAACATGTACAACATATCAATCACAAGAAGAAATCACAAGAGACAATAGACACATAGAGTTTCCTTGGGGAAAACCAATAAGGTGAAAAACCCCAATAACTTCCTCAGAGATAGATAGAGCAATGATACAAAACCCAAGCATAAGAGATAGTCTCCTAGCAGCAGCTTCTCCTCCTCCACTAGTGCGCCACTCTCCAATGAGCGTATAAGTGATAAAGTGAATGAATGAAATAGAGTACCTCCCGCACTCTATTTATACTTGACTTGACTTACCTAGTAACCTTACTAGGTAAGCCTCAACTTAACCACTTAACATAATGCTGACAGGGCTGACCCTCAATAGGGTGGTCTAATAACCCTTTAACCCACATGACATATACAGGGTTGACCCCATCAAGGTGGTCTAATAACCCATCAAGTATAAGTTACAATGCTTACAATATAAATAATGACACTTCCGTATAGAGGAATAATAACATCTCTATAGGAATACAATATACATATGTGAAATACATTCCGAAGTTACATATACATCAACAAAAAGAAAGTGCATCTATGGTAACAAGCAATGATCCAAGCAGTTACTACTTTTCAAAATCATCAAAATAGAACCCCTAAGCCATACGAAACTTGAAAAAAATTGACATACCTCAAGCAAGCCGGTATTTTTTATTTACATCAAAGTTGGTACAGAATGCCACACTACACTTAGGTCACAAATGCATATAAGAAGCACACTACACTCAGGTCACAAGCGCATCAAACAAGCATAAATCTAATGAAAATTTTCAATTCATTAAACCATGTAAATATTCCTAATCTTAATTACTAAACTTCTGAATTGCAACAAGTACCAAACTAGTAATTTTACTAGTATTTGTTTACGATGGATAAGTGAATTTGTTGGACGTCAATTTGACGGCTTTAAATTATGCATGCCTATAGACATGGGTATATTCCAAGCAGACCTGTCAAATACGTTCCAGTGAAGAAAATACGATCTGCACGTCGTCAATTTCCAGGTCTGAAGGCTCACGAACTGCTGGATAATTGTACAATCACTCGACAAAATCTACAGAGATGATATCCCACCATACTGTGATAATTATTGTTCCCCATCCGTCCCATCTGTCTTCATTACTAATTTTGGAAAATTAAATATTTATAAGTTTTAAATCCATAATAAAAAATTAGTAACCTCGCTATAATCAATGTGCCAAATCAAATATGCCACGTGTCACAATATTATCATTCCACGTGTCACCCTAGGATACTAGATATCAACATTTTAACAACAAAATTTATAGACGTTTTGCTTTAAAGACTTTGTTGGAAAGTGGAAATATTCTCAGAGAAAGAGCGGTCGATCTTTCTCCAAGGTGTTCTATTGTTACAAGTCCCTCCTAAATGAAGGGTCGGCCGACCCATCTTATTACCAATATTCTTTTCATAATAGTTTGACACTACAAGAAGGGGCAGTCGATCCTTCTTGTGTTCTCCATTATGGCTATAGATTAATTGCTCGACAAAGGTTTTGACAATTAACTACAAAAAGAAGGGGTGACCGATCCTTCTTGTCTTAAAACGGAAGTCGAGAAAAACCATTTCTATATGATATACCTTCCAAGGTGTTTTATTTTTACAATTCCGTCCGAATTGAAGGGTCGGTCGAGCCTTCTTATTTCCAATATTATTTTCATAATAGTTCAACCCTCCAAGAAGGATCGGTCGACCCTTCTTATTCCCAATATTCTTTTCATAATATTTCGACACTGCAAGAAGGGTTGGTCGATCCTTCTTGTGTTCTCCATTATGGATATAGCTGAATTGTTGGATAAAGGTTTTCACAATTAACTACGAAAAGAAGGGGCAGTCGATCCTTCTTGTCAGAAAACGGAAGTCGAGACAATCTATTTTTATATGTTATAACTTCCAAGGTGTTCTATTTTTACAATTCCCTCGAAATTGAATTGTCGACCGACCCTTCTTATTCTCAATATTATTTTAATAATAATTCGACACTGCAAGAAGGGTCGGTCGATCCTTCTTGTGTTCTCCATTATGGATATAGTTGAATTGTTGAATATATGTTTTCACAATTAACTACGAAAAGAAGGGGTGGACGATCCTTCTTGCCGGAAAACAAAAGTCGGGACAAACCATTTTTTTATGTTATACCTTAGCCGATTGACTTGTTACTCAAACAATGACTGAATATTTTAGATATTGAACTTTTCTCCTTAAAATTTTGAACATTTAGAAATGAAAATTGCAATTTTCAAATAAAAAATTGCAAATTTTTATTTGAAATTCACACTTTTCAAATAAGAAATTGCATTTTTTTATTTTAAATTCACACATTTCAAATCAAAATTTGCATTTTTTGATTTAAAATTCACAAATTTCAAATCAAAATTTGCATTTTTTGACTCAAAATTCACACATTTCAAATCAAAATTCGCATTTTTTGATTTAAAATTCACACATTTCAAATCAAAATTTGCATTTTTTGATTTGAAATTCACAATTTTTGAATTGAAATTCATAGTTTTGTAACAAAAAAATGCAATTTTAAGGTTCATAAATAGTCAAAAAACACAATTCGAATAGAAAAACACACTTTTCAAATCCAATATTGCCACTTTCATAACCTGTTTTTGCACTTTAGAAAGGTTGATATTGACACTTTCAAAGTCTAAATTCACACTTTCTTAGTCCAAAATTTGCCTAATTTGTCCAAATTTATTGAAATTGGCGTTGGGACACCAAAGACTACTTATATTACATAATAGAATTTGGTGCAATAAAAAGAAAGTCTACAGAAACAGTGGTTGAATTTTCAAAACGATTCAATAAAATGTATCGAAAAATTCTAGCAGAAATCAAACCTTCAGAAGCATCAGCAAAGTTGACTTATGCAAAGTCCTTTGATCATGCTTTTTGCCTGTTATTAAGAGAAATAACAGCTCCATCTCTTTTAAACATGCAAGAGGCTGCATTAGAGGTGGAATCTAACATATTGGCTTCTAGCAAGCTTAAAGACAATCCAGATGGTCAAACACATGATAAAAAGGGTAAAAGTGAAGCTATCCCATCAACTTCTACATCAAAAACATCAGAGAACAAGATGGATGAAATGACCAAATTGATAAAAAAAATTATCTGCAAAAGTAGATATGAGGGAAATAGAGAAGAAGAATCAAAATAGACCCATGCAAGAGGATAATCAGAACCAAAATAAATTTATAAGACCATTCAACCCAAGGTTTGTGCCAAGAGAGAGAAGGAACAATGAAGACCAAAGAGTTCAGCCTCCATTTCAGAATAATATGGTGAATGAGTCAGAAGAATTTGATGAGGTTGAGATAGAGGATCAGGAACAAGAGATGAACAGTATTGAAAAAGAATCTTCCTTGAGTTTTCTAACTAAAGCTGATAATCAATATTCTTTGGTTGTTTTAGAAGAACAAGAAGTGTTTGTACCAAAAGTTTCAGATTCTCATAGGATTTGTCAAACCTCTCCTCAACAAAGTTATGGTATGAAAATGGGAAGAAAAGTTCCTCGAAATAAACAGAAAAGAGGTAATGATGTAGATAAGCAACCACAAAAAAAAAATTTAGAGAAGATATTGGTTCAGATACCAGTGGAAGATAAACAACATAGAATTGAAGATTTTGGGAAGAACTTCACAAGTTTTAACATTGAAAATGAAATCAATAAGCTCAAAATTCCAGTCCCTTTATCAGAACTTGTCAAAAATCCATCTTATAGACAGTCTTCCCTTAAAATTTTTGATTCAACAAACAAGGCCTCTCCTTCAGATAGTGTGAATCTATAAGATGAAAACCCTACCATCATATGTGGTCCTAAAACATAAGGGAAGTCTGATTTTCCTCCTCCTTTTTTCATTACACGGATGGTTCATGATAAAATGCTTCATAATTGTCTTGTTGATTCTAGTGCTTCACATAATCTGATGCCCAAAGTAGTAACGGAAGCCCTAGGTCTGAATATCACCAAGCCTTATCATGATCTTTATTCCTTTGACTCCCGAGCTGTGAAGTGTCTTGGAGTTATAAAAGATCTTGTAATCAACCTGACTATATTACCTATGAAGAGTATTTTGATGGACATTGTAGTAGTTGATATACCTCCTAGGTATGGGAATCTCATATCAAGGTCATGGAAAAAGAATCTTGGTGTCACACTATAGATGGATCTTTCATATGCAACAAACCCAGTATTTGGAGGTGAGCAAAGAAGATTGTACAGGGAAGTTCAGTTGTCATATTTGGTAAGTGATCATGAAAACCCAACCAATCATCCTATTTATGCAGTACAAGAAGACATTGGGTCTTGTATGTTACATTTCAGTGATGAAACCATAGGAACAATTCAGGTAGAAAAGGGAATTTCAGAATGTCCAAAAAGGGTAGAACAAGATTATCTGTGGAAAATGTTTTTTGATGGATCATCTTGTAAGGAAGGAGCAGGAGCATGGATTCTTCTTATTTCTCCATGGAAACAAATCATTTCCTTGATGTATAAACTTGAATTTCAGACCACTAATAATTTTGCAGATTATGAGGCTCTTATTCTAGGTTTGAAAGTTGCAAAGGATTTGAAAATACAACAATTGGCTATTTTTGGCGACTCCGAAAGGGTGGTTCAACAGATCAGAAATCTTTATCAGGTAAAGCCGCCATTGTTAAAATTTTATAGGAAGGAAGCATGGGATCTCATAGAAAATAACTTCTTCGCATTCAATATCTCATTCATTCCAAGAAATGAAAATCAAACTACAGATTCAGTAGCCTTGGATGCTACACACTTTAGAATTCCTCGGCAAACCCAACTCAGATATCATATAGAAGTCAAATACAGACCTTTGGTACCTGATAATGTAAATCATTGGAAAGTATTTCAAGATGATCAAGAGATTAACAAATTCCTCGAGCTGGATGATGAATTTTATTCTTCTTTGATTGATGAAGAGTAGGACAATGAAGTAGAAGAGATGGATAGTTTTTCAGAAAATGTCATTGCAGAACATGAAATAATTGAGTTGAAAGGAAATTTCATCCCAGAAAGTTTAGTTCCTCTAGAAAGACTGTTTTCAAAAGATTATACCTTGTCTAGACCTATTATACAATCTGTTGAAGAACATGTGAGTAGTTGTAATATAGGAACTAAGAAAGAACCTCGAATGGTCAGGATTTCAAAAAAGCTTGCAGATGAAGAAAAAGGGAAATATGTTAAGCTTCTTAAAGAATTTGTGGATATTTTTGTATGGTCTTATGAGGATCTGAAAACACTTTTACGTGTCATTGAAAAGGAAGTGAAGAAGTTACTAGATGCCAAGATCATTATACCTCTCAGATACTCTACTTGGGTTTCCAATCTAGTTCCTATAAGAAAGAAGAATGGTGAGATCAGAATTTGTGTGGATTTTCGCAACTTAAATAGGTCTTCTTTAAAAGATAATTACCCCATACCTAAGATAGAGCAAATTTTGCATAAGGTAGTTGGTGCACAGATAATTTCCATGATAGATGGGTTTTCAGGCTATAATCAAATTGTTGTACAGCCTGAAGATAGAGAAAAAACTGCCTTCACTACTCCATGGGGGACATTTGTGTATGATAAAATGCCTTTTTGATTAACGAATGCAGGTGCAACTTTTCAGAGGGCAATGGACATAGTGTTTGTGGGTGAAAGAGAAAAGTTTGTAGTAATTTACCTAGATGACATTACAGTGTTTTCATATTCTGATGAAAGCCACCTCAAGCATCTTAGACAGGCATTTTTGAAATGTACAAAGTTTGGATTGTCTTTAAATCCAAAAAAGTCTCATTTTGAAATGCATGAAGGAAAATTACTCGGTCATATTGTATCTGTTGATGGCATAAAGATTGATCCAGAGCATGTGAAAGCTATTTTGAAAATCAGCATCTCTAGGAATAAGAAAGATATTCAATCATTCATTGGGAAGATCAATTTTCTTAGATGGTTTATTCCTAGATTTGCACAGATTGTAAAGCAAATAACTAAAATGATGAGAAAGGATCAAGAAGTTAGATGGACTCCAGAAGCAATATTATCTTTTGAAAGTATAAAGCAAGATCTGACTGAGGCACCAGTTCTGGTAAGCCCAGATTTCTCTAAATATTTTATTACTTTTTCCTTTGCTTCTGAAGATACTGTAGCAATAGTACTCTTGCAAAAGAACTCAAAAGGTTTGGAAAAACCTATTTCTTTCTTTAGCAAAACTCTAAGATATTCATAACTCAAATACAACACCTTAGAGAAACAGGCCTATGCACTTGTAAAAGCTCTCAAAATTTTCAGAATATACTTGTTTTATTCAAAAATTTTGGCATATGTTCCTAATGCAGTAGTAAAGGATATTTTGACACAACCTGATACTGAAGGGAAAAGACGTCGATGGATTGCAAAAATAATGGAATATGATGTTGATATCAAGCCAACAAAACTAGTTAAAGGATAGGGACTAGCAAAGCTGCTAGCAGATTATAATTGTGAAGCATTAGGTTTGAATGCTATATTTCATGAGCCTTCTAAAAAAGAAAAAATGTAGTATGAGAGAAGTAAGAAACAAATCTATGATAAATATGAAGATTCAGCCTAGTATAGTGATATTGTATATTTTCTTTTATTTCTTCAGTCTCCACCAAATATTGATAAAAGAAAATTCAGAACTTTGAAATTAAAGGCTATGAATTATTGTATTCCCGAACATGTTTTATTTTGGAAAGATCCATCAGGAATCCTTCTTAGGTGTGCCAATTCAGAAGAAGCAAGGGTTATTATAGATCAGATGCATAGAGGAGTTTGTGGTGGACATCGATATTGGAAGGCAACAACTTACCAGATTTTGAGATCAGGGTATTATTGGCCAACAATATTTTCAAATGTTTTTGCTCAAGTCAGAGCCTGTGTTGAAGGCTAGAAATTCTCAGGTAAACAAAAATTGCTTTCCTTACCTCTTAAACATTTTATGTTGAATCACCCTTTTAGCAATGGTGGTTAGATTTCATATGAGATAGAAATCCACATTCCAATGGTCAACACAGATATATTTTGATAGCTACTAACATTTTTACTAAGTGGGTAGAAGCCATCCCAACTAGGAGAGCAACATAGCAAGTCATAATAAATTTTTTAGAAGAAAACATCTTGAGCAGATTTGTTTGTCCTAGAAAACTTGTCATTGATAATGCTCCTGCTTTCAAGTTAAAGGAAATGGTATGTTTTTGAGAGAAACATGGAATTTTGTTAAAGCATTAAACTCCATACTACCCACAGGGTAATGGTTTGGCAGATTCCACAAACAAAAACATGGTGAACAATATTAAAAAGATCTTGTCACAGAATAAAAAAGCATGGGACAACAAATTAAAATATGCTCTTTGGGATAATAGGGTTACCACAAAGAAAGCCATTGGTACTTCCCCTTTTCAACTTGTTTATGGGACTGAAGATGTTTTTCCAATTCAATTAGGTCTTCCAATGATGAAATTTGTGCAAGATAGTTTGGAAGAACCTAATAATGTTCCGAGAAGAACTTTTCAAATGGTTGAATTACAAAAAGAAAGATAAATGTTAGCTGAGAAAGCTCAAAAACGAAAACATAAAATGAAACAGATGTTTGACAAAAAGATCAAAGAGGATAATTTTTTTCCTGGTGACTTGATTCTTAGATGGGATGCAAAAAGAGATGAAAAGTCAAAGCATGGAAAATTTGATCATTTATGGTTAGGACCTTTCAGAATTGTCAAAAGTTTGGGAAACAATACATTTGTTTTACAGAATTTAGAAGGTGAAGAGCTTGCAGGTCTGGTTAATGGGTGTTTTTTGAAGCACTTTTATACCAATTGAAATCCGAAGGAAGGTTGTTCATATTGTAAACATTGGTGAGTTTCAAGTTTTTGCAAATAAGACTCCATAACGCAATGGATCAGTAATAATTGATAGAAATAAAGGCAGCTAGTCTATAGTTCTTGGCAAATCACAGGGAAATGTCATCCCCAAATGAAGCCAGATGTTAGTCCTAGGTTTGTTAACTATTTTTATTCATTTATCCTTTACATTGTTGATTATTTTTCTCATTTTTAATATTTTAATCTTTCTTATGTTTTTATATTTTATTTTGATTTATTATTTTTGTTCAAAATAATATTATTTGGATTTTAGCTCCCATTGTAATTAATGAGTGAAATAGTTTTAGACCTTGGAAGTGATTGATTAGATGCTTTAGGGTTTAATATATCTGGAAGCATGTGATATTCTCTGCCTATGCATATGAGCTACTAGATTGTCAACAATGTCATTTGTAGGTTTCAACACAATATCATATAATGATAGCCAATTCAAAATATGAAGCTTGTTGAGTGACATTTAGATCTAAGGTTATAGTTTTCAGAGAAGCGGGACTACCCCAACTCCAAGAAGAATAATTAAAGCTAAATGCACTGTGCCCGTTGATTGTATAAGGATTCGAGTTACTCCATGAGGGTTTTATGTTTTATTCTGCAGATTCTACATTCAGTATTGTCTCTATTGTTTTGAGTTATGTCATGGTTCCAGGGAAGCAATAAAGAAGAGTCTCCAGTGGTATCTTGCTTCGAAAAGAACCTAAGAATACAGATTGGGAAAAGGATTTTCCAACTGTGGCAGTGAAATTGAGAGAGGTGGGATGGTACCCTCTGTGTGAAAGAATAAAAGACCATAATATAGATGTCTCGAAGCATTTTTCCCTAAATTTGAAAGGGACAGTTGTGACTTTTAATGACTTTCAATTTACTGTTACTGAAGAGACCATTGCTCAAGCAATTGGTATCGTCCCTGAAGGTGAACGTTGGTTCAAAGGACAATTGATAGATGAGGATTTTAAATAATTCTTGATGCCTGTGCATATAAGCCCAGACTAGAGTTAGGGTATTCTGAGGGTTCACTTGCTGGAATGTTGGAGAAATGTTTTGCAAATGGTTTAGAAGTATGTGACTTGAGAGGGAAGGTTTGCCACTATCTAGTTGTATCACATGCGCTTCTTGCAACACATATCAAGGTATTAAAATTTTTAATTTACCCTATTATTTTTTGAAATTCTTAAGCAAGATGGCTAAAAGGGTACAAAATTATCTTAAATTGTAATGCCTGCCTCGATGCATTGACTGACTGTAGACTTGAGCACACTTTCCAAGTGACCAGACCAAGTAAACTTTAGTAATTAGTCCTTTGAATATTGAAAATTCTTGAATGACTGAAGAATGCATGATCATTTTCACGACGACATAATGAACTACACTTATAGAAATTGCTACTTAATAAATGAATGCTTTGCTTAATGATTTTCAAATTTACAAAAGGAATGATGACTAAATGTTAGATATGCTCGACTGATTGAGATAGAATGACTGAATGTTATATATGCTCGACTGATTGAGATAGAATAACTGAATGTTAGATATGCTCGACTGATTGAGATAGAATGACTGAATGTTAGATATGCTCGACTCATTGAGATAGAATGACTAAATGTTAGATATGCTCAACTGATTGAAGAGAGAATGACTGAATGTTAGATATGCTTGACTCATTGAGATAGAATAATTGAATGTTAGATATGCTCGACTGATTCAGATAGAATGACTGAATGTTAGATATGCTCGGCTGATTGAGATAGAATGACTAAATGTTCGATATGCTTGGCTAATTGAGATAGAATGACTGAATGTTAGATATGATTGACTGATTGAGATAGAATGACTAAATGTTACATATGCTCGACTCATTGAGATAGAACGACTCAGTGTTAGATATGCTCAACTGGTTGAGATAGAATGACTAAATGTTATATATGCTCAACTAATTGAGATAGGATGACTGAATGTTACATATGCTCGACTTATTGACATAGAATGAGGAATGATAGATATGTATTACTGATTGAGAGAAAAAGGATGAACGAAATATATGCTTGACTGACTGAGATATTATTATGGATGATGAATTATTTCATAGCGCACCGCTACTAATGTGCGCTTGAGTGTGTATGTGTGCAGTGGCAGGTAAGACGATTTACCGAATGACTCACAATGGAATTATAGGGGTTGTAAGAACGGAAAGAACACATAGGGGTATGACGACAGACTATCGACCCTGAAATAGCAATCCACGCATGGGGAGGAAGTCGTTTCAGGTCACCTGGGGAAGCATGTGTCGTACGAGCGAGGCCATAATGACTTGGTTGCATACGATGAGTTGAGGGGCGCATGATAAGGAGGACCTTATCCCTCAACAGCCCTTAGTCTCCAAGAAGCGTAGTTGGAAGGTTGAGGTAAAGATTCCCGATCCCTACACAGTACTCCTCATGAGAAGAAAGAAAGAGATTGTCGGAAGGGCTCGCCGAAGAGGTACCTAGACAAAAGAAAAATGAGAAAAGGAAAAGAAATGAAATATATTAGAAAATATTTTTGAATATAATAATTCTTTATTTTTCGAATATAATATTTCCTTATTTTTAGAATAAAATATTCTTTTATTTTAAAAGAAAAAGAAGAGAAAATAAATATTAGAAGACATTCTTTTTAAATATAATATTTCTTTATTTTTCGATTAAAATATTTCTCTTTTTTTAAGGAAAAAGAAAAGAAAAGAAATACATTAGAAATATCTTTTGAATAAATATTTCTCTATTTTGAATAAAATGTTTCTTTTAAAGAAAAAGAAAAGAAATAAAATAAAATTTGAAAATATCTTTTTGAATAAATATTCTTTAACTTTAAGAATAAGAAGAAAAAAAAGAAATAAATTAGAAATATTTACAATAAGATATTTTCTTCTTTTATAAAAGAAAAAGAAAAGAGAATCTAGAATAAACATGTGTCTTCTACAACAGCTATAATTTTGGGAATTAAGTGCACACTCAGAATAGAAGCACTCACCTTTCATTAATTTAGGAATTAAGTGCACACTCGGAATATAAACACTCACCTTGCATTAATTTAGGAATTAAGTGCACACTCGGAGTAGAAACACTCACCTTGCATTAATTCAGGAATTGAGTGCACACTCAAAATATGAGGAAACACTTGTAGTTTAAAAGTAAATAATTAATGAAATCTAAAATGGAAATGAAGGAGGTGCATAGAATCTTTTGTGATAAATAGAGGGATGGGAAGGAGAAAGATATCTCTTCCTCCCTAGTGCTGGATGGGCACTAGAATCGAGAAGTGATTTATGGTTCTTGTGAGTTGGGCGTAACTTGACTAGGGATTGGGAGATCCCAGCGGGAAGTTTTGGCTAGTGTGTTCTTACAACCCCATTAGCTCCGGGGTTCAGGGTGAAGGAGAGTAACCTCGATATGGTAGGGTGGTCAACCAAGGGGTCTCTCGGTAAAATTGGCAAGGCTGGAAGCGACTCAGGGAAGATCGATGACCGTACATACAAGGACTTCGTCAACGGAGTGCTCAACTACCGTTGAAAGGTATAATGTTCCATTTTTATGTACAAGATGAGTTTATGAAATTTTATTTATGGTTTTATATTAAATTTTCAAGTTACTTTTAATTTTCATATGCTATTAGTTCTATTTTGGAAGTCTTTTCGGGGTACCCTAAATGGGGGTTCCTACATTAATCTTCTATTCGCAGTTTATTCCATAATGGGTTAATCAAGCTTCTGATAACAAAGGAATTAGAAAAGAAGAATAGACCATGGGTTCATTTTTTGTTTTGGTCTGGTTTCAAAGAAGAAGTTAGAGAACCCGAGCAGGGTAGTAGAAATAAAACCCTAGCTAAGAAGAAAGGTATGAAAAACCCTCTGGAAAAAGAAGACAGTTGATATTCTCTGTTTATGTCAAGAAAAGGAAATGGAAAACGAGTCTAAAACCCTCGATGAAGAAATAACGGTCCAAACACCTACTAAATTTGAACAGAATATAATGGAGGATGAGGAATTAAAGGGTTTTGATACAAACAAAGATCCTGTTCACACAGAGGAATTGAATCGTTCTTCAGATGACTTCTCAAGTATTGTAGAAAATCCAGTTGAACCAGCATGCCTAAGGCCAAAAACTCGTCCTGTCAACAAACTCAGATTGAATATGAGAGCTCTCTTGGATAAGAAAATTATGAAGAACTAGGCCATCAGTATAGAAGAATCATCTGATGATGATGAACAAGATAAAAAGGCTAAGACATTAAAAATAGCTTTGAATCAAGTTCTTAACAATATTGAGCAGATTCTAAAGAATGTTCCAGATTTGACCCCAAAAAATTATGTTTGTAGTTCCAGTGTTCAAGAAGATTGGGAAGATAATTTGACATCTCTTGTTTTAAATGATAGAGGAGAGTCTAGTTCCACTGTTGAAATAGAGAAATTCCCAAAAGAACAGATGAATGTCAGTCTGGAAAATGTTATGAATGAGATACAGGACCCTTCAGATGAGGTCATGAAAGATTTGGATAAAGAAAAACAGAGAAGGGAAATTTATCAGTTCAAAGCCCAAAATGAACATATTTACCAAATAAATGATGGGTTGATGCAATCAAACAGAATGTTAAAACAATATTTGCAAGAAGTGAACAAGAATTATTCTGAATTGATTTACGTAGCCGATGAAGCATTGAAGAAAAGGAAGATAGCGCAAGAACAGAGCATTCAACTGGCCAAAGACAAAGAAGAACTTGAAAGGAAGCTTAATCAAGTACAAAAAGAATGCAATAGACTACAGAAAAAGGCTCATGCCTTAGATGGATTAGTTGTGCTGGCAAAGTCTGCTACAAGACTCTAGTTTTTTTTAGAACTATACAAAAGACACATGTCATAAATTAGATGTTTGATATTTTACTATTTTGGTATTTTCTCTCTATTTTTGGTATATTCAGATCCTAAAAAAATGGATCAAGAAACAGCTCAAATATAAACTTCTTCTATATATATTGTACATTTTATGTTAAAGTAAAAGGAGAGACTTATGAGGGTCGAGAAAACCGATGTTATCATTTTACAGTCTGGTTTATATTAATATACTTATGTGAGGATACCTTATGTTGATTAATGGTCTTGATAGTTGGGAGCTTGATTCAAATTATTTATTGTTTTGAGATTCAGTATTTATGTTAGAAATGTTATTTGCATTTTTATTTTATATAGATGTTTTTTGTATATGTGTCTATGCAAGTATATGAACGTCACTACAAAACTAATGTTTGAAATGTCTTTTTAAACATTTGATTTCCATATGACGTTACAAGACAAGAACTGTTTGTCGTCTTAGCCTTGAGAATTCTATGATTTGAACTTTTTTCTACTTTTATCATTTATTTTATCTTTTAATTTATATCCTTATATATATCCTTTATATCTAATGTTTTCAGAATAAAAACCAGGTGGTTCATGATTTTATAATTTCATTTTTGATCTCTTATTGTTATCCAAACAAACAAAATTACACTTTCTTTTGAAGTGCCTAAAATTTGCCTTCTTGTAGTCAAGCAAAATTTAGGGCTAACAATTACCCATCCCTTGTCTCTCTCTCTCCTAATTCAAATTGATCATGAAGGAATTCGATTTTCTTGTGTTGGCTATTCACACTTATGTGTTGATTCATGATTTTTCTCTTGTGATTTTGTTTGGCACTTGTGGTTCGATTTTGTTTCTCTTGGTAGGAGATCGTTGTTGGTCATTGCACCCTTTTGGAGCCTGTTCCCAAGCCGAGTAAATCTATAGCCATTGGTGTATGTCCTAGAATTTCCTCTAGAGAGATTGGATTGGCAACAGGGGTGAGTTCCAATGCCATTGGATTTGAGGTTGGAAAGTGATGTGTATTTCCTTTGGATATATTGGTTTTGCAGTAGGGGTGAGGTGCACTGCCTTGGATTTGAGTTTGTCCTGGAGAAACTGGAATTTACCTAGATTGGAAGTGCTACATTCCATTGGGTTGTGGTTGGACTATTGTGCTGAAGCCACTGGAACTTCCCTGGAGTGGAAGTAGAGGCCACACTTGCCATTGGGTTGTGGTTGGACTGATTTATTGAGAGAATTTGTGGTTGATTACACTCTTTCTTGTGGCATCATGGTTCCATCTCGGGGGTGACCATTGCAAAGTGATTTATGCCTTGCATTGTGTCTATTGTTGGGTGGAACGTGGCACGATTGATTCTGGTTGCATATTTGGAAAATATAAGTGCTTTATATCATATTTATTTAATTTGTTTGGCTCTGATCTGATTTACTTATGGATGCACATGAAATTTTTGATGAAGTTTAGGAGCTATTTTTTGAATAAATTTCTCACAGAATTCTATCTATTTATGAAAGTAAATTTTGTGAAGGAATTGGAAACTAGTATTTTGGATTTTGTGCGCAAATTGTTTGAGGAAATGATTCTTTGGAACCTCTTCTATAGAACTGATATTTATTCCCCTGTTCATAATCTAATGTGTATTTTGATGGTACAGTAGCCTCGTAATGGTTTAAGACACTTCTCTTTGATTCTTCTACCTTTTATTTGAAAACTAGTTCTTCGACTGGATTGTTTTGCATAGATTGGAGACTTGGCACATGAAGTGTTTGTAAAAATAACTGAGTCTGAATTTATTTTTATGCTTATGTATAATAAATACACTTGAAATTTTCATGATAATTTTAGGGGAAATCTTCTTGATAGTGTTTGGGAAATTTCTACCGAAATTCTAGATCAATTTCCAATTTCTAGCTCCTTCAATGGAATTGTATTGAGTAGATTTGTGACTTTTGATATGAAGTGTTTGCTGAAATTTTAAAATGCGATATAACTCTTTTATCAATTATAAAACATGTTATTTAGATTTGTAATGGAATTTGAATGTTTCTATGAACTATAGATTTAATTATTCTAGTGATTCCTAGAATACTAGTCAATTTAGATGAGTAGAATTAGCTAGTTTTGTGAGTTATTTAATGGAATGTATATGGGAGGAGGATAAATCCATATGACTATAGGTTAACCCTTCTACATTTTCCATGATCTACATTATTCATATATTTCTCTTTATTTTGAATTTGGAAAGTTAAATTGGAAACTAGGTACATTGCGGTGAAAATTGATAACTAGTTCTCGATTGAAATCTTTGTTTTCGTAAAAGTGGAATGCTACCGCCATGTGATTATTTATAACATTTTATTGTGCTATAGGTGGATACTTATCATTTTTTATCCCTTAATTATGGATTCATTTCATTTTGTTTCAATTATTTAGACTCAATTCCTTGCGGTGAATGTTAACTAGTTTCATTGGAATTGATGGAAAATATCATCTTATGAGCAATTGGAATGATCTAGAAATAAAACTTTAATTGGATGTAGGTTCATGCTTAAATATGTTGTTAATGTATGTAGTATTTATTTTTGGTTTAATGTAATTATTAAAGGTTGATTTTGTGCAAGACTAGCTACTTATATTGGAAAACTGGTTAACTAGTCTTGTGGACTCTCTTTCATAATTACCATGATTAATTATTGTAATTTTAGTAATTAGGAATTATTTACATGTAATTATATGTTATTAAGACATTGGGATTGATAATCTATGGTTATTATTAAAAAAACTAGATATGTGATAAGTGTCCTCATTTGTGCACTAAGTCTTGTTAAGTGTCGCAATTAACACCTTAATTACTAGTTAACTGTGATTAAGAATAATTAACCTAAGTTAGAAGTTGTTATCATCTTTGATATGGGTTGGATTGAAGGTTTGATGATGTTATAAGATGTTAATAAGCCCTCCCATCCATTAGATCAAATGTTGGATGTGTTATTGAATTTCAATTAAAGTATTGTTAATTATTGGACTTTGTGTCGCAATTAATTTTGGAAAAATAGAAATTAAATATTTATGGTTTATCCATTGTGATAAAATTATATAATTAGCCTCAGAGAGCTAATGATATGTCCCTAAGTCCATTTTATATCCCCAAGGGGCATTGCATTTCTTGAGGTGATTGATGAATTTACTCACACACAAGTTGATTTGGATGAAGATATCGAAAGTAAGGAAGATGTTTCAGAAGAAGTACAAGGTTACTTTGTTGGGAATATTGGAGAGTACAAGATTATATAGTTGAAAAAAAAATACCTTCCAAATGGTTTTGTTCCACTAGAGAAAAAATTTGATCATAATGATATTCTTCTAAGTCTATTGTTCATTCTCAGTCTGATCAAATTGAATATTGCAATTTGGGAACCCCCGAAGAACCCAAATTTGTACTTTCAAAATATTTGTCACAAGAAGATAGACAAAGGTACGTTGACTTGTTAAAAGAATATGTTGATGTAGTTTTGTAGTCTTATGAGGATATTAATACATTTGACACAAGTATTATTGAGCATAAGATTCCTCTTAAAAATGACGTTAATCCCTTCATGAAAAAATTGAGGCAAGTCAACCCAATCCTATTACCTATGATTGAGAAGGAGGTTAAGAAATTTATGAATGTTAAGATAATAGTCCCTCTTAGGTGCTCACAATGGGTGGAAAATCTAGTTCATGTCAGAGAAAATAATTGAAAAATAAGGTTATGTGTAGGCTTCATAAATTTGAACAAACAATCATTGAAAGACAATTATCCACTCTCGAAGATGGATCATGTTCTGCAAAGAGTAGTGGGAGCAAGTATAATTTCAATGATAGATGGTTTCTCAGGGTATAATTAGGCATCCATGGATGAATATGACAATGAAAAAACTACTTTCATTACACCTTGGGGAACATTTATGTACGATAAAATTTCATTTGGACTTGTGAATGAAGGAGACACTTTCCAAAGGGCCATGGACATAACATTTGATAATGAAAAGGATAGGTTTTGTGGTTATTTATATTTATGATCTCACTATATTTTCTAAATTGGATCAATAAAATTTAAAGCATCTTCGACAAACATGAAAATTTAGAAAATGTGGCCTATATTTGAATCCTAATAAGTCTAACTTTGTTATGCAAGAGGATGGGAATCTTTTGGGACACATTGTTACCAAGGATGGGGTGAAAATTTGATCTAGAAAAAGTTGAAGCAATTAAAATATTTGATATTCCCACAAATAGAAAGGATATACAGTTATTTTTGGGGAAGATCAATTTCTTGAGAAGATTTATTCCAAATTTTGCAAATATTTTATTAAGGATATAAATGACATGTTGAAGAAATGTAATGAAGTTAAATGGCCAGTAGATTCCATGGCTACTTTTCCTCCGATTAAGAGAGCTCTTGGGGAAGATATGGTGCTAATCAGCATAAATTATGAGAAGGATTTCCATATTCTCATTTTATTCTTAACATACAATTGTAGCATCCCTACTACAAAAGAATGATGGTGGATTTAAACAACCCATAGCCTTTTTTAGCAAAGTTATGAGAGATGTTGAGTTGAAGTATAATATATTGGAAAAGAAGTCCTATGCACTGGTAAAGGATTTAAAAACATTTAGAGATTATGTACTTCACTCTAAAAAATTTGCATATGTTCCAATTAGTATTGTTAAGGAGATACTTACTCAACCACTGAGAGATGGAAAAAGAGGCAAATGGATAACTAACATTCAAGAGTATGACTTGGAGATCAAGCCCACAAAGTAGATAAAGGTCAAGGATTGGAAAATTTGCTGGATAAATCAAATTGCACTGCTTTGGGAATTCATCTCATTTAGAATTCAAATTCACAGGTACCAAGTAATTCAATATTAGATCTTGAGGAAAGGAATCCACAGGAACCCTTCCTACAGTTAAAGGATAAATTTTTTGTGTCTCCTTAGTATAAGAATATCAATTTTTACTTGCATAATTTACAATGTCTAGTAGGATTTGATAAGGCAAAGGCAAGATATTTAAAGTTAAAAGCCATAAAATACTGTATATTTGAAGAGCAATTGTATTGGAAATATCACATAGGATTAATGCTAAATTGTGTGATGGATGAAGAGACAGAGGGAATAATAGATGGATTTCATAAATAAGTTTTTGGAGGACACCATGCTTGGAGAGATACTGCCTATAAAATATGAAGGGGAGGGTTTTATTGTCCTTTTTTATTCATAGAGATCAACATGAAATTAAGATCCTATTTGTGATGTCAGTTGTTTGTAGGAAAATTAAAATTATCTCCCTTACCACTTAAACCAATTAAGTTTATTCTTCCTTTCAATAGTGGGGTTTAGACTTTGTTGGAGAGATACACCCTACATCCAGTGCACAAAAATTTCTAGATTATGACAAAAAATTACAATTCCATTAAATGGGTAGAGGCAATTCCAATGAGAAACACAAATGAATAGTAATCATCAGATTCCTAGAGGAAAACATATTGGCTATATTTGGATGTCCCAACAAAATTATTACAGACAATGATAAGGCCTTTAAATCGGTAGCTATGATTAAATTCTGCCAGAAATATAATATTGATTTGGGACACTCTACAAATTATTATTCTAAGGGAAATGGATTGGATGAGTCCTCAAATAAGAACTTGATAAATATAATAAAAAAAATGGATGAAAAAAAAAGATCCTTGGATTCTCACCTAAAATCTGCACTCTTAGCAGATAGAATTTCTACCAAAAGGTCAACTGGAATGTCCCCTTTTCAAATGGTGTATGGAGCTAAAGTAGTATTGTATATATAGTTGGGCCTTCATGTGTTGAAGTTTCTGCAAGGAATAAATGATGAACCGAATAATCTATAGAGGTGTATAATCAATTGGTGGAAATTCAACAATCCCATGAGCAAATGGGAGAACAATTATATGCTTATCATGAAAAAATGAAGGATTTGTTTAATAAGAGAGCCATGAAAAGATTTGTTTTTCTAGGGTATTTGGTGCTCACATGGGATGCACATAGGGAAGATCAAAACAAACATGGCAAGTTCGATCATCTTTTTTTGGACCATTTCAAGTGGCTAAATAGGTTGGACATTCATTTTTATGAAGGATTTGGATGGACAGAATTTGGGAACTTTTATCAATGGGCATTGCTTGAAACATTTTATTCATTATTGAGTTCAAATGGATCTATCATCATTTTATATATTCGACATGAATTTGCATCTTTTGAAATTTTGAATTTTCAATAAGATTTTGAGCTTTTCAGTTTTGAAAATAAAAGTTGTGGAGTGAAGATAAAGGGTGAATTTTGTATGTAAAGACTCCATTTACCAATTCGATGAAGAAACATGGTTTTCTATTTATTTAGAACCTCAAGGGGAGTTCCTGTCCCCAATTGGAGTAATTTGTTGGAACAATTTTTTACCATGGTAAATTCTTTTTTGATCTTGCACCTGAATCTCTAATTTGTTGAAGATATAAGATACACTTTTCAAATTCTCCAATATTTGGTCATCTTTATACTATTTGTATATAAACGGTTTCATAAAATGATGGCATGAAAGCAATATATGAGAGGCATAAAAGTAGGACCTAAAAACTTTGAAAGGGTTCATGATTTTGAGAAAAAAGGCTTGGTACATAACAAAGTTACATCATTCAAATCTAAGACATTTATTTGGGTTACAGGATCATTTATGGGTTTCTTTTAATACATGTTCCTTGTCATTATATCACATTGTAGCCAATCCTCAAGTTTTTGTGTTTCCAGTCATTTCAAATACTTTTTCCACTGTGTTTAAGAATAGTTTTTAAATTAATAAGTCCTAGTCTTTGCAATTTGAAGGTCTCTCATTGTGAATACCATTTTGTGTGATAACAACGTGTTAATTATAACATTTCATGAGTCATTTGATTAATGCATTTGTCGACCTATAATTTCCATTTGAATCACTTCTTTCATTAGTATTTTGAAGTAGCATTGAACTCTTAGTTTCCTGCCATATGCTTAGTGAAATTATATTGAATTGAAGAATTTATTGAACTATTTGTGTTGGTTTTTATTTAATTTGAATAATATGCCTAAAAATTTCCACTACTCCTCATTCAACTTCGATTTCCAAGCATACTAATAGTCAATTTTTTTCTTCTTCATTCCAATTGTCCATCGACTTTAATTTATAAAATATGATACAATGATTTTGGTTCCCTTAAAAGACTTGAATATTTTATCCTATCTAGATCCTTTGAGCATCTAGATGTGATTCCGCTACTATTTAAGCTTTCCTTTAGAATTTCAGTGTTTGAAGCTTAAAACAATTGAAACTATTCTTTGGTTATTGGATTCCTTCAATTATTTAATCTATACTATAGTGAGATTTGGATGCTTTAGAAATATTCCTAGTATCTAGGAACATCTTGACTAACAACAACACTTAAGCTCAATGAGCCATGATCCAATGAGTGCTGATAGATTTATCTAAGAAACCATCTATAAATAGATTTAATATGGAACAAAAAAACATCCATGGTACCAAATTAGTTATAACTATCCATAGAAAGTGGACATGAAATCCAAAGTGAACAAACTTTAGTTCGAGGTCGGTTCCCTTAACAATCAACTCCCTTCAATCTGACAAGGTGAGCTTACATAAGAACAATTGGTTCCAACACCCTCTGTAAAATCAAATTATATAAAAGAAGAAATTACAAAGCATTCCCCCTTAATTTGATTTGAACTATAAACATTGATAAACCATGGTACAACAACATACAAATGCCACCAAATTGATCAAACTTTGATATAATAAATATTCCTTGAAGAAGTTTGGAACATTGTCCATTTAGTTATCCAATCCATCAAACAAACTTCCAAACTACTGTCCAAAACAATCTGAGTTGAGTAGTCGACTAGTTAACAATATAAAACGATCCAATCGATCAATCGATTAATAAATCATAAGAAACTTAGTTAAACATAGTTCAGTCCGTTTCAAAAAGTTCAGTTGATTCGACAAGAAATAGTCAAGTCAACAGTAGTTGGTTTCACACATCAAATAGATTCAATTCCTCGTCCCTTTAAACACAAACGAGAGATGAATACATCATCAATGTAAAATTAAGCAACAGCAAATATCAATCGAGACTAATCCAAAAAAACAAAACAATCAAAAAATCCAGTCAATTGTCACCACTTGACGAATCTTTGTCGACCACTCTTAAGTCAATCAACAAAAATACATATTAGTAAAATCTTAGTCAACTATCTCCTCTCGTCGAATCACATTTGACCATCATCTCTGGCTGAATCTCAGTCGACCACTCCAAAGTAATCAAGAGCAGGAAAGAGGAGCATTGTATGGAAGTATAGTGAAAGATACACATATGTATGAAGTCTTCAAGCATCAGTTTAAATGGTTCCATGACCATTCATCAATCCAACCATAGTCTATCTGAGAAGTCGACACGGGTCCATGGTATTTCCTTTCATGTATTTTCTGCAATGTTCTGAAAGAAAAGGTGCCACCTATCCAAGAATTTTGATTCTTGGGTTAATTCCTCTAATTCTTTTGATGAGGATGTTGATATGGCATATATTTACATTATAGTAGAATAGGTGTCGCAGTATCAGATTATAGTGCACTAAGAGGATTAGAATAACCCTGTACATTAGCAGAATGTGATCTGCAACAACATTCTAAAATTCTAGCATGTCAAAAACAACCATCTCTTCAATATGTTTAGTACAATCAACAACAAGTTGCTCTTCCAGCAACCCACTGTGAGCCTCCAATGACAAATAATTATTTTCTGGAGTTAGCAATACCAAGTGTATGTTGGGAGGAAAGAAAAACATCATAGACAAGGCTTTTCCTAGGTGACTATAGCTCAAGGGTAATAGGAGTACAAATATATTGTCCATTCTTCCTAAGTACACCCATGATATATCCTATATTTCATAGTAGTCGAGACCCTATACCCATAGTGTGTTTCTCAAAACTAGGAGAAAAAGAATTGGTATCCAACAAATCATGAGATGAAATAAAATCATCATCAACATCTTTCCTATAGTTAGTTTGTTCATAAATAACTGCACTACAAACACAATTTTCAAAGGTAGAAGAGGTAATAGGTGAACCTAGAAGCTCAACAACATCAATAGTCTTCTTCTTGGCTTTAGTCATCTAATTTGCAATTCAAGACTCTACATGCAATCCTTTAATCCTTTAATTGTCTCATCTCTCTCTATCAGCTATGGAAACAAAGCATCATAATCTTCTTTCAAAATTTGATATTCATCAAATAAGTGTTTATTATCTTCTTGAATAGGATCAAATTCTTCACAAAGCTCATTAAAAGAAGCCTACAAAAGGGAATCCTCATTATCTAGTTGGGCATTATCTTCTTCCATTCTACAAATTTTAGCCTTTAAGGAAACATTTTCGGCATGAGAAAGAGCCTTAAATTTGATCTCCAAGTCATCAATGCGATTGGTGTTGTCTCCTTCATTTTTGGATAGGACCGCAAAAGGAGGAAGAATAAAGGACCAAAGAAGGAAGCGCGGGGTAAAGGAGAGACAATTGTGGAAAATATGCTAACAACTGCAACTATTTTGAACCCGCCCCCCAAGTATAAAAGGAAGTGGAAGGTAAGTAGAAAGAGAGATAGAAGCAATATATGTGAACGATTAGAAGGAAAGAATAATAGCAGAAGACAACGATAGCCAAATCCTTAGTAGATGATCATGTATCTGGGTTTTGGGTAGTTCGTTTTTTCTTATATGTTTTGCATATGCCGTGATGGATAATTCCGCAGTGATTGTAAGTCCATAAAGCCGCGATGTAAGGAAGTTTATCTGTTGTGATGAAGAAGGTTTTTTGGGCCCCTCAATTTTTTGTGTTGAATCTATCTGTCATTCATGTACTTACTCTTTATCTGACAGAAGTAATATATATATATATATATATATACATACATACATATATATATAGATATATAGATATATAGATATATATACATACATATATATATATATACATATATATATAATGTTGCAATGTTCTAATATAAATAATGTTGTGATATCTTAGGATGAATATTGTTGCGATATGAATGTTAAGAACTTTCACAACCATATCCTTGCAATTACCCAATCCCTATCCCACACCAGTATTGGTTTTGCTTTGAGTGAGACATTCTCCTCTGGGGGATTGAAAATTCCATCACACTAGACTACAATGATTCCTTTGTTGGCCCATGCACAAGAATGTGGTCTCAATTTTGCACCAACAATCGATCTTGTCCATAAATTCATCTACCATATTTTCGAAAATATTTTCCATATTGTTTTCCAAGGAAATAATCTTCTTGGTTTTCTCATCAAATCACAATAAGAAAGAAGGATGAAACATGGAAGCCTCATCTTCTATCTAAGTATGAACAGTCTTCAACTAATTCTTTATCGCTTCATTCTTTGTTTGCAATTCAACAACAAGAGTATGCAAGGCTTTTACTTCTTGATGAAGCCAATTATGAGATTCTTCCAAGACAAGTTGATAGGTATAAAAATTTGACCATACCCAATGGTGCATAACATTCAAAGCAAAAAAGATGGATGCCTATAGTATCTAGGCATGCGAATGCAAGTCATCCTCAAATCTGGTCAGATAACCTGCATTCCACTATATGTTTGAGAGTCCTATTGGATGCTCAATCGAGGGATCTAATGCATAAAAATTTTCACACAAGACTCAACTAGTGAACAAATCCCAAGCCCAAGTCAACAACTACAAGTTGAGTATTAAGTCGACCAATAATAAAAAAAGGCATAATTGGACTTCTTGGCACCAAGACAGTCAATTACTTTTTTTACTTTCCAGTATTGCCTTAGTCAATGCACAATATGCATACATAGATATATTATTGAGTCTATTTACCATCTATTTTAAGCCTCCAATTAGGATTTATAGGGCACAAGCAAGGGAAACTCACTCATGGATCGAATCATACCTGATTCGATGGGTATCATTTGTCAACAAAACCTCACCATCTTGTCTACAATATTTCATAGTCAAGGTATCAATCTCAAAACAATATTTGAGTGAAGATCAACTTGAACTCTTCTTAAACATACATCTACTCAAAAAACCAACATGAGCAATGGCTCAGTTGATACAGATTCGACCAATAATCATAACAATTCAAAATTCTTCGGTCAAAGCAATGCCTCAGTTGATTCACCCCGTTAACACCAAAATTGACCCCCTAGGTTGTGGAGAGGGTAATTCTGGGTAACCACTAACCAGTCTTTGGATTATGCTTCTAACCTAACACAAGCAGAGAGGGCTCTATCTTTAACTTCTAGAAAGCTGGAAATCATCAAGATTGTCAATAATGAAGAAACAAACCAGCACTCAACATTTAAGATATTCAATCAAAACAGGTGCAGAAGATCAGATTTCTGCTGGAACAAATTGTTTAAAACCTTGGTAAGACAATCAGGAGGAGAACTATTGGGAAATGGAGTCAAAAGATGAATCATAAAGCACATAATAGTGTAGCTGCATAAGATATCTAAACAGAGGCAAGGTAGCCACCCACGCACAGTCAAAGAGCTTTAAGGGGTGAAACAGAAGAGGAATGAACAGCCCATCAATGTAAGGCATCTAACAAGGATGAATCCTACATCAACTTTAGCAAAATATATTTGGTGAAATACTTGGAATAAGCTAAGCAGAGCATAATCTCTATGAATTCTACTTAACTATTACCCCGATCCAAGCATGAAGGAAATAACACAGAATGGAATAACAAAGAGAGAAACACATTTGCACATTGGAAAAGAAGGAAACAGACTGCAAGAAAGATAACACAGTAATTCTATGCAAAATAACCCAGCCTCAAACACTGCTGATGTATTAACAATAAAACCTCAGGAAATAGAGTTGAGCTCTCCTAGGCTTCAGCCAAATGATTCACTCACACATTAGTTCTTCTATTACAAAGATTTATATAGCTACCTAGATCTTTCTATTTGACCTACTTCTTAACAGAAAGTAGTTACAAGTCTGAGTAACAGATCAATACAATTCTACCACCTATCCTTTCAAAATAGAAAAATGAAATAAAACCTAATTTCCTTTTTACATCCGGCAGCAATTTTCACTAAATGATAGAATTTGTTAAAAGACAGAAGATATTTTAGATAGGTTCATCGGGTGGCTTCTCCTCTAACTTTCGAATTCTTCATTTTTGCCCCCTTTCGACTGTATGTATTACCTTACTTGGTTCTTTAAACTTTTCCTCAAATCCTTGGTGAGCTTTTCAAATAGAAGCTTCGACTTTGCAAAAAACCTGTTACGAGCTATCCTTCATTCCCCAACAGCATCCTTTGCTACAACATTTACCTACTTAAAGTTTGCATCAAAACCCTCTGAAAATATCTGGTATAGTTTTGGAAATGGCAAAGATTGTGGCTACCTCATCTGTGTTCCATGGGAAACAATTTCATACCAAACCCTTGTTGTGGCGATATCACCTCTTGGAATGCTTTCTTCATCTTCAGCTAGAAAATGAACATAAGTAACCTGCTGCACAACTTTCCACAACTATTAGGTTGGTTGGAAATATTTGACAAACATAACGCCCATATTTTATAATGCCGCCAACCAAACTTCGTCGTCTAGATTTGCATAGAAGTGGTTGCTGTTGTTAGGAACCTATGTCAACCCTTCTCTTTACTATGTTAGTATATTGTTGTTGGACTCATATGCTTTGTAAGTCGTCCCGTAGTATTTGTTGATTCGTAGTTTATATTAGCCCATAGTATTGACCCATAGTATTGGACGCATATGCTTTGTAAGTCGTCCCGTAGTATTATATGTCCCATGGTTTTGACTCATAGTATTGGGCATAGACTTAGTATATAAGTGTGTGTTGAGGTCATTGAAGGACCGTGAAGTTAATTGTATTGAGCTTGCTCAAAGGAGGTTTCCCCCTCGAAGTGGCCCATGATCAATATAAAAGTGATTCTGTTCTACTATTTTTGATATCTCGTGTATTTGCATTAATTAATTATTGCAGATTCATCACATCTGGTATCAGAGCACTTTCTTGGGCTCGCTGGGTGAAATTTCTGCCAATTTTTTTTGCATCTGTTGCAGGTTCGGATTTGGGAATAATCCCTATCCGCTTAACTGTCAGAAGTACTTGGACATAATCCCTAAAACTCATTGTGAGGAGTACCACAGGAACCCCGAAGTAGCTGGCCCATTGAGAGGACCTGCCAGCGAAAAGGGCAATGACCCCTACCTGATTGACTAGTTTCCACCCGTGAGGTAAACCAAGAGCTGTTATTTGTGGCAAAGCGGTTATCAGTTTTCCCTGAGCCGTGGAGTGAGGGGTACTGCCCCAATACGCAAGCCATCAAACAGCATTGGTGGCCGAGTGAAACCCCTGAACTGTTAGGAAGCCGCACATACCTGGGGTCCATATCTATTTTCAGTTGAACTATTGCCGATCACTTCCGCTCCAGATCCATCCATTTAAGATCTATTCTGAAAGTCGTTCCAGATCCAGTCTCTGTTTCAGATCCAGCCATTTTCAATCCCTTCCGCGTCATTGCAGATCCATCTGTTGTGGTTCCCTTCCGCGCCACTGTTGCCGATCCATTTCTATAAAAAAAAAAAAATTAATTTAGTTTTTTCTCCATATCTCCCTTGTTTTCACTCTGTTTCTCTTGGAATTTTCGGGGAACCCCTGTCATTCCATTCTGCATCTTTCATTTCTGAGGACCCTATCCCCAATCCCCCTTCCCAAAGCCCGAAATCCCACATTTGTCTATTTTTAGGGTTTGCCATAACTTCCTCAGATTTCACCCAATCACCTTCAAATTTTACCACATAATTCCTTTGTGAATTCTGCTTCTTTGTCCCTCTCTGCCAAATTTTCTCATTCTTTCACCCCGCTTCTTAAATCTCCCTTTTTGCTTTCTTGTCCTTTAGACAATGCCCAAAATCTAGTCAAACCCCAATTACCCATCAGATTGTTTCCCAAATCCAAATTTCCCTTTACCAAATCAACTTTTGTTTGTGTTTTTCTACCCATTCCACCTAAAAAAAAAAAAAAAACTAGTTATGGTTGTCACCCGTGCATGAGCAAACACCATGGAGGAAGCACTTGCAGCCATCCAAACCAAACTCCAAGATATGGATGAAAAATTTCTCAGCCTCCATCTTCAGCATTCAGCCATGAACAATAACCGACAGCCAGAATCTTTTGCAGCCACCGGGTTCTCTTCTTCCAGCAATTTTCGTGGGCCGAAGCTTGATTTTCCTCACTTCAATGGTACTGATCCGACTGGATGGATATACCGAGCAGAACAATATTTCAGTCTGCATAATACTTTTGATGTCTAGAAAGTTCCACTTGCTTCTTTTCATTTGGAACAGGAAGCCCTTCAATGGTACCGTTGGTACATCAAAGCTCATCCCGAGCCAAACTGGACAGATTTTTGCCAACTCATTTTGCCACGATTTGGTCCTAGTGCTTTTGATGATTTCACAGAAGCACTCGCTAAACTTCACCAAATTGGCACAGTGAGACAGTATCAGACAGAATTTGAGAAATTGGCCAATCACACAGAAAGATTGTCTGATGAATTCTACAGGAGTTGTTTTATCAGTGGTCTCAAGGATGAAATCCGCTCAGAGGTCAAAATGTTTTGTCCCAACACAATGATGGAAGTCCTAGGGTTGGCTAAGCTAGTCGAGGACAAGATCGCAGCTCAACAACGCTCCAAACCCACCTTTGTTCCCTTCAGAAATATGGGTTCCCAATGACCTACCATCATGCCTTCTCCTCAACCAACTCCTATCAAGCATTTGTCTGAAATAGAAATGCAGGCACACCGAGAAAAAGGACTTTGCTATAATTGTGATGAGAAATTCACTCGGAGACATAGATGTGTTCAACAAAAGCTCTATCTCTTGGATGTGGATTCTTCGCCTGCCTTAGAACTTGGTGAAGAAGCTACAGATACAGTAGATGATCAGGTCGACATTCAACACCCGCCTGTTGACACCCAATCTCAGGACGACCCACCCGAGATCTCTCTCCATGTTGTAACCGGAATCACCACCCCACAAACAATGCGGGTCAGGGGATACTTCAAGAAGCTCCCTCTTACCATACTCATTGATTCTGGTAGCACTCATAACTTCATTGACCCTCGGATTGCCAAACAGGCTGATTGTTTTGTCCATCCTTGCTCCAACTTTGAAGTCATGGTTTCCAATGGGGGCACCTTACCTTGCAAGGGGAAGTGTCACAATGTGTGTATCTCTATGGATGATTATAACCTACAATCTGACATGTTTTCCTTGTCCTTAGGCGGATGTGATGTGGTTTTGGGTGTTCAATGGTTACGCACACTTGGCCCCATCTTATGGGATTTTGCTGAACTTTGGATGCAGTTTAAAGTCAACGGGGCACAACACAAATTTATGGGCTTACAACCAGGGTCTCTTTGCATCATTAGTTCACATCACCTGGAAAAAATCCTTAAGAAGAATTCACATGGTGTCATCGCTCAGCTCAATTCCATTCAGATGCACCCATCAACAGTCTCCACTACTTCCTTGGATAGATATGCAAGTATCTTTGTTGAACCAATGCTCTTGCTGCCTTCAAGAGACCTTTCCGATAAGAATTTAGACACATCTACCTCTCAGCAGGACATGATGGCTATTTTGCATGCAGTACAGAAGTGGTAGCCATACCTATTAGGGAATTATTTCTGCATCAAGATTGATCTTCCAAGTCTGGAAAATTTTCTGGAACAATGGGTCTCCTCCCCAACACACCTGAAATGGGTTATCCAACTCATGGGTTATCCCTATGTGATCACTTACAAGAAGGGTAAGGAAAATATGGTGGAAGATGCTCCTGCTTGCACAATTGATGACCCAGTTTCTCTTGCAGCTCTTTCTCTGCTTGTTCCAAATTGGTTGCAATATGTTCAACAGGGCTCTCTCTTCTATGAACTCCATGCTTCTTCATCAACAGGGCACTCTGGGTTCTGCAAAATGTATGATCGGGAACAATGTAACTTCTTTTGGCAAGGACTAAAAATGACAATTCAACAGATGGTGGCTGACGATGATACTTTCCAAGTCAACATGGGTGAAACGAACTCCTTTCGGGATTTCTCAAACCCTTGCCCATCCCTACACAGCTTTGGCCAACTATTTCTATGGATTTCCTAGCAGCGCTCTGGTGGTACAATACCACATCTCAAAGGACACCATATGAAGCAGTCTATGGAAAAACACCGCCAGTTCTTCTTCCATACACCCTTAGCAGCTCCCCAGTTTAGGAAATTGACTCGGTTCTTCGAAACCGTGATCAGATTCTTCTCATTCTGCAGGACAATCTTCACATGGCCAGAATTCGCCTGAAACAACAAGCTGATTAGCACCGTTCTGAGCGCATTTTCCACGTAGCTGACAGGGTTCTTCTTCATCTACGACCTTACCAGCAATCCTCCTTGACACTCCAAAGGTGTCAGTGGCCTGAAATGCAACTCGAGGATGCTACCGGGGAACCACTCCTTCAGATTCTGCAGCAATTTCTCCAACCAAAGCTTTGAGGACAAACCTTTTTCTAAGGGAGAGGGGATGTTAGGAACCTATGTCAACCCTTCTCTTTACTATGTTAGTATATTTTTGTTGGACGCATATGCTTTGTAAGTCGTCCCGTAGTATTTGTTGATCTGTAGTTTATATTAGCCCATAGTATTGGACGCATATGCTTTGTAAGTCGTCCGGTAGTATTATATGTCCCATGGTTTTGACTCATAGTATTGGGCATAGACTTAGTATATAAGTGTGTATTGAGGTCATTGAAGGACCGTGAAGTTAATTGTATTGAGCTTGCTCAAAGGAGGTTACCCCCTCGAAGTGGCTCGTGATCAATATAAAAGTGATTCTATTCTATTATTTCTGATATCTCATGTATTTGCATTAATTAATTATTGCAGGTTCATCACAGCTGCTAACATGAATGCCACAGCTTAAATCCTTTGTCCATATTTTTGTGATTCTATCGGACGCCTCCTTTAGGGTTTCTCCATTGTCGAGAAAAAGAAAAGCTCGAAAACTATATCACTTTGTGGTTTGAGAGTTATACTACTTCACTCCTTTTTGTATATGTAGTCGATTTGAAATACACCATGGGCCAATGATCTCTCCAAGAATTCTAAATGATTTTGAGAGCATGGGAAACTATAGTAACCTTTAACCAATCCCACACGGCATTAGAGATGGGGTTGCTAAGCAATAACCCATAATCTTCCTCTTTATGGAATAGGAGACAAGCGACTTGAAGAAACGCAGCAGTGCTTTAGATGAAATCCAAGCATGCGCTGTGACAATATCGCCCTTGTTGGGTTTCCTCTTTAAACAAGGCAGAAAAGGAAGTTGAATGTTTTAGAACCCCAAAGAAACTTCATCTGAAGGAATCGTAGATGGTAGCAAAGAATATGACGGTATGAACAATCTACAAAATCCTTAATCAGTGAAAGAATCACCTGGCTTCCCTTCTCCTTCAATGCCAAGCCTTGCTATCATTTTTCTTAGCTCTTCAAAAGAGTTGCAGCAAAAGAAAACTGTTGATGTGGGATTGGAAAGCGTTCTCTTCGAGTCATATTGAGAGATTAACTAGAATGGACGACCTTCAGATCTCAGAGAAAAGGATGCTGGCACAAGGATAACATCAAAAAACTTTGATGAGCATCAGGGTGCTTCATAGCCTGTAAAAGTTGGTGGAAAAGAGCATCTGGGAAACCCTACTACACCCAAAAATGCCCTTAAGAACTGGTGAGTGTGATCTCCCAATTTTCTTCCTTACTTTTCTGATGAGAGCGACTGATTCCAAAAGCTTTGTTGAAACTTCGATAGGCTTCATTTCTTCGTATTTAATCTTTCCACCTTCATTATCTCGTGCAGCCAACGCCTCCAGCAACTGAGCTTGGATGAATGGCGCTCTCTTCATTGTTAACTTTAGCATTAGGGTTTGGATTTTTGATACTCTGGTCAAATATAACAAATCACCAAAAAATGGGATGGCTTTACCTTTTATATTCCAGCAAATGGTCTTAATCTTCAAAGACGGTATCGCCCGGGCTCAAAGGCAGTGTGTAATACCATTTTCATGCATGCAAAATCTCCATAAGGTGACACGTTGACTAGTGGTTTTCTTCCTCACTGTTACTAATCTTTTCTCCTTTAATGCTATGTTACCCATGCGATGGAATCTGAGCCCTCCATCTATCCCTTTGAATGCTGCGTTTTTTTTTTTCGACTTGCATGGAGCCATACTTTTTGCTTTTGGGAGGACTTATCCCACATGCAATGGGAGAATGAACCCTTTGGTGTTCATGTATCCCATGTATATCAATACATACTAGGTAACAAAAAGAGGAGTCTTTGGCGTTGGTCACTTGGGTGATGGAGGATTCGTGGGGCCCCTTCGACTTGGCTCTTGGTTTCATGTAAAACCCTCGGTGCTAGGCAGATATATACCTTTTGTTCCTTCTTTAATCGAAACTTTGGCCCACCATAGAAATATCAACAAGAACATTAGCGCCACTTTATATTTCAAAAATTAAAACCCTCATGAAACCAAAACTTAGGCTTAATATATTAAAGCCTTTTTTCTATAGTAGCTTTGGGCCATAGGCTAAAATATTTTATAAAAAGTCTTAACTTCTAGTTTCCACAAGGTTAAAAATAGGCTTGTAAGACTAAAATTTTGCCAACTTTTGAAGAATTGTCAAACCATTTTTCTTTTGTGACCATGGTGTCTGTAACCGAGGTCAAATCTACCTTCTCAGCCAAGCTTTGAAACCCCGGTCATGAGAAAATGCTCTAATTTTGCACCGTCGATGTTGCGAGAAGACAATTAATGTCACCAAAAGACAATTAATTACAAATTTTTTTGGGGTGCTAACAACTGGCTCCAGCCGGGGATGCTATCCTCCTTCCGAGGTAGCAAAGAAATCGTAGACCAGGTGCCTAATCCATTTGGCGGCTCACAACCCTGTCAACTGCAACATGCAACCTGTCTTTCACCTGAAAAATAAAACTGAAAAACTGCTAACCGCCGAAACTGAAAATATATTGAAATTTTTTTAACATGCTACAAACTGAAAAATTAACACTGCACATACTGAAAAACTACTTGCTAAGCAAATTTATTCTTGCTACCTACCCTACTTCATTGAAATGCTCCTGCTGAATCAAATGACACAAAACTGCCAGTGAAGACAATCTAATAACTAGCCATTTGCCCGAATCTTGCTTACACTCTCTTTGAGCAAGCAAAGAAGACAAAAGACAAACCACTCCAAACATCCACTGATAATGAGCTCAGGTTCCATAAGTGCAAGAAAATTCATCTTCCCCTTAGAATGTAGTAATTTAGCATAAGGATCTTCAATAATTTGAAACATTACCATGTCCTGAGATTTAACAAAAATGCAAGTACCTCTTTCAATTTTACCCGCAAGAATATTTGGCTGTCGATCCCTGAGAATGCATAGGGAATTGTGACCTTCTGCTGCTTGAGTGTTGATTGTTCCCACCTCGAGCATGAGCAGCTCAAGTTCTCTTTTTGACATGCTATCTGTCTCAGGTTCATATTCCTTCATATGATAATCTAAAGCATCTTCAAACCACAAATACTCTTCAAGATCATTAGACATGATAGTCTTATTTTCTTGATGAAAAGAAATGGTGTTTAAGAGTTGATTTTGTTGTGGAGAATCTTCATCACAGATGGATTCCTTTAAAAGATCATTATGACTATCATCTTTTAAATTCAGATTTACATTTTCAGGAATAGAGGAAGTTTCACTTATACATCTTGGACTGTGTGAGCACTGCAAATCTGATTTAAGTGGGGTCGTAACATGACCTTTTAGGAGATGATCTATCTCATCTTCAGACAAAGGAGAAATTTTAGAAGAACAGTGTAAGGTCTGCTCACTTCTTGTCTAATGAAAAACCAGCAGCATCATCTGAGACCCAATCCGCTTCTTGTGTTTTAAGACAAACATCAATGTGTTGTACTTCAAGTGAATCAAATAAGACATTGTTATCTAGATCAATAGCTTCTAAAAAAGTATGACATGTAATGGAACTGATCTGATCTTCTTCAGAAACAAAAGATGATTAACAAAACTGAAAACACTTCTCATCCACCTCGAGAGAAAAAAAATAAAGATCATCAACATGATTACTGCTCTCTTTATTTTCAGCTGAGGGTGCTGCTCTGTTTTGAGAATTTTCTTGAATATCATGACCATGGATTTGTGAAAAAAATTGATAAACGGTTTCAGACAAGTCTTCATCGTTCATACTTTCTAGATCTTCATTAATACTTTCAAGGTACTGTATGAAATCCTTAAACTGACCACGGCAATCTTCCACTAAAGACAAAGATAGAAAATACCCTTTATAATGCTCATAAAACGCTGTTTGAAAATATTTTAAAGAAAACAAGCTGCGAGGTTTCAAACTTTCATACGAATCCCTTGCTTTGCCCTCTAAATAAGCCATGAACATTTTCATAAGATAGTCCTCATGAAACCTAATATTCAGCTTGTGTACATGTATATGAAATTTGATTAAATGCAAAGCAGCATTGTTTTGATTTTCATCTCTGAATTTAGGTAAGTAGGTTTTCCAATCTACTTTAGGGATTTGATTTGGAAAACCAGGAATATGAGACCTGCTTAAAGGAGCATACCTTCTTGATAATGAAGTCATCTTGAAACACTGAAGCTGCAAATTCTGATTTGAAAATTGAGAAGACTAGCCTATGAAACAATGGGCTACTTGGTATCTTGAATGTGGAGTTGCCATGAGACCTTCAGCATCTCAAATTCTGATATGGAGTCACTGATCCTCCCAGTGGAGTCACCTATGCATTGGAAATCTTCTGAGTGGAGCCGCCAGGTGAATGATACAACCTTCTTGATGTCTGATTGTTGTTCACCATCAGCATTCATATCTGAACTTTGTCATTCTCCCAGGGATTGTGAAACAATCTCTTCCCCGACAACGGCGCCAATTTGTTAACACCAAAATTGACCCCCTAGGTTGTGGAGAGGGTAATTCTGGGTAAGCACTAACCAGTCTTTGGCTTATGCTTCTGACCTAAAACAAGAAGAGAGGGCTCTCTCTTTAACTTTCAGAAAGATGGAAATCATCAAGATTATCAATAATGAAGAAACAGAACATCATTCAACATTTAAGATATTCAATCAAAACAGGTGCAGAAGATCAGATTTCTGCTGGAACAAATTGTTTAAAACCTTGGTAAGAGAATTAGGAGGATAACTGTTGGGCAATGGATTCAAAAGATGAATCATAAAGCACATAACAGTGCAGCTGCATAATATATCTAAACAGAGGCAAGGTAGCCACCCACGCATAGTAAAAGAGCTTTAAGGGGTGAAACAGAAAAGTAATGAACAATCCATCAATGTAAGGCATCTAACAAGGATGAATCCTACATCAACTTTAGCAGAATATATTTGGTGAAATACTTGGAATAAGCTAAGCAGAGCATAATCTCTATGAATTCTACTTAACTATTACCCTGATCCAAGCATGAAGGAAATAACATAGAATGGAATAACAAAGAGAGAAACACATTTGCACATTGGAAAAGAAGGAAACAGAGTGCAAGAAAGATAACACAGGAATTCTCTGCAAAATAACCCAGCCTCAAACACTGTTGATGTATTAACAATAAAATCTCAGAAAACAGAGCTGAGCTCTCCTAGGCTTCCGCCAAATGATTCACTCACACATTAGTTCTTCTATTACAAAGATTTATATAGATGCCTGGATCTTTCTATTTGACCTATTTCTTAACAGAAAGCAGTTACAAGTCTGAGTAACAGATCAATACAATTCTGCCACCTATCCTTTCAAAACAGAAAAATGAAATAAAACCTAATTGCCTTTTTACATCCGGCAGCAATTTTCACTAAATGATAGAATTTGTTAAAAGGCAGAAGATATTTTAGATATGTTCTCAAGGTGGATGCTCCTCTAACTTTTGAATTCTTCATTTTTGCCCCCTTTCGACTGTAGGTATTACCTTACTTGGTTCTTTAAACTTTTCCTCAAATCCTTGGTGAGCTTTTCAAATAGAAGCTTCGACTTTGCAAAAAACCTGTTACGAGCTATCCTTCATTCCCCAACAACATCCTTTGCTACAACATTTACCTGCTTAAAGTTTGCATCAAAACCCTCTCAAAATATCTGGTATGGTTTTGGAAATGGCAAAGATTGTGGCTACCTCATCTGTGTTTCATGGGAGACAATTTCATACCAAACCCTTGTTGTGGCGATATCACCCCTTGGAATGATTTCTTCATCTTCAGCTGGAAAATGAACATAAGTAACCTGCTGCACAACTTTCCACAACTATTGGGTTGGTTGGAAATATTTGACAAACCTAACGCCCATATTTTATAATGCCGCCAACCAAACATCGTCGTCTAGATTTGCATAGAAGTGGCTGTTGCTAACATGAATGCCACAGCTTAAAGGATTTGTCCATATTTGTGTGATTCTATCGGACGTCTCCTTTAGGGTTTCTCCATTGTAGAGAAAAAGAGAAGCTCGAAAACTATCTCCCTTTGCCGTTTGAAAGTCATACTACTTCGCTCCTTTTTGTAAATGTAGTCGATTTGAGATACACCATGGGCCATCGATCTCTCGAAGAATTCTGAATGATTTTCAGAGCATGGGAAACTGTAGTAACCTTTAGCCAATCCCACATAACATTAGAGATGGGGTTGCTAAGCAATAACCCATAATATTCCTCTTTATGGAATAGGAGACAAGCGACTTGAAGAAACACAGCAGTGCTTTAGATGAAATCCAAGCATGCACTGTGACAATATCTCCCTTGTTCAGTTTCCTCTTTAAACCGAGCAGAAAAGGAAGTTGAATGTTTTAGAACCCCGAAGAAACTTCATCTAAAGGAATCATAGATGGTAGCAAAGAATATGATGGTATGAACGATTTGCAAAATCCTTAATCAGTGAAAGAATCGCCTGGCTTCCCTTCTCTTTCAATGCCAAACCTCGCTATGATTTTTCTTAGCTCTTCGAAAGAGTTGCAGCAGGAGAAAAATGCTGATGTGGGCTTGGAAAGCATTCTCTTCGAGTCATACTGAGAGATTGATTAGAATGGAAGACCTTCAGATCTCAAAGAAAAGGATGCTGGCACAAGGATAACAGCGAAAAACTTTGATGAGCATCAGGGTGCTTCATAGCCTGTAAAAGTTGGTGGAAAAGAGCATTTGGCAAACCCTACTGCAACCAAACGCCCTTAAGAACCGGCGAGTGTGATCTCCCAATTTTCTTCCTTACTTTTCTGATGAGAGCAACTGATTCCAAAAGCTTTGTTGAAACTATGATAGGCTTCATTTCTTCATATTTAATCTTTCCACCTTCATTGTCTCGTGCAGCCAACGCCTCCAGCAACTGAGTTTGGACTAATGGCACTCTCTTCGTTGTTAACTTTGGCGTTAGGGTTTGGAGTTTTAATACTCTGGTCAAATATAACAAATCGCCAAAAAATGGGATGGCTTTACCTTTTATATTCCAGCAAACAGTCTTAATCTTCAAAGACGGTATCGCCCAGGCTCAAAGGCAGTTTGTAATACCATTTTCATGCATGCAAAATCTCCATAAGGTGACACATTGACTAGTGGTTTTCTTCCTCGCTGCTACTAATATTTTCTCCTTTAATGTTATGTGACCCATGCGATGGAATCTGAGCCCTCCATCTGTCCCTTTGAATGCTGCGTTTTTTTTTTCGACTTGCATGGAGCCATACTTTTTGCTTTTGGGAGGACTTATCCCACATGCGACAGGAGACTGAACCCTTTGGTGTTCATATATTCCATACCAGGTAACAGAAAAAGGAGTCTTCGGTGTTGGGCGCTTAGGTCATGGAGGATTTATGGGGACCCTTCGACTTGGCTCTTGGTTTCATGTAAAACCCTCGGTGCTAGGCAGACATATACTTTTTGTTCCTTCTTTAATTGAAACTTTGGCCCACCATAAAAATATCAAAAAGAACATTAGCGCCACTTTATATTGCAAAAATTAAAACCCTCATGAAACCAAAACTTAGGCTTAATATATTAAAGCCTTTTCTCTATGGTAGCTTTGGGCCGTAGGCTAAAATATTTTATAAAAAGTCTTAACTTCTAGTTTCCACAAGGTTAAAAATAGGTTTGTAAGACTAAAATTTTGCCAACTTTTGAAGAATTGTGAAACCATTTTTCTTTTGCGACCATGGTGTCTACAACGGAGGTCAAATGTACCTTCTCGGCCAAGCTTTGAAACGCCGATCATGAGAAAATGCTCTAATTTTGCACCACCGATGTTGCCAGAAGACAATTAATGTCACCAAAAGACAATTAATTACAAAATTTTTTGGGGTGCTAACACACCCAATCAACAATCTATGTACTTCTCTAACAAATTAGGCAATATAAGACTATCCCAAAACAGTGCTCTGAATATAGTATAAACACAAATAAATTCTAGATCGTGCCACAAAACTAGGGCTTACATATGTACCATCCATGGAACTCTTATTCTACAAAATTCTTGATCATAAACTAGCAAGATCTGATACCATGTCGGCCTAGGAAAATACGCAACATAAGATAACATAGATTTCGAGAGATTAATGGTGATGTCCAAAGCCATCGTTAAAACACTTAAGCACAATGAGCCATGATCCATCTATAGTGATAGACCAATCTAAGAAACCAACTATAAATAGGTTTGGATATGAACCAAACCAACATTTACGGGACCACATTAGTTAATATTTACCATAGAAAGTGGATTTGAAATCCAAAGTGGACAAAATTTAGTTGCCAGACGACTTCGTTAAATGGTTGGCTTCCTTCAATTTGACAAGGTGAGGTTACACAAGAACTATTGGATCCAACATAAGGTAAGATATGGTTTCCATTAATTCTCTTTTGGTAGTAGTGATGAGTTTAGGGGCCTAGACCATGGCCGAGAAGGAAAAAGAGGGCCAGGTAGGAAAATGAATTGTTGGTCATAGCACTGTTCTAGAGGTTTTCCAATGTAGACCTAGGTACTTCGTGGTACAAAATACCAACAACACCCCTATTCACCAGCCCTTTCGGCAACAGACTGCAAGCAGCCTGAGGTCTCACCCAAGGTGAAGTTGAGGGGGTGGTTGCGGAAGCAGGTTTCCAATACCTTGTGATGCGAGTGATTCAATTGCTTAACGCGTAGCGCGGTGACAGATTACGCAGCTACATTTGGCGATCATGCGGAGTCTCCTACTCCGCGTCGAGTATTTCCAGGACCAGGGATATTGGCACCCTCAGTGCAGGCCCCAAGTTGCGCAGTGGGTTTGTGAGATCTAATCACTTCTATTCACTTCTTAGTCAATAAACCTTAATCATTCATCATTACTTAGCTTGAAAAATAACACAGCTTATGCAAATATGTGAGATGCGCAGCGCTGTGAGCTTTGATACTGCAATTCAATCCTTAGCAATTAACTATGTAGTTATCTTATCAATCCATTCATTTGAGACTTATAGGTGCTTTACTGTTTAATATTCCTCCCTACATGAACTACTTAGCATCTTATTCCATCCTTTCCGCGGCGAATACAGATCACAGTAAACATATAACAAGCAATAATAACTTCATGCATTCACTGTAAGTAAATTAGATCACAAATTAATAATAATCATGCACAGCAATCACATAACACAATGGTTTAACGTGGTTCACCCCTCAGGATGGGAAGCTATGTCCACAAGAACTATTGTTTTTTAATCTTGGAAAGGGTGCAATAGTTCTTCGCCTGTGCACTCAGCTACAAACGCTCTTCTCTTTCTCTCTCAAAATTAGGTCTCTGCACACTCAGCTGCAAAGCCTTTACATTATTCAATATTAATCGACAAAATGAAGACTTAATTTTAACAGTAACCCTTTCCCTTTACAAAATTTCCTTATTTATAGATCAAGACCCATAGGTCATATATTTACATTTATGAAGCAAAAACCCTTAGGTTTACAAAAGCTATCGCGGTTTTCCCAAAACCGGACTATTGATATTTGGCAGCGGATCTTTTGTTATATGTGCGCCAACCTATTGCCTCTGTCGAGCTGTTCCTTCCTTTCCATCCTTAGATGACTGGTTCGAGTAGTAGTAGTCTTCTGCCCATTGTGATCAATCACCTACCTCTAGGCCAGGCCCAACAGGCCCCTAACACTTACATGTGGATTGCCCCCGAGCCACTTGGAACTTGTTGAAGGTTTTCCGCTACCTGTTGGCTGATCTTCACAGCAAACTCGTTGAATCTTTCCATGAGTTGTTCTACCGTGGTCTTTGTATGCTGTTCAATTTTCTCAACTGTGTTTACCATTTCAAGTGTTATCTCTTGGCCGATTTGGCCTTCCACCTGCTCTTGGTTCTGGTTGAGCTCCTTCAACTTTTCTTCGATCTCCTCTGAGATCATGTCGGCATCTTCTAATATTGTCTGTGACTTATCCCCCATTTATGTCTCCTTCTCCCTCAACGCTATAACTTCCTTCTTGAGGTTGTTGATTTCCCTGTATTTGAGGAGTTTCTCCCTTGCTGGCAACGCCTTAACCTCCTCATCCATCTTCTCTAGTACTTCTTGTTTTTCCTTCACTTCCTTCTTTACTTCCTGTAATTGTTGATCTTCTTCAAGGGTAGTAAATTCCTTTAATACTACTTCCAGTAGACTCTTGCACTTAGTGACTTCGATAGCAATATTCTGTGCCGTGGTATTCACTACTCCTTGTCTCAACTGCTATTCATCTGGTGGAATCTGTGGATTGAGTTGTGATTTCAGGGCAGCAATTTCAGATTCATGGAGAATCTCCATGTATTCATTCTCATTCCTTAGGCTATTGACCAAATCGCCAATCTTGACGATTGTATCTGCTAGTTCTGTTTGAATTTCAAAATCATCTATATTACCTGCAACCGCAGTGATCGTGCTCTCCAATCTCAGTCGACAATTTGTTTCATCTTGTAATTTCATATAACTTTGTGAGCTCTATTCTTCAAGTTTCCTTTGTAACTCTACTTGTCCTTTCAGTGCTTCTATGGTTCTGTCATGCATTTCTTCACCTATTTGCATTTGTAAGTAATCATGGAGTCCTGGCAATGGTATGGTTGCAAGATCAAGCTCCACGCGCTCTACATTCTTTCTATCTAGCATTTCTTGATCTTGTAATGGTAATCCGATAGCTAATGGGTGCAAATGGACAATACAGGACCTCGTGGGAACCGTTATTTGCTGCTCCGAAGTTCCCGCGGACCCTTTTCCAGCTGCTGACTCATGTTGCAATGGTAATCTTTTGCTGACTTCATCAAATTTTTTGGATAAACCTTGCAGTGTAGTTAGGTTCTGCTTTAAGCTGTCTTGAATTGCCTTTTCCTTCTTTTCTTTGTCTATTGAAAGTTCCTCCATTTGTTCAGTTACCCTCGTGGCAATCATTAAATAATCATCTTCGCGAAGCACTGTGTCTAATTGGTCTTTGTTTGCTTTCTGCTTTTTCCTTCGTTCCTTGCGTCCTGAAGGACTTCCAATGTCCGTCCTTTTGCTTGACTCTTTTTCTTCTACAATGGGACATGGGAGAGGGTTATCCTCACCATAATCACTTTTGATGTCCACAACCTCAACTCGAAATTCAGCTGGCCATTCTTTCATTACGTTCTCAATATCTTCCTTGTACATATGGTAGTTTCCAGGGTACCAATCAACATTCTTCCGCTACGCTTTGGGTGAAATGGAGATGCATTTCATCGCAGCATAAAAATTTATAATGCAGATATATTTGCTTGTCACTTGCTTTGGTATGCTAGGTGTAAGCATGATGGCCCCGCGCAACTGGTAGTAATATGCGTAAAACACCAGCGTTGTCTTGTGTTGTCTTTCTGGATTTAGGCTCACCCATAGATTCTGAAACCGAGCACCTCTGCAGTCCAAAGTGTTTGTGTCCACTTTGACATAGTGATTCGGTTCCCTCCACCCCAGGAAGCCGATTAATATGATTAGCCAGGTAAAATGAAAATATACACCATTGATTTGTGTATCATTGAGTTCTTCAAGGAATTCATTTAATAGAAATTGGGACCAATTGAATTCTTGTCCCTCGGCGGCTGCAGCGCAAAGCGATACTACACCTGCATTTAATTCTAAAGGTCTGCACTTCCTTAAGATTTTTCCCACGAACAGTTGTGTGAAAAACCTTATTCCATCATCCTTTATGTCTTCCATCCGGAAACCTCGCTTCGCTTTGACCATAGATTGTGTTTGCTTCATTAATGCTGCTACCTCTTTATCCTTTGTCTTTCCCTAGAAGAACTGCCTTGGGTCTTCTCCCCTTTTGCTTAATCCAGTTATACGGTGGATTAAGTCGATAGTCAGGTTGATATTCTGGTCTAGCCATAAATATCCCTAGTGGATGTCAGCCATAATAGTTTGCACCACTGCATTGAGCTCCCGTGATATGTCAAAATGTGGAAGCCTTAGTAGGTTGAGCAGCCTAGACTTGGCTGCTCCTGACAACCAGCTCTTGGTGACCAAGGTGAGGTTACCCTTTGCATTCTTCTTCCAGCACATGTATTTATTGGGATGGAACTGTAGGAAATTTGGTTCAATTGGCTTCTCTTCCTGCATTGCTAGCAGATCATAGTCCTCCCATTTGCATTCTGGAATCTTCCCTAACAGATTTTTGTCCACCTCTACATGGTTCGATATAAGTGAGAGTGGTATCTCATACTTTGGGCTCTTCAATAGTTTAATGGCCAGCGCATCTAGTGCACGCGGTGAGATGTATTATGGAGTCATAGTTAACGGTATGTCTTTATCCGCAAGGGGCTTTGTTTTTTCCTACCGAACTTGTCTGCGGTAGTTTTGATCTGGGCACTGCTATATTTTTGCCTTTGTCTTACATTGAGGGGCCGTGTATTGGTGATCTGCTTAGATTTTGTTCTGATTCCTTGACGAATTTCTTGTTTGGGGTTCTCATTAATTCTTCAATTCCTCCGTGTTGGAACAACCTCACAGTCTCTTCAACCATTAACTCTTCTTCAAATAAAAATTTCTTAGGCATGCAAACAGTTTTAACGGTTGCAGAAAGCATATGAAAACTAGCTCAGACAGAAGTATTTGTAGAAAATTCTAAGTGTTTGATATGCCCGCGAGATGATAAGCAATTTTATTTATAGGCGTGGTAGATCCTCCTCCGTGGCCCTGAATGGCTAGATATGAATTTAATGGTGGTATCCATTGGCTAAATCCAACAGATTCTTGGGTCCTTTCCATCGTTAAGTTGTTCAGAACAGCTATCTGTTCTTTCAATGCTTGAGCATTCGGCAGGGATTACTGTACAACGACTATATTCCCAACTGACACTTGTAATGACTATTTTCTGGATTCTTGCGTCGAACTGCGTGGCAGGTCATCATTGGTTCTGCGTAGTTACTTCGCAGCATATAGTTTCTTTTCTTCTTTTTTTTTTTTCCCAACATGGTGCGCTGTATATATCTATCTTTATCAATATATGTACAGACTCTTCTACAGTTTCTAGTGCCGAATTCTGACTTTATTTGGCACCTAGAAACTTTTCCTTCTTTTGATCATTATGGATGCTGTGAAGCAGGACTATCGCAGTAAAGCTTTAGTCTAATCCCATTTATCAGATTGGGTAATGAATCACCAACTAAAGTGGCTAACTAGACTACGCCACCATTAGTAACATCTATTACAGTATATGGTCCAAGCCAATGCATTTTAAATTTTCCAGGAAAATTCATGAATTTACTATCATACGGTAGGACTAGATCACCTACCTGAAAAGACTTATTCTTGATGTGGCGATCGTGCCATGCTTTTTCTTGTTCTTTCTGCACTTGCTGGTGGAATCCTACGATGAAGGTCTCTTCTTCCAACCCAACTAAGTGTGACAGCCTTTATTCTAGTGCTGCGTGATCTCGCATTCCTGTAAATGCAGTTATTCTCAAGCTGGGTATAATGTACTCCATAGGCATTATTGCTTCTTGTCCATAACCCAATTTGAAAGGTTTATGTCCAATTAATTTCTTGCATGTCATTATGTATTCCCATAATACTGAAGGAACGCGTAGGTCCCAGTCATCGCTGTTTACATTGCATACCTTGGTTAGCACATTCTCAAGTACTTTATTAAATGCTTCAACAGTGCCATTTTCTTGTGGATGATAACGCGTACTATGCTAATGATGTATGTGGAATTCTTCAGTCAAAGCTTCAATAGTTATGTTCAAAAAATGAGTACCCTGGTCACTCAACAAAAATTTTGGGCATCCAAATCGTGTAAGGATATTCTCAAAAATAAATTGTGTGGTTGTAGCCATGCTACATTCCTTGATTGGTTTTGCTTCTACCCATCTGGTGAGGTAATCAGTTGTTGTAATAATATACCTCACACCAATTCTTTTTCCCAGTGGGTTAATAGGTCCCACGAAATCAATTGCCCATTTCTTGAATGCCTGTAAGGTCAGCTGAGGGTTCAACGGCATTTCATCTCTTCTTGACGGTTTCTATGTCCTTTGATAGACATCGTAGTTCTAGAAATGTTCTGTGGAGTCCTTATGAATCGTAGGCCACCATAGCCCTGCGTGCAATATGTTATGCACAATAGCCCTTCCTGCATAATGACCTCTTGCGATTCCTGAATGTGCATCATCTAATATAAATGGCTTCTCATGTTCTAATACGCATCTTCACAGCACTTCATCAGGTCCTAACTTATAGAGTTGTCCTGCGATAATGGTGAAGTCTGTAGGTTTCACTATCAATTGCTTCCTTTACTGCGTAGTGAATTCAGTAGGTGCGAACCCGGTAGTTAGAAGGTGAATGATATCCTGATAGTAATCTTCGACAACCTGTATAGCAAATAATTGCGCATAGGGAATATTGTCTTCTAGATTCGTTGGTTCTTCTCCTGACTCGATCCTTGATAGATGATCAGGGCCTAGATTTAATCTGCCTAGTTTCACTATTATTTCAAAATCGTACTCCTGGAAGAGTAATATCCATCTTCAAATTCGCCCCCCTAACATTGGCTTATTGACCAGGTATTTTCATGCATAATGGTCAGTAAACATTGAAAAGTGCACTCCAAGCAAATAGTGTCTGAATTTCTGTAGTGCATATACCATTGCAAGTCCTTCCCTTTCGGTAGTGGTATAGTTTTTGTCAGTAGATGACAACTTTCTGCTAGAAAATGCAATGGGATGATCAATTCCTCCTTCTCTTGGCTACGCAAGAATGATACCCAATGCTATACATGAAGCATCAACATGTATGTGAAATGGCTTTTCCCAGTTTGGAAAAACTAGGATCGGCGCGGTGACCATTTTTTCTTTCAATGTGTCGAATCCTTTCTCGTAGTCCTCATTCCAAATGAATGGTGCATCCTTTTTCAAAAGCTTCTCCACTGCTGCGGTTATCTGTGCATAACCTTTTATGAATTTCATGTAGTATCCAGTATGCCCTAGTGTAGTGCACAATTGTTTAACTGAATTTGGTGTAGGCAAATTTACAATAACTGCTATCTTCGCTGGATCAACCATTAACCCTTGCTTACACACGATATGTCCCAGCAGAATCCCATACAAAAAACAGAAAATACATTTCTTTAAATTCAATGATATTTGATGTTGTTTACATTTTTCTAGCATCATTCTGAGGTTCACGGCATGGTTCTTCAATAACCCAAAACTGGTCCAATCATCAAAGTAAACTTCTAGAAACTTGTGGATGAAGTCTTTGAATGCTACGATCACTACTCTTGAAAATATGGCTGGTGCATTCTTCAAGCCAAAAGGAATCACTGTATACTGAAATGACCCCCATTCTATTGCAAATGTGGTTTTATGCCTATCGAGTGGATCAATTTTTATCTGATGGTATCTAGAAAATTCATCAGTAAAAGAGTATGCTTCATTCCCTCCAACGTTATCAAGTACTTCATCGGTAAAAGGTGTAGGAAATGGATCATGCATAGAGGCATCATTCAACTTTCTGAGATCAAAACAGATTCTAATCTCACCCTTTGTTTTCTTGTCTTGGATGACCATTGGGCTTATCCATTCAGATTCTTCAACCGGCTCAATAATTCTTGCATCGATCATCTTATCGAGTTCTTCTTTAACTCGTTCCTTGTAGCGTGGATTCAGTCTATATGGCCTTTGTTTAATAGGTTTCGCTCTTGGCTTAAGAGAAATTCTCATCACTCCTAAGTCTCCTAGGATACCTTTCATTTCTGTGAACTTTGTTGGGAATACTTCCTGATATTCCTGTAATATAGCTGCGATCTTTACAACTGTGTTATCATCCTAGTAGTCTCCTATTGTTGCGAACTTTGGCTCTTCAGGGGTGCTGATGTTAACTTTCTTTGTTTTAACCGGTCCACTCATATCTGGAATTTCTAGTGGAGGGCCCTTTACCTCGCGTATACCTTCTGATTCTTGGATTTTTATGTTGCGCAGGTCCTCTACATTGTTATCTTCAACTTCTTTAGCTATGTTGTAGCAGTCTAAAGCATGCTCTATCTATTGTGACCAATCTGGTTCTAGAGTCGCAAGTACATTGTTTGTGTCAAAAAACTCTTCTAGTGTTATATTTTCCTCCTTGCAATGTGAGGTAAATATATTTTGCTTGATTAGTTGCAGCACGTCATGTATAGTCGGAGAGTCATCTTGAAAATTAAAATCCTTCTGGAAGGTCACAGTAAGGACGGACCAATCCGTGGTTCCTGTGCGCATCTCCTCCTCTAGATACCACTTTTTGGGAGTAGGCTCCTCCAACGTATGCACAAAGAGATGTACCCATTCTGTCTGCGGTATTTCCTTCCAAGCTTGTATATAAGCTGTGATATGATCTTCTAGATCCCTTTGGCCATTATATTTCTCAAACAGTAGCGTGACCTTATCAACAAATCTAATATGTAGTTTTACTCTGCATTGGTCCCAAGTTGTCATTGTCTTTTTGTGTGTAGCCCACCATCTGGCAGGTGTTTCTCTGAGTGCCATGTCTAATGCTGAGATGTGATGTTCATCTGCAATTGCTGCAGTGTATTCTTTGATAAATGAATAAACGTTAGTTGTACCATCATAAGTAGGGATTGGACTTACCTGCTTTCCAATCTATCATAGCAACTTTGTAATTGTCACACATCTCCTAGCATTTACTTCATGCATTATGTGTTGCCAGTTTTCTAATCCTACATCTGAGTCTGAGATGCAAGAAGTATCACAGCGCCAGCTGAGCATTCCATCTGTAGTAGGATCAATATAATCCGCAGCATTTGTTGTCATTTGATAGATACGGTCAAGGTCTTGGGCTCTGTACTCTTCTTGAATAGGTTCAACATATCGCTCTCCTTGCGAAGGATCCAATGGTGCGACGACCCTTATGTCATTTCCTTCAAATATCATTTTCATTATTTTCAGATTGATGAAAGTGGAGTTCATCATTGCTGGATAAGGATTGCTATCATCCACAATTTCAATTACTTTGAAGTCTGCATAACTTCTCACTCCATCAATGTCGACAATGGTATTGGTTAACCTTCCTAGCGGTATAACTATGCCCTTTACAAAGTCTTTACAAAGTGTTTAAATTTGATGGAATTGTCAAAAAATTATGGAAAAAGGTTTCCAAAAAATAGTCAAGAAATCCTTGACTTCTTGGATTAGAAAATATAAGCCCTTTACAAAGTCTTTAAATTTTATTTAATTTAGAAGGTTCGATCTTAACACTATAGAGATAAGATTAATGGGTTTCATGACAAATTGTGGTAAAATATTGGGATGAAAAGCAAGGAAACCTTGACTTCTTTGGTTAAAGAGATTGAAGGAAGTGTAGACCTTTTGCACAATCTTGATACTTTTTTTTTCAAACAAAAAAAAAACCCTTGCTATTCATAAGATTGAATCAAAAGGATTTACAATGAACCTATCCCGTGGATAGTGTAACTATCTTTCCATTTGATTAATTGTCCATAAACCTATTCTATATGTCAACATACAATAACTGCGCATACAATCAAGATATCAACTAGTATTTTCTTGAATACAAAAAGTGTCACGAAAAATGCTTCATCCCCAAAATGCTCACAAACAATATGATTGAAATGAATATATAGTGACTTTAATAGAGCTGGACAGTCTTAGTCTCTGAAGGTCTTAGTTCATGGAAATGAGTAATCTGTAGTATTCCTTCTACCAAAATTAGACCCTACTTAGATAATTGGTCTGCCCTCTGGTTGTAGATACGCGACACATGATTGATGGAGAAATGTTCTAGCTGTTCTAGTAGTTCTCTGACTTTCTTCTTCTAGTGCTCAAGTGAAGCCACGTTTAGTACATTAGGTTGTAAATCCCATCGAATAATGACAGTTGAATCTCCATATAGCTGAACACTAGTAATCTTCAACTGATGCAAATAGTATAAGAGCACCATAAACCCAGTAGTTCTGCACAGGTGTTGCTACCCACCCCACAACCCAGAGTGAATGCAAAATATTCAACATAAGAGGTAATAATAATTCCACCTGCACCGCATCTGCCAAGTTGTTTAGCACCATCAAAGAAGGCAGAAATACCGTACTCCACCATGTTAGGACCATGAAGGGTCTTGTACCTTTGAAACGATTTCTTCACACTTGCACAAGAGAGAATCTTCATCATGAATTGTAGAGAACTGTTGAAATTATAGTTATATTCCCCAAATAGGATCCTGTTCCGAAGTTTCCAAATTTGCCATACAAAATATAACAGAAAGGAGAAGGTATCCCAATGACTACGGTGCTAATGTTGAAGAAATGCAGAAATGGGCTTCAATCCCCATTGTTGTTCAAGACCCCACTATTCCGAAATTGAATCCCACAATTGTAGGGTAACCTGGCAGTTAGTGAAAAGATGCTCAACTGATTCAGCATCACGATGGTAGAGTGTACAATTATTGGGACCGTAACCCCCCCTCTTTATAAAATTGTCCACTGTAAGGATTTTGTTTTTTTAGAATGAGCCAAAAGAAACAACGTATTTTTAAAGGAACCTGCCAAACCCAAATGCACTTAAACCACCAAAGTTTCGGCTCATAATGTTGTTGATGTACAATGGCTTGATAAGCATTGCCATTTTTTAAATCCCCACAGTTCTCCTGCCAGCACCAATGAAGGGTATCCAGTTCCTTTGAAAATTAAATGTCGGCATGGGACAACTGATTTACATAAGTGTTCCACTTCATACCCACAGCATTCGGTAAGACAAGATCTGCAGTAGTGTGCCATCTCATTAAGTTTCCATCAGTCACATGGCATCGTGCATGGTTCAAATAATAAATACCATGTTAGTGAAGAAGTGAAACAGTCTCGGGAGAAAGAAAATGCTCGCATCCGATCATAGAATCCACACCCACTCAAATCTGGAATTCGTTCCCACCCACCAGCACAAATGTTTTTTTATTATGGAAGTCAAGAAGTACAGCGAGCAGATCGCTCCATAAATTCGAGACAGCCACCCATTTCTTGGGCTAAGATCTGATCCAATTTATCACCATGTCGCCTTTTAGGTACTTATCCCGTATAATGAGACCCCATAAGCCCGGATGTGTCAAGGCTCTCCAAATACTCTTCAAATGAAGTTCCTTGTATATCCAATGGATATTTCTAATACCCTAGCCACCAAATTCCTTTGGAGTGGAGATGTCAATCCACGCAGTCAGGTGAATACCCTTCTTATCTCGTCTGCCAGACCAAAGAAAGTTAAAAGAAATGCTTCTAATAGAGTGCAGAATGGTAACAGGAACCTTGGCAAGGGTAAGCCAGTAGATCAGTAGGTTTTCTAGTACCGAGTTAAGGAGGATGAGTCATCCACCAAGAGACAGAAATCGATAGTACCAGCCTGATATCTTCGCCTCAAACTTCTTCAAAAGCCATTTCCAATCCAGAATCGTGTAATTATTGGGCTTGATGTAATACCCCATGTACTTGAAGCCCTTTGCCAATAAGTTGAAAACAAATGGGAGGAGCCTCCCAAAAAGAAGGTAGTCCACAGGGCTCTGATTATGGTGGTAAAGAGAATATTTTTGAAGATTAATAACCATACCAGTGGCCTTACAAAATAGATCTAGAATGTGCTTATAGTAAGACCATTCTTTGAGATTACCAATGCCAAAAAGTAACACATCGTCTACAAATAAAAGATGTGTAATGTAATGATGCTTGGAAACTTTAATACCGATAATCTTACCCGCAAGTTTAGCACGATTCAGGAGTTTGTTGAGACCCTCAATAACCAATAGGAAGAGTAATGGAGAGAGGGGGAATCCTTCTTGAAGTCCCCTGGAACCCTTGAGGAAAGTGGTTGGGAAGCCATTAATAAGAATAACGGAATTGACCGACGTAATACATCCCAGGATCCAATTTGTAATCGAAAGAGTTAAACTAGCATTCAGTAGCAGCAGTCTAAGGAATGCCCAATCAACCAAGTCATATGCCTTAACCAGATCCAGTTGTAGAACAATGGATAAATCCCGTCGCAGATTGGCAGTATGTAATGTCTCCTATGCAGTCCCAATAGCATCAAAGATCAATCTCTCATGGAGGAAGACAAATTGTTCAGCAGAGATACCTCGTGAGATCCCTCGCTTAATGCGGTCCGCGATCACTTTTGAAACCACCTTATAGAGAAGGTTACATAAAGAAATGGGCTTGTAATCCTGAAAAGAAACTGGGTTCAAGACCTTGGGAATCAAAGAGATGAAAGTGGCATTAAGACCCCCACTTATTTTCCCAGTAATTCGGGTCTCCTCCACCAATCAAACAATCTCTGGGCCCATCAAATAAAAAAACTATAATTAGAACTCAACTATCCACCCGTTTGGCATCAGGCTCTTATCCTTAGCCATCCCTTTAAGAATACCCTCAACTTCAATCAGAGTCACCAGTCTCCCAATCCAGTCATTATCCTCAGTAGTAAAAAAACCAGGCATACAATTTAAAACCTCCATTTGTGCCTCGAGGTTATAAAGAGTTTCTTAAAATGACACATAGAAACACTATAAATCTATACAGGAGAAGAGACCATAACTCCAGTAGAGTCCTCAATCTCCCAAACTGTATTATTCTTCCGCCTCTCATTAGCAAAATTATGAAAAAATCTAGTGTTATGATCACCCAAGGTGATCCAAAGAGCACGACTCTTTAAACACCGGAGTTCTTCCTCATTTTTAATAAAGCAGCCTTTTCAGCTTCCAGAAATGTCAAGATCTGACCCGACGGGTCAGAATGGAAACCAAATAAAGGGTCTGAGTCATGATCTTCAATACAGTTTTCAACCTGTACAATAGCAACAAGATGAGCCTTCTTCCTCTCGGAAAACCATGAAAAAATGAGCACTTTCAAAGATCAGAGGAATTCAAGCAAGTTTACCATCGCCTTCTCAGCAGAGGAGTAACAATAAGACCAATGTTCTCGGACCAATGAGATAAAGGCTTGCTCATTAGACCATACATGATAGTAAATAAAAGGATGTCTGTATAAAGTTTGACCACAATAAATACTAACAAGACTGGCGAATGGTCCGAGATAGAAGCCTGAACCATGCTAGATGAACAATAATCAATAGACCCATACAGTGATTCACTTACCAAGTAGCGGTCTAGTCGTTTAGCAACAAAGGCGTCTCCCATATGTCCATTCTTCTATGTAGGGCACAATGGCATAGGCTCCACATCAATAAGTTAATGTGAAGTAAATAGACCACGAAACCAAGGTTGTGGTGGATCGCCTCGTGCTTTCGGGACCCAAATCTCCCCAGCATGCAGAGTCAAGTTCAAGTCACCAGCTAAAATAATGCCATCCAAGTCCAAAATCCCTGTGGCCTCCAAAGAAATCCAAAACCTCTTTCTGTCCACATAGGGAGCATAACAGTTGAGAGTCTAATTGGCAGAGGTAAATCCCTATGCCTCCCCAAAAGAAGAATACTGCCACAAACTTGGAAAGTAGTAAGAGCTGAAAGTCAAGGGTTCCAAGCTGCCAGGAGACCCCAGAAAGACCATCAGATTCTATAGAACAACATTCCCACTCCAGGACGATATTCCACAGAAGAGTACAGGCTTTAGCACCCAATGTCATAGTTTATTGCAAAAGGACAATATCCAGAGAAAGTGAAAGAAGAAGTCTACATAGGGCTAATAATTTAGGAGCACCCCCAACCCCTCAAAGATTAAGAGATATAATCAGCATTAAGTAACCTATGATTCGCCCGCCAATGCTCTAAGGGGCCCAAATGTATCAGTCAAGGAGGGAGAAACAGACGTTGATTCCTCCACAGTGTGTCCAACACGGTCCAGTTCTAAAGAAAGTCCCTCACCAATAGACCGAACCAAAACCTTATGTCTCCTTCCCCCGGGTTTCTTACAGATCGTAACATTGGGGTTACCCAAATGAGGAGTAGGGTTTGTCTCATCCTTACCACAGAAAGAAGGCAAAGGTTTCTGTAGTAGACTCTTAGTGAGATTAAGGGCCTGTAAGTGTGTATACTCAGGTCCAAGTGACTCAAGAATGATTGCTTCATCCCTCAAAAGTTGGGAATCCAATCCATCCCCAGTAGATTTAATGACACCATGGGAAAGCTCGTTAGTAGCCATCACTACCGGTTCAGTACAATGTAGTAGTGCCAAATCCTCCTTCGCGAGGGAAGCATAAAAATTTGGAAAATAGTTAGCAAGCTTTCTCGAAAAGGAGTCATGGGAGTCCAACAAAACATAATGAGAAATGCCATCATCCGGAGCACACACCTATGCAACAGTCGCAAACCTCTCCTCAGAAGCAAGGGGAGAAGTGTGCATATGTTCCTGCATCGGATACTTATTGCGAAGATGTCCCATTGCTCCACAATTATGACACCGGAATGGAAGTCTCCAGTAATCCAGAGGTTGGTGGAAAACACTATCTCCCCATTTAATATTAATAACCTTTGGTAGACCGATAGAGGAGTCCATCTCCACAAGTATCCAGGCGAACCGCTTATCTTCATGAAAGAGTGACTTCTCATCAAAGTAGATGAATCTCCCAATCCGATTGGCCAGAGCAGTGAAAATCTCCCATGACCACAGCTCAAGAGGAAATCCCTTCAACAAAACCTAGAGATGAGTGTGTTTAATCACTGTCGTGACCAGATTAAAATCGGAGTTCCAACATTCAAGACAAAGTGAGCCCCGACCAAATACCCAAGTTTTTCCAAGAATCAACGTAGCATGATCATCATCAAGAAAATGGAAAACAACCCATTTGTTTACCAGTATATGGACTCGGGGACAGTAGTTGAGAAGTGGTTTTCAGTACTCCATAACCCAGTTCAAGATATCAATCCTATTTACCTCTGAATAATAAACCTTTCCCACTAAAGCTCTAGCCGAAAGACTAAGAACACGTCCCAACTGAACATCACGTCAAACCGTCATCTCCGGGACCTCCTCCCGAAGTCTATATCCCTTATGAGCATGGTGTAAACGAGCCTGCAAGCCCGTGCTGTGTGAGGACCCTCCCCCCTTCCACTGGAGCTTATCAGGCTCAAAAAAATCACAAGGGTCGGAGTCCTCTTCAGATGGTTCAAAAACATCCCCGTTCGAGGAGAGAAGTCGGTCGATATCTGATTTAGTCAGTATATAATGAGTGCCTGGGTCATAACCATGCCTCGGGCTTCCCACCTTAGGCTCCACTCATACCATCTGTCACCAAATAGTGCACAAAACTAAACAAAGATGACAGGCTAACCACCAATATAGTGTAGAAAATCAAATAGTAAAGACAAACTAACGCCCAGAAAACAAGGAGAGGGTCCCAGAGTCAATAGATGAAAAAAACCACAACATTCTACTAACAACACCGAGACAGTATGTTAAACCAAGCATTCACTAGCATCCATATAGGTGGATGGAACACACTACATGTGCCCCCATTAAAACCTACCATCCGCCATGCAAAAACCTGGAAAAAGGTGAAGTCTCCAAGCTACCAAGTAAAACCTAGTATAAGGTATAATAAACCTACCTACCACCATGAAAACCCTCCTGTAGGTCAAAAACCCTCCTCCCATCATCCAAAACTATCTAATAGTAAGAACCAACACCTTTTGAAAATTTTCAACAATCTTGATAATTAGTTTAAGTATACTCAAGACTCCACATTCACATTATACCTTTCATGGAAAGTTTAGTCTCAAATTATAGTCTATATAAGTTATGGAAAATGTCATATCTACTTTTACCTTACTTTATATCATGTTAGTTGAAATGGAAATTTACGTTATTGTAGATATTTACTTTATATCTGATTTTACCTTTACTTTTACTTTATGTCATACCTACTTTCACATAAGTGGGATGCATGTGTACTGAAGATTCCAATCGCTACATATGAGAGGGCAATGGGATTTGTGAGAAAATGTAGAAAAAATTCAAATAAACGGTCAACGAAACCTTGACTCTCTAGGTTAATGATATTGAAAGAAGTGTCATTGTTATCTTGAAAGACCCCAATGTCAGTTCGACTCCTATTCTTCAAGGCAGTCGAAAGCCTTACTATTATCTTTCACTGGAGGGGATCAGTGTTGGCGGTCAATCATTAGAAATCCCTGCTGGTTCTTTTGATCTTCAATCGGATGGCTCCGGCGGACTTATCATCGACTCTGGAACGACACTCACTTATCTGCCACAGAGTGCTTATGATGCTGTGAAGGAAGCGTTGATCTCATCGATTAATCTGCTTTAACGAGAAGGGCTCTTCAAATCCGAGCAATGACATTCCATTTCAAGGGAGCAGATTACGATGTGCCGAAAGAGAACTACTTATTCGCTGATCATACCAGCGGTATCTCCATAATCGGCAATGTCCAGCAGCAGAATTACCATATACTTTACCACAATGAAAAAAACGTCCTCTCCTTTGCGCCAACAGCTTGTGACTCTTTGTAAGTGACTAAGGAACCAGTTATATATTTGTATATTTTTTAGACTTTTATCAGTTATATTAAATGGGTTTCTTTTCATATAAATAAGCTGGTTTTAGTATATTATATAATAAATTGATGTCAGATTTATTATGATCTTAAAAATAAATTATTATTATTATATGATTATTATTATATCGATAAGGCCTACTTATTTCAATACATGGATTGGGGTTGTATTCTTTTAATTGTATTTATAAATTCTGTGGTCTTGATTTCATAATGAGGAATATTCATAGTCCTCTGCATCAAACTCATGGTGGAGATTTGATACCATAAATTCCTTGCAAGTATTAAGAGTTAAATGTGGGTTTTAATTGATTTAATTATTGTTGATTAATGAATAGGCATAACTATCATAAATGTTGGCCAGGTTACTCCTCCAATTCAGCCATGTGCTTACTTCTTTTTTATTTTTGAATGTTTTTTCTTTTAGTTGCAAGTGCTATAGAAAAATGGAATTTTTTTTTTTATATATAATTGTTTTATTATTTTATTGCACCAGGCACTCTATAGCCCAGTATGAGGGAGATCTTGTAACGTGTGTCCATGTAACGTTACACATAAGTATGGGGGAGATGTAACTTTGTCGAGTAACGAGTAAAAAAGAAGAGTAAAAAGTAACAAATGTTCGTTTATAAAATAAAAACTTAAAACTTAAACCGGATCTATCAATCAAGAGATATCAAATCTATATTGGTTTAAAAGAAAAATGAAAGGAAATAGAGGACAGCTAATTCCTATTCACCAACCAAAAATCAAGGTTTACTAATTATTATATGTTACAAGTTTCATATTTCTTTTATTTAACATATATACTTTTCCATTTTATAAAATACAATTGAAATCAATAAAGTTCTTCAAATAATTTTTATATTTCTTTTTATTAATAATAAAATTATATTCATTGTATTTTTTATTAATAATAAAGTTATTGAATATAAAGGAAATATGTTCATTGCCCCAAATGTAAAGGTGTTCTGTAAAAGTTGAAATCTACATTTGCCAATTATATGTTAAAAGCCAAAGTGGACTTTTGTGTTCATCTTTTGGAAGCTTGGAAAGTCGTTGTTGCTTCTCATTAGTCTAGTTATCCCATGGCCATTTTTATTTTTATTGAGATTCTTAAGATTAAAATATTTTTTATGTTAGTAATATTTTGTTATTTTATTGAGTGTTTAAAAAAAAAAATTATGTTAATAACATTTTATCATTATTTTAAATATATAATTTATATTTTATTAAATATATGTTAATTTGCATCCATTCTAAATATAGAGGAATTAAAAAAAAAAAAAGTTAATTGATGTTTAAAAGATTTTATATTAAAATAAATTTACATTAATATGAGTATGAATTGATGTTTAAAATCTAATGTTTTTCTTTACTAACACATTCTTTGCAATAAAAATCTATTAAAACAACAATATGTAAATGAATTATTCTAAATATACTATGTTAATGTAAGCCAAAAATGAGATTTTCTTAATATTGTTTACGTTTTCTTTATACAATTAATTTATATATGATATTGAGAACAAAGGTGGAAGGGAGTTAAAATAATTACTTGTGAGAACATGTAAGTCTAGGATCTTGTTCATTACATTATTAAGAAATTTAGATCATGGAAAATTATTATATAATCTAATTAGGATGGATGATATGACATAAACGGTATAAGTTGAAAGTAACTTTTCTAACTAAGCAACAAGATAATAGTCATGGTGAAAACAATTTTATGTGTTTTAAATAAATAAAAAAGTTTTGTTGTAACCTTAATTGTCATATATTATTATTAAGATACATTTCCATCCAAGTCTCATTCCTACAAGTTAAGTTTACCTTCTAAACTATTTCATATAAGATACATATATATTCTAGTGAAAATGTCTAATGTTATTGAGTATGAGATGCCATCATAATTAAATAGGATTGAGAAAATACTCCACCACATTGAAAACCATACTAATATACATTTCAATTTAATTGATGCTAGATAGGAAGAAAACATAACAAAATTAAAGATGAAAAAGTAGAAGAAATAAAGGCTTTTTGGTTTCTCTCATTTCACTTTCATACTTGAATCAAAACGTACACTTTCATACTTCAATGCCAAAAATAGGTATGACTAGTAATCTTGAAATGTATGAAAAAAAATATTATATATTTTTTAGTATTTTTATGATGGAATCATATTAGGTAGAATTTTGTGATGCAATGTCATTGACTCTAAATATTTTGGATGTTCATCAATATGATTATTATTTTGGATCAATTTAACTAACCATATAATCTCATGTTCATTTTGGCGTTCTCGAAAATAATATGATGATAATGTATGTAACTAGATTGTGAAGAACAAGTAGAGAAATGAAGGTTTTTGGGTTTCACTAATTTCCTTTTTTTGTAAGGCTTGTACCCACAGAGTTTTGAACCGATGCCCTTACACACAAAGGGCCTTAACAGTACACCCATTCACTGACTATTCTACACCTATTGGGATTGAATTTCACTAATTTCACTTTCATAGTTGTATCAAAAATAAAATACTTCAATAGAAGTTGCAAGTATAATGAGTAATCAAAATGCAGTAGAACAGGGAATTTATTTCTAGAAACAAATTAAGACCTTAGCTTGAAACCGATTACAGGAAAACCATATCTCACGAGTTAGGTTTTTAATCTTCCTTTGGTGATTTAACTAAGAAATTCAAGTGCAGAAATAAAACTAAGCTTAAAAAATCAAACAAAATAAATACAAGAGTAAACTAAACTAACTAAAGTAATATAAAGCAAGCTTACAAATAAATATTCCTAAGCTCAGAATCCATTCCTCACATGCATTTGACAACACAATATTAAAAATAATATAACATAATATCACATAATACAAAATACACAAAATATAAAATAAATTTCAACATAAGAACATAAAAAGTTTATTAAACATATACAAATGACCATACATATTAAAGGAACACAAAAATACTAAACAATTTTTAAAACTTGTAAACTTATTAACATAAGAATTCGAACAAGAGCACATAAAATAAATTTACCTCTAATCAATGTATAAAATTAATAATGATAACATTTCAAACAATGTTCCAGAATTCTCAATTCATTAACAAAATATACAATGAAAGGATTTATATTGTGAAAATAAGTATTTTATTTATATGAGAATGGAAACACACATTAATGTTTATGGAAAATAATTTAGAAAGTTACCAATAAAACCATTCTAGATAGAGGTCTTGAGGGCGACGTTTTCTAACAGAACACCACCAGCTCTAAAGAGAGATGGACATAATGATTTGATGATGTTTTTCAAATAAAAGATACAATTTTGACATGAGGCGCAGTGAATTGAAGTGAAGTTGCATTTTTATACAAGTTGTAATAGATTCAAAGAAAAATGATTGTGGTTTGAAGAAACATCTTGAAAGAAATGTGATTAACCAAGAGTCGAGATGATAAACAAATCACACAATTAATCCACAGTTATGTATAAATGAGGAATTTATTGTGAGCATTTCTATAGATTAAATTCATGAACCTAAACTAAATTGCAATTCGATATAAATACAAAGACTAAAAATACAAAATGATCTGAGCGCAGGTATAGTTTTGAAGTACAAAGAATGCTTGCAAGTTTGCAACATAGGTACAAGAAATATATGTAATGCATAAACAAACAAAAAAACTAGAACAGAAATCACACAAACTAATCTACCCTGCACAAAATATTAAGCTCCACGATCTGGAATGGAGGGAACTTACCAACCAAATCACGAGCCTGAATATTCATACTAGATACTAACTGTAAATTGCAATCATCAAATTATTCAACACATAAACATCAACATGGTACTGAAATGGATTTTACAAAGAAAATAAGATTACAAATTCAATAGAAATTTGGCAGTGTAACAATGATTCATTCCTTTCCCTCAATAATTTGACATAGGATTTCTGCATATATTTATACAAAAGGAGTGTCTCAAAATAGCAAGGTGGCATTAAAAAATTCCCTTGGTTCATTACTAGCTCATCCCCAAGACCAAAAATATTCAGAATTTTCATTAAAGTTTGTTGAGGCGTTCAATGGAAACTTTGGCATTGAAGTTCCCAAAATAAATCTTAAACCGTTACAAATTTTGAGAAAATCCCCGTGAGTAAGCTAAATCACCCTATTCTACAAGTGAGTTTTCGACCGTGTTTCATAATTCCTCATTTTTTTCTCAAAACACATGTTCGAAGTTAGCTTCTTGTGAACTAACAAGAATTTTTTACCATTAATGATGCTCAAAAGACTGAAACAGACTGGGAGTTGGCGTGCCACCTTGATGATTTTGTTATGCAACATTGAATCCTTCTTCAAAAAACATGAATTGGACTTCACTTGATGCAAATCTTGGTGCTGAAAGTGGTATTGAAATTCCCATATGAGTGAGAATGCCATATAAATCAATTTAATTGACCAAAATCATAAGAATTAATCAAAATGAACACTAAATCACCTTATATGCTCGAGTAGGGAGTTTTAGACTTGATAGGAGAATATATAAGACAAAATTTAGGTAGTAAAGGGGTGTTGGGCATATACAAGGTAACAAAAAGAGAACAAAAATGGAGGCCAACATCCCCCCATGCCGAGTTCTTTGCATGTCCCTATGCAAAGACAAAACTGTAGACAATATAGGATTAAACACCAGCTGCATGATTGAGGATACATAGGCCTTGGTTTTGATTCTTCAAATTCCATTCAACTATAGTCTTGGCATCCTAGCATGACCAATTTTTCCTGAGCTATAGAATGAAACATAATACACTCAGTGGTCAACTGTTCAATTCTGGTTTGTAGACTGGCATTCTGGAATTTCAAATTTTCATTTTTAAATTTTACATATCAATCCCAAAACTACATATTCATATAGTTGTTCCTTTAACTCTTGCTTCTATCACTGAAAGCAAACAACCTATGTATGTTCCAGAGAACTAATTTAACAATTTCAGTATGTCTTGTCAAGTATATGATCTGATTGAAAATATTTACCTTTATTCCCATCTAGACCATCCATTCTGGATTTTGTTCCAATTATATGCTCAGAAGTGGTGTTGACAAGATTACCAATATCTTCATTTGTAGTGCTTATGCAACCTTCTTCATCATAACTAACTATAAGTCTTCTAGGATGCTTAGAAGGGGATGTGCCTGACAACTACCATGGTGAAAATAAGTCATGAACAGGGTAAGAGTTTACATAGGGAATAATGTATCATATACAGGAACATAGAATCGATGTTGGATATAGGAAAATGAAAACCATATAATACAATAATTATATGCAAGGCTATGGAAAAACATTTTTACAAATAATTTGACATATGGGAAGCTAATGCAGGTTTATACAAACAAGGATATGATGTAAATACGATAGGTAAAGAAATCGAGCATTAGAATTCTTATTCATTTTGACTTAATTCCTAGTTTTTTGTAAATTAAATTAACCTATAAGAATTCTTACCTCATATCATACTTATGAAATAGCATTGATGAACTTTGCAAAGAGTAGCTTGCTTGAAATTGATGTAAAATCTTGAGTGCTGGAGTTTCATGGACTCAAGAAAACCTTGGATGATAAGTTGGAACAAGGATTCATGTGAAAACATATTTGTAGATACTTTCGTAATGATTTATGCACCGGTAAAATGAAAATTGCATCTACAGGTGTTTCAGTACCATTTTTGGTACCAATGAAAACAACAGGCTCACCTATAGGTGTTTTCGTACCAGTTTCTGTTCCAATGCAGAAATATGATTTGATGCTGCCAAAATTTTTCTGTAAGATATCCTAGTGCTACTAGAGGCTGATAGATGTTCACTAATCATGAAAATAAACTTTTGAACTTGATATTTGATGGAAGCTTTGAAATTCATATTTACTCTTTATTTAATATGATAGAAATACCAAAATCTACTGGAAATATGCAACTGGAGTTATAACATAAATAGGATAGTATTCAACACAAACCACATCAAGGAACAATTCTGACTATGTTAATATATTTAATTGAGGTCAAACACAGAAAAAATAAATAAATAAAAATAAAATAAAATCAATCATTGGATTACCAACCATTAAGGAATGTTGTTAACCAATCTGAGGCATCTCACCATTAATGTCAATGAGTGCCAAGGTGCCACAGGACATCCTACAAAGTATGAATAAGTGTGCTAAAGTTGAGTCACTTTGCAAGATCTGATGGACAAAGGACATTAATGTATTCCTACTGTCATCAACAAGAGGACTTTCCATTGATTCATGCAAGTCTCGAGGTATTGAAAGGAGTCTCTAACCTTGATCGTATATAAAGTGTTGGAGTCAATAGGACAAGGTCTGTTAGAAGGAAGGCCACAAGGAATCCTTCATAATCCAATGTGAGAACAAAAAAATGATTTGAAGGACATAATGATAGAACTAACAGCTGAATACAAAACTACAATGTGAACTCTACCTACTAGTTTCCCGGTTTTCAACCAAATCTCATGCCTAGTTGCACCAGTAAATTGGTTTTCACAACTAAACTTATTTTTATCTTTACTATCATGTTCATTTATTTACATTATTTACACAGTTATCCTACAACACTTGAAAAATAAAATCTCTTTCAAGTGTAGGAAGAATTCCAATGAAGCTATTTGTGGAACAAGATCTCTAGTGTACACATACTCAAATTTGAAAAGTGGACGTCAATGAATACCAGGGTATGAGAGACTAGTTTCCTTCATGGAGATAGTGCCAAGAACTATTGAAATATGGAGTAATGTTGTGGCATGATGAATGCTTCATCATACCCCTAACTCCTACCCTTGGTCACTAATGGTATGTTATTATGTACTCATTTTTAATTGATATATAGTTGGAGTTATTTTCTATTAACTGGAATATGTTCTATTTATCTAGATTAATGATTATGAGAGTAATTGCATCGAGAAACGCTTTCTACATAGTTCAAGTGGGTGAGATGTGCCACATCTATAGTACATGTTGGCTCCAAAAAAAATAATTGATATAAAACAATTTTTTTTATAATATATGCTCATAATTCAAAAAATGATATAAATTAAATTAAAACACAAACAATTTCAAGTCTCACTAGCATGGTTTGTATTCAAGTGATTTCGTTTGTTAGGCAACCTAGTGTTCAAAACTCGATGGTGGTAGGAACAAACACCAAAAAAATCCATCCATGCTAATGGTTGGTATTGCCTAGGCTGAGTTCTATCCTCGGGTGATTTTGACAACTTAGATGCCCTTGGGTTGCAGTTTCTTAGACCATAGGCCACTCCCACAAGTTAGGGAGATTTGTGTAAACAAAAAAAAATTATAAATACAATCACTAAATAGATCCGTTTAAATTATATAGCCACTATTGATGATATTGTAATGTCATCCAAATGTGTTGACCGAATATAATACTTTATGAAACTAAAAGTAAATAATAATAACAATTGTCAAAGGTATCATTGGTGACGATGATTCTTATGGTACTTTTTCTTTGTTGTTTGTTGTCAATAAATTTGAAATAAAATATTGTAACGTAATAATAAAAAGATGAGGATTGTTATAATAAACCAACATAGATTCATCTTCCACTTGGATCTATCAAGCACCAAGATGGATCTAATTTATTGGGGTGTTATTATTTTTTGGCCGTGTAAAAAATTTAAGATTAAAAAAGTTATATATCAAGAAATTAGTTTAAGATGGATACATGATATTTTTATTTTCTTATTTTATGAGTAAATGTATTATTCTTTTGTGATGTGGGTTATAGTTTCCATGTTAGTGTTACCCACGTTACGTGACAACATCTCCCATGTACAGAGTTGTAAAGCACCTCGCTACTCTAGGTGCATTAAAGTAGCATCAATCCATCTTAATTTTGCATCTATCCGCAATCACGTTGGATCAAATATTTCAAAGTGAAAACCTTTTTAGAGTGAAAAAATTGAGAAAATGTTTGCATCTGAAGGAATTTGATCTCTCTTGATGCTTGATAGATCCAAAGTTATGATGGATTTATGATGGTTGATAGGAATCAAAGTGTATTGACAACTTTATGACCTATATGTCTCTTTTTAAATGTTATCAATTTGTACGTTATTGAACTCGTGTTCTTTTATTATGTTTTTATGGAGTGAGGAACTAAATGATATAGACTAAGGAACTAGAGCATTTAAAAGATCAAGAGGGAATTGTTAACATTTTAATCAAATTTTGATGTAAACTTTATTTCATTTCCTTAATGTTTAGATATTTAATCATGATAGCCTTAAGGGTTAGCTCAAATGATCTTTGAACCAACCACACTTGAGATCTCTCCTAACATTAGGAGAGATCATCAATTTGACTCTTTTTATTCATAGTGAGAATCACAAGTTTGTGCTCTTAATTCCACACAAAATAATTCTTTAATTCTTTAAAATCCTTAGCAATTCTAAAAATTATACCATAAAAATGTATTTTAATAATAAATTATATTGAAAATTCATATTATTCTTCTTTTGTGGAAAGTCCAGCCTTGACGTTATGTGGAAAGTCCAGCTTGACGTTACGGAAATGGATTCCGAGAAATATCTAGGAAACCTTTTATATTTCACTACCGTGCGAGGAATGTGTTGCAAACATTCCAATACCTACACACCAATGGTCGGTGGGCTATGTGACAAATTATGGACATTGATTCCGAAATATGAGGGAAAGCGTCTCGTTGGGGATTAAAAACATTGAAAGAAATATAAACTAACACATGATACGTATTAGAGATAAAATTAATGGGTTTTGAATCCCATTGAAAGAAATATAAACTCATACCTACTACGTATTAGAGATAAGATTAATGGTTTCCACAAATTGTGGAAAACGATACCAAGGAATTAAAGACATCTAGAAGGAGTACAAAGTCACCGTTTCATTTAATTCAATTTATCCCTATAGAGTTACAACTATTTTAGGGCATATCCAACTAAGAGACAAAGACTTTCAATTGCAACAGTATAGAGACAAAGACTTTAACGAAATTCCCTTGCCACCAGTCTTGAAAAATAGAGACTTTCCAATGCAATAAAGAGACAAAGACTTTGACAAAGTTTCACCACCGGTAATGAAATACAGACTTTCCAATGCACTAGTATAGAGACAATGACTTTGATGGTGCTCCGTTGCAACCAGTCAAATGAAGTGATAAGATTACTGAAGAGACGCAATTCATGAAACCAATGGAATTGTGCAGATTGATTCAGTCATCCATTTTACATTAGATTACAAGGACAAGGTGGTTGGTGGGAGACGGACTTGCCATCTCCAATCATTATAATTAGCAATTTCACTTCATGTGCAAAAAGTGTGTAGTAATAATGGGCAAGGTGGAAGTGATGTAATTATGAGAGGCTTTTTGAAGTGGAAATCCTAAAGTTTATGGAAGTGTAAAAATGTTAAATGTGAAAATGCAAAAAAAAAATGCAATCAATTAGTGTATGAAAATATGTAAATGTAAATGTAACTCGATAAATGTTAATATATATTAAAATTTTTGAAGGTGTGAATATATTTAATTTTGAAAAATAATATAAACTATAAGTTAAATTACACATGCAGTCAAACAAGGTTGTGCCTTTTTTATTTGCTAACAACAAAATGTTAATTTAGAGTAAAGAGTTGATGATAAATCTAACTTAGTTTGACTAAGGTTGGATCCACAGGAAATCTAAAGTCTCACCCTCGGCTAGCCTAGCCTTTTGGTCTCCTCCCCCAGCGGGATCATTCAAGTTAAACTTCATTGATGTGTCCAAGGGTAACGCGGGATCTACAAGGTTTGGTGGGGTGGTAAGGAACCATGAAGGAAAAATTCTACAAATATATTTTGGCTACATCGGCAAAGATACCAACAATGTTGCAGAACTTTAAGGTGTCCTCTTTGGGCTCAATTTAGTTTCCTATGAAGGTTGGAAGCCAACCATTATTGAGTGGGATTCTAGGATGATCATCCAAATGGAAAAAAATCTGCATAATGGACAACAATTTTCCAAGGTGGTGGAGAGATGGAGGCTAGTTTACAAGCTGTAAAAATTGGAGTCAGTGCTAAACAAACCTCATGTATGTACTTTTTTCCATGTCAAGCAGGACAAAAATAAGGTTGCGGACCACCTGGAAAATGCCGGGAAAAGAGAGAATCACATACTTAAGGAGGGCCAGTTGGCTTGCTTTGAGACTCAAGCCTAGGCTAATCAATGCTCCCAGCTAGCCATCCAAGACATTCATTCTTCGAGGAAGGACGGTGGCGACATAGCTGATTCTCATGATAACCAAGTAATAACCCACTTGATAGGTACGACATCCATATGGAACAATAAAATCCTAACTCCTCTCGGCGATACAAGTACTAAGGGAATCAGTGCCCAAATGAATAAGCAATTAAATCCGTATGGGAACGGTGAAGAGGAAGGGATATGACATCATCCTTGATAAGAGGACGAAGTCTACTAATCTGATGCGAAGTTATGTAATAAATGCAAGGATATATCATCAACTTAATGAGAAGGATAGAATCATGATGAGATCCATTAAGGATCAACTTAAGGGAAGGGCTATAAATGTGGTGGGAAAGACCCAACCAGAAGGCGATTTCCTAGCATTTTCATATTTTTAGAGCAAGTTTACAGAGCTTAGTAGGAAAGAATCTGTGTGAGGAACACCGACCATCCCCTTGGAAGAAGGTCATGGCTCCTAGGGGGAAGAAGGAAAAGAGGGCAGTGAGGACTGAAAAGGAAGTTAAAACCTCGAGGGTCACCCATGATCAGAGGTGGGATTGTCAAGTGCCTCTTTTATTCTATGACAGAATTCCATTGACCATCCGAGGGGAATTGAGCAAGTAGAAAATAATTAATGGGATCAATTGAAGACCCTCAAGATGGAGGAGGTCAGAGAGGAGGTGGATTAATGGGTGCAGGACCTTGCTTTGACTGCAGGACGAATGTATGCCTATGATCAGATCATGGTCACCTATTGGGTGATGAAGGATCTTCTTTCCAATGTCTTAATGGAACATGTAAACAAGGAACTTGGGGATGAAGAACTTGATCAGGATTGGAAGGAATACAACCGATACTGTCAATAATGCATCAGAAGATTGACATGATGACTAGCAAGATGGGTATACAATTCTACCCCCCCAATTCCGAGTTCTGGTGTTGGCACTTCAAATATGGGAGTAAATGGTTCGGGGATGGTTATCGACAAGGGAGGTTGTGCTGTGGCTGAAGATACTTATGTAGATGGTGGAGGAGATAGTAGCATCAGTTCGAAGCACCTAGGCGGGCCTTATCCCTCCTCTGGCGTGGGTTCATCCAAGTCTTTATGAATTCCTTCCTTGGTACTTCGGTTTTATTATGGTCTGCGTCTTGTATTTCCATGTTTCGGTTGTATATCGGTTGATAATAACATAGAGTCCATTTTAAGGGAAGATGATAGGAATCGATGTATGATGAACAAGATCTGTTTTGTATGGATCTGATGGGTATCAAGTTCAAAGTAATCCTTTTTTATTAGGATGATGGGTGGTAAGGGAATATCGGTTGTTGAAAACCAGACTGCCATGCTGTATGTTTTCCAAAAAGGCCCTTTCTTATGATGCCATGTACTCTTTTTTTGAAATAGCAAGATAATATCTTATTTACAAAAACAAATAATCTTACTTAGTTTAAGGCATTGGTGCTTTATTAATGGTCAAAACTTATTAAGCACCTAGAAGAATAAGAAACTTTGAGTGCAAACCTTTCAATGCTTAAAGATTCAAGATTAAGGATCCAGGGTAGTGTTTTTTGGTTTTATGGTAAATTTATGTTTCTTTTTTAGTTGAGGCCTTTTCAAGCTAGATATCTGAATATGCTAGGGTTTGTTTTTGTCATGTGCAAAGTATTCCCTTGTGATTACATCTTAAATCTTCTTTTTGAAGCAAAGTGTTTATTAGTTCATGAAAAGGTTATGACATAATGAAACTTGTAACATTCTTTGTTTGAGCTATGACCAAATAAGTTAATCATTCTATAGTCCATCTTGAAAAGTAACTTTGACCACAAGTTAGGGTTATAGTCCCTCTTTTATAAACATAGATCATTTGATTTTCTTGTTATCAATGTTGTCTATCAATCAATCAAAGGATAATAGTACTCTTTGAGGATATTTAGGAAAGACTTCCGCCGTTAATAGGATGTGTAGGTATAATAAATCCTTGAGCATGAAGGTGCCTTTCATAAAAAACATCCTTGGAAAAAGTATATGTATTTTATTTCAAAAAGAAAGATAAAAAATACAAGATTTTTTTTTACAAAAAAATATTAATGTTTATGGGTGATCAAATTTCTTCCATATAATTTAGAAAAGAAGAAATATAAAAGAAAAAAAAAGATATATTTGGAATCCTAAAAGTGAGAAGTGTGTAGAATAAAATTTGATTTTAGACAATATGGAAAAAGGAAAAAAAAATACATACATGATAGAGCCTTAGCAAAAATTACTTCTCATGTGAAAATTTTCACATATATTGGAGTTTTTGTTGGAGGAGCCTAAGTTGGCCTATCAACTAGGCTCCCTACCCGACCTATTGTAAATGTATGTTGACAGATATGTCGACCAGTCGGGTCGTGTCGGTCGGTTGAACCAACCAGACGGTTACATAAAATCTTGTAAATGCATATATAAGCTGTTGAGCTGTGTACTGGACAAGTTATATCTTTTCTATGTAGTATTATGCTCTTACTGGTTAATAAAGGTTTGTGCTTCTTTCTCCCTACTGGTCTGTTCTCTCTTGTATCTAAATCATTGTGCATGCTTTTTTATAATATATAATGTATCTCCGGTAACCTCGTGACCTGCGGGACTACATCATTGGTTCCATTGCCGGATGATGCATTCAGAAATAACAGCATGACATATGATTTCGAAGCAGCAGATTAAGGATTGGTGGGAGAAGAAAATCGCAAACTACCTGCAGAATTATGCATGACGGAACAAGCTGACGATTATTCAAGCGAGGGAACGATTCTTCTTAGTGACCCATGAAAAATTTGTAGAGTCCATGCCATCCTCCCTGAATAAATTGCTGGATGAAAAGACTAGCCGATGAAGAAGAGCGGAAGCTGTTGTCGAAGTTGATCAACGGAGGACGTACAAATATGTAGGAATGGTGCAAAACGATTGCGAATGACTTCTGTGACAAGCAAGTGATTGAGGAGCGTCTCTATGTTGATGAAATTAGAAAAACGTTTTTCACCGAGCTAGCTGACCAATTCTTGTGTTCCCTGCCGACATTATTGTTCAAATTATTGATCGACAAAGGCATTGCGCATATTGTCGAGACACGACCATTGCTACTCCCGACCCTTCCGAACTCTAACTGGGAGGAGAAAGAATGTCAGTGGGAATGATTCATGAAAGAGCGTGAATGGGAATTCTTTTTGAACAAATGATGGCCTACAATTTTCTAGTCGCCGAGAAAGATTCAGGTCAGCATTGGGGGGTGACGAAACACCTTATGATGTATTGAAGTTGATGAAAAGTGACATATGACAAGGTGACATGACCAACAGTGGAGGACATGATAGATCTGACCAAGACAAAACCATGAGTCACAAAAGCACTCCGGATATTCAAAAAATTGAAAGAGAAAAGAGGAGACAGCGACGCGAAGAGCTAAGGGAGCAGGCAAGTGCGATCCGGAAGAAGTGAGGATCAGGTATTGCGATAGATGCAGAAGAAAATATTCCAGAGTCGATTCAAGCCCGCGATGATCAGGGCGTCGATGAAAACCTGTCACCGATGGATGAAGACTTGTGGATAGAGCGTGGTAGAGCTATCCAAGTTCAGATACCCGAGAAGTTAACACCCCCTTCTCCATTTCAGCTAATGCAAAGTGTCCAAGTGCAAGAGATTGTTGAGGAAAATCTTGGTCTCCATGCTGGCCAGTTGGGAATTTGGAGTCGTCATAATGAAGAAGGAAATGAAGTCAATAGATTACTGATTCATCAACCTGAAGAGGGAAACTTGGTGAGTTTTCAGCCCAAGTTTTCCAATAGAAGTTTTCATCTAATGTACTCATAACATGAAGAAGCACCCCCACTGCCAATACCATACTTGAGTGACTCGCTGAGTACTTCGGAAAATCCAAGAATTAGTGAAATCTCGTTTGAGCATAACTTTGTCTGGATTTCGATAGAAGCAGTAGAGGAAGACAGAAGCGCAAGACTTAGAGAAGCAGTAGAGGATATAGAAACTGGTTCTAAAGATAGAGAACCCAGTCCTGAGAAGCAGCTAGCATTAATAACTGTCGAAGTGGAAAAAACACCTGATCCCGATTCTGGTAGTAACCCACCAACTCCACCATCTCATTCTCAAGTTAATACATCGGCAGACATGTCACACTCGACAACACACCTTCCATTTTCTGAAGCAGGGATAATTTTAGGGGCGAATATTAGCCCATTGGAGAATTTAAAGGGATTTCCAAAATTTAGTGGGCGAATTTTTATATAAAAAAATTAAAACTTTTAAAAAATTCGTCCAGGTTTTATTTTTAAAAAAAATATTTAACATGGCAATCGCCCTCCATTTTCCATGAGGGATATCCCCGAAAATGGATTTCGCCCCCAAAATGTTTTGTAAAATCTTTAGTTCGCTTATGTAAATCAATTGAATTTGTCTTGGAGACCTCAATCACCCTCGATTTATGGACATGGAGGTTAATAATAACAATTTCGCCCTATATTTTCTTTTTAAATCAAGCATAAAACTAGCATCGCCCTGATTATCCGTTTGGATAATTTTTTAACTTAAATTTGTCCATATATCATGGACTCCTGGTAGATAGTAATGATTTCCTCCCTATATATAATTATAGAATCGAACTTCAAAATTTAATACGTTTTGAAGCTCGTGTTCAGGAATTCTGTAAAAATTGGTTTACAAATTTGCAGAATCAAGTAATACATTTTGCTCAAGCATTTGTAATCTTAAAAATGATCTTCGATCCTGTGAATTTTATGACTAATTAAGTCCTATGCTATCAAGTTTCTTGATCAAACTAGTGTCCCACGTAATTTGATTGAGGGTTGCACCACCTTACTTCGTGCATGTTCATGCACCTACACCACCTTGGCTTGATCGATCCATTGGCTTGATAACCTAAAAAAATATGAAGGCATAAGTTATATATACAAATCGGTATTTTGCTGAAAAAAATACAGATCGAGATTCTGAATTTGGAGCGGCGTCTTCTTCTTAGAGCAACATCTTGCATATTTTGAGCTTTCTGGATCAACTTCTCGAGGTTAGTATTTAACTATTTGTAACTTTCATATTACATATACTTCACACTTACTCTCAATTGCATATTTCTGTCAATTGTGTATTGCTATCTACACAGTAATACACACATCGGTTATGTTAAATTTTGTTAGGCATGCACCAATGTAATAGAAATATCATGAGAAAACTCTCTAAATGATATAAATCATGAAACTTAGTTAAATAGTGACTTCATGTTTCATGCGAATGAAGTCTTATTAAGAGAACACAATGACATCTAAGACATCTTCATTATTTTTTTACATATTAATTATCCTCTGTACTTTACCATGGTTGAATCACCTACACATCATCTTGTATAATTCCACTCAATCATGCATCTATTATCTCTATATATTATAAGCACTACCTACCTAGTTAGTTTGACTTGCAGCACTACAATGCCAAAGTATTCCCCTTGCATGGCAATTTCAATGTTCATAAGAGGCTCTAACTCTAACTCGAGTATAAGTAAAGAAGCATGCTACATTTGCTTCTCTTGGATATTCTGCTTTCCTTGTGGTTGGCTTTGTATTTGAAAATCATCCTCCATTGTCCTGGAAAGAAAAAACTTTCACTAAGCATTTGATCTATTTTGTACTAGGCATTTAACAACAACATGAAATTTTCTACTAGGCATTTAACAACAACATGCTTACCAATGACAATGTCAATATTGTAAAAATATATATTTTAGCTATCTCCTATTGGCAGGGTATTTCTCCCTTCTGTAATGTTATGTGTTGATGATTATAGGGTCATTTCTTCAATGGCCCTAATAAAAACTAGAGATTCATTCCTACGGAGTAACCACTTCAATATAGGTGGTGCTTTTACAGTGGTTTTCAAGTCATATTGGATTGGTTGTTTTTGTTTTCATCTCTTATGGCCTTGTATCATTAGTGAATTGTAACTATAATGACTTTCCAACTAAAAAGGGTTATATCATGGCATTAGCATTTTAACTTTTCACCATGATGACACTGGACCATGTCCAATGAATGCCTGTTACTTCAATTTTGTTTATTGTAATATGGATGTCAGTCCTTTATGTTACGAATGTCCTTGCTTGCAATATGGAATTCTTTTATTACACCCCAAGGTGCAATTACTAGTTTTTATCAAGTAAGGGGAAGAGCATTGCATCATCCTTTTCCACCCATACCACTCATGAACCATTGATATTATAGGATGATGATTGTGCCTACTGGTTAATCAGATTGGTTGGTCCCACACTAGTCTCATGTCCTTAACGGGGATAACAGATACCACCTAAAGCATGTCTGTAGTATTTAATGGAATTATAAATTATCTAAGGGCTCTTATAATTTCCAATTGGATTTAAAATATAGAATATAGAACACCATTTTGTTATCCTCGGCCTTCAATGTAATGTTCTCACCATATACTTTTCTAGTGAATACTAAATAGATGTAAATAAAGTTAAACCAGGAACTTGCACTATGAGAGTTTTGAATCTCAATTCTATTACAACATAAAAATCTAGACTCTATTTTCAATCATGGAAAGAAGTTTTTTTGTTTCCCTTAACTTCAGATACCAATTTTTTAAACAATAAGTTTGAATATATGTCATACATTATCACCTTCCATTGAAAAAGGTAGAGACTACCTAAGAATAAAACTGTGCAACAATAACACAAAGTCTTTAACAAGATCTTTTGATTTCACTCTTATTGTTGTACATACAGTGCTCATTGCCAAATATTTGTGCAAGGTTTAAGAAAATCATACATATATTCATAAGAATGGGAATATGAGAAATGAAATATGTGACAGATGGTCATTAAGAAAACTTGTTAGGAATTTCCCATTACAGCTTAAAAAGGCATTTATAGGAAGTATATTAACGAGTTTGTTTGACAAAGAGTTTGAGTCATGATCATAGAAATCATGGATCCTCTAGTAGTATTTTGAGGAGATCAACAAATATTGTCATAATCTCAAACTATAATCATTCAAGAGTCTGAGAAATTTATCTGTTGAAAGCAATAATACAATGAAATTTATACTAAGACATAAATAATTTTGAAAATGAAAATGTGTTTTCCTTCGAAGACTGGGATGGGGCTCATGTGAATCAAATAATATGAAGATAAACCTATTGGATGGCAAAGTGAAAGCTTAATGAATTGTGATTTATTAGGAATTAGAGAGATGGTGAGTCTTCTTGGCAAAAGATTTGCCAAATTTTTACAATATCTTATAAATCAGTGAAATATTTGCCAGTTTTTCCAACGTTTTATAATGGAGTAAAATATTCACCAATATTTTACAATATCTTATAATTTAGTGAAATATTCGCCAATATTTTACAACATTTTATAATAAAATGAAAGAATCGCTAAATATATATATATACATATTATATTATTGATAAAAATGCCTTCAAATTTTCCTAAATATCGGGGATATTCGCCCATTTTTTATACATATAAATTTGAAGGGGGTTCTTAAAATCATCCCTAATGGATTATTCTCGCATACCTTATTCCTCTCCCATTACTGATGTGCACCACCTCACTATCGATTGAGCATATTTAATAGTATATTCAATAGATAATTTCAATTCCTCTCTGCGTAGGTTGTTTTTAAAAATGATCTGGATCCATCATGCTCTCCTTTACCATTACCAATCTCAAAATAGTTCCACATATGTGACACCCTGTAATTTTTGTGCAGTGAACACAACCATTGAAATATGAAAGCATTTTTTAACTGACTAACACATCCATTTGACCAAATCCAATGTAGACCCATCTATATTTCCAGCTCCTTCAAGTGATAATAAAACATAAGGAAGCAATGAAGTACATAATGGAAATCATGGGACCTATCATCACTTATGTAGAAGTGATATTCCTTTAGAATTTCTCATTGATCTCCGCTTATATTTGGGCCATGTCTATGTATGATATGAACCATCAAGGAATCCTACTTAGAATGATAATGCTAAATTTGATGGGGATGTATAGTGTGGTTCTCTACAAAATAAACCACTGAAAGTATAGTATCATGGGGAAATGTATCTCGGCAATGTCTAAATTGCTCATCCTTCCATCTAGCTAGGTGGAAACGTTGAACATATTGTTGTGTCTTTTCAATGAAATCTTTGATGAAGTGGTTGAATTGTATTTGGTGGAAAAAACGATATCTGTATAAGTTATGTTTGTAAGTAAGGATTGAAACATAATTGAAATGAAAATTTAGAGTTAGATATAGATGTGAGATGTCACCAATTGTATCTTTTTTATTTATTTCTCAGGGCCTATTTCATAGCTAATGTATTTGAAGCTTTTAATGTCTATACCATGATCCCAAATTCATTATCTCCACTTTAATTAATGCAGTCGTCCAATAATTCCATGCCACTAAAGTTGGAGCATGTCCCATCTAAACAATATTTTGCATAGTAATATTGCCCCTCTATCCTATTACACATGATGTTATCGATGAATTCTCTTGATAAAGATGGTGGTATCGACATAGAGAAATCATGCACATGGTTAGTATGCAACACAAGACACATGTACAAAAATGTATCATAGTAATATTCATATTCTATATGATATCCACAACAAGTGTTATGAAGAGTATACATTATAGCATACTAAGGCTTGCATTTCTTAAAATATCTTTGTCCCAAGTTCAATTCCTTATGCTCATTCTTGAATTTGTGATATAGTTCTTCCGTGTTATGTCAAGAAGGTGTTTAATGTGTGGTTCACAATTTTTTTAATCCCTTCTAAATTTTAGTACATCCTTTTGGTTTGAAGAAGGCTTGGTTCTATCATGCCAAAAAAATTGCACTAATCTATTTACTACATCAATTAGCTTCATGTTTGACCCTATAAACCTACCAATGAAGGCCCAAAAATATGTTTGGTTGGTTTGAAGATGTTCTCTTATAATAGAATAGCTGGGGAGTGTTTTGACATTCAAATAAACAAGTTTGGATATAGGCTTAAGAAAACAAAGGAACCTAGTGTTCTTGTGTATGATTGCTTGTGCCAACACATGACAAGTTGCATTGCAATCCTTGGAATGCGTTTTCTTACCAATTTTGCCAAAGGAATATACTAATATTTTAACAATATGGCAACTTAGTTCAAAATGTTTTATCAGCTTTATCCTTAACTTTATACTAACAATAGTCATACACCTGGATTTTAACAATGATAAAAATAATCTACATTTATCTCCGTCACATTGAGAATCAAAATATTTAACAAGTATGTGTCAAGTTTGAAATGAAATACCACATTTTGATAACATACCTTCAAGTGCAATAAGATAATTTCATTGATCTGTATATGTTTCAGATTTCTTCAACATGTACTTGCTAATGGAGGTAGGGACGGTCGAAACTTCGAACTGTAGCATGTACCACATCACTAGCTTGCTCTGGAATTTAAACAGGAGCTTCAAGTCCTTCTTTCTCTTGCTAGAAGGTATATGGTGGAAATTCGACATCCTCTTGGATGGTATCAATAACATTGTGTTCTTTGACAATATGGTCTACATGCAACATCTCTCTAACTTCATCACTTGTATAACCACAAGAGACCAAATCAACAACTGTTTGATATGGAATTTATGTGGGGATCAAAACTTCCCCCAATGAGAGCCCCTATTTTATTTCTTCATTATTTCCATGGGGTGATTATTCCTCAACCATTGTGTAAATTGATGGGCCCTCTAATGAATGATTTCGTTTCTCTTGTCATGGATTGGTAGGAAGAACCATGCCATCATCTATAATTGCAGTTGGATGACTGTCCATAGAATTCCTTGGGTTGATCATGTATAGTATTTTCTTCTCTTTATTTTATTCAATGATTTCTTAAGGTTTCTTCTTCCTTGTTGATTTTCATGTTTGATTGCATAATTTCCCATCACCACAATGATCAATTAGACGAAAATTGTATTTGGTTCTCTTCAATTTTACGAAAATGAATGGTGGATATGGTATATGGTGCTTTAATTGGAGATCGTCTATGGTTCTATTCTATTGTAGATTCTTAAACCTTTCCCAATGTCTTTGGTTCTCCTCAATTTTAAGAAAGTGAATGATGGAGATGTCCTATGCTATTATTCAATTGGAGATGGTCTCTTCTATTGGAGATTCTCCATCTTCTACCAATGCATATGGTGCTCTTCAATTCTAAGTAAGTGAGTGACTAAGATGGACTATGGTTCCCTTCAATTGGAGATGTTCTATGGTTCTCTTCAATTGGATATGGTTTATGGGGCTATTTTATTGGATATTCTTCATCCTTTACCAATTCTTTTGTTGCTCCTCAATTATAATCAAGGGAATGATGGAGATGGCATATGGTGCTCTTCAATTGGATATGGTTTATAGTGCTCTTCAATTGGTGATGCTATACAGTGGTCTTCAATTAGAGATGGTATATGGTGCTCTTTTATTGGATATTCTTCGATCTTGCCAATGTATTTAGTGCTCCTCAATTTCAAGCAACTGAATGATGGAGATGGCATATAGTGCTCTTCAATTGGATATGATATATGGTGCTCTTCAGTTGGATATGGTCGATGGCTCTCTTCAATTGGAGATGGTGTATGGTCCTATTATGTTGGAGATTATTCAACATTTATCAATGAATTCAAGGTTTTCTTCAATTATTAGCAATTGAATGATGGAGAATGCCAAATGTGATGATCAAATTGAAAGTTTTTTTCCTTCCTTCCCAAACAATGTGCAAATCCGATTGTAGTATGATGTTAAACTTGTTAGAGTGACTATCATATATGCATAATTGTTGTTTATAGAAGAATAAAATGAGTGTATGTTCTTTTGTTATAAAATGAATGCATATTTTGTAACATTAAATTAAGGTGGTATTTATACGACTATTACACAATTCCAATGGAACTTACATGGCTATTGCACAGTTCTAGTGGAACAAAATATGCACACATTTTAGCTCAATTAAATGCATACACATTATGTTTACATACAATTAGCCCCCCCTAACATCTCCTCTCTCTCCCTCCCCCAACACCCTACCACCCCCCTCTCTCCCTTCCCCAACCCCCTAACAACCCCCCTGTTGTCTCTCACACACACCCTCCTCCCCCATACACCTAATCACACCACCAACCCCCTCTCTCTCTCCCCCAACCCACTTAAAACACCCCACCTCTCTTTGTACCATACTCCCCCTTTCCCTAATCCCCCCTCTATCTTTGTCTAGATCATAATCCCCCTCCACCATACCACTATCCAACCCTATCTCTCTCTCTCTCTCTCTAACCCAAACCCCCCCACTCCTCACCTATACCTCCCCTTATTTCTAACTACCCTACTCCTAACAAAACCCTTAACCCTCCCAATCTCCATCTCTTTCTCTTTCCCAAACCCCCTCCTCCCCCCTACCCCACAGTCACACCCACAATGGCACCTCCTCCCTCTAACCCTTGTTAATCCCATCTCTCTCTCTCTCTCTCTCTCTCTCTCTCTCTTTATCTCTCTTACTCCTCCACCAATATCTCTCTCCCTCTGCCACAAGCCCCTAACACCCCCATCCCCCCTCCCTCTCTCTCTCTCTCACCCCTACTTCTCCCCCATACCTATCACCCCCTCCTCCTCTCATCCCATCTCTTTCTCCCCCGTACTCCTAATTAGCTACACCATCATCCCTTCCCCCCCCCACCTCTCTCTCTCTTCCCCATAATCCTTACTAACCCCCTCTCTATCTCTCTCATAATCCCCCTACACATAACCCCCCCTCTCTTTATGTCTCTCCCACTCCCCCAACCTCCTAACACCTCACTCTCTCTCTAACACTAACCCCCTATCACCCCCCCCCTCTCTACCTCTACCCACTAACAACACCTCCTCTCTCTATCTCTCTTATACTCTCCCTACCTTGTACCTTCAAGGTGCTAGAATAGGCACAGGGATTCTCATATTTCCTTTGTTGTATTTTCCCCAACATATATGTCATTTGACCAGTGTAGCATATTCACTTTCAATGAGTTGTTTCTCTTTTAAAAAATAAAAAACATTACTAGGAATTAAAGCTTCTCTTCAAAACTTCTAAAAAGAAAACAATTACCAATATCAAAATAACAATGCACATTTATGCAAATACTTCTCAAACTGAGGAAAAATTACCTTCCTATATTTAACTAACCCTCACCCTCTCTCTCTCACTGAAACCCCCTAACACCCTCCCGTTCCCTCTCCCTCTCCCTCTCGTTCTCCCACACTCCTCCACCTACACCTCTCTCTCTCCCCCAAGACCTTAACACACCATCCCTACTCTCTCTCTCACCCCCTACGCACCCCCTACCTCTTTAAACCTTCCTTCTCTCTCTAAATTCCCTAATTTTCACTAAACCCCTATCTCCCCCACTACAAGGAAAAGAGATTGTAGCGGAGGTTTTTGGTGTTACAAGATTTGAAAAAATTGTCCAAAAAACCTCCACTATGACCTCCATCAATGGTAGCAAATGTGTTTATGGAGGTCATAACAGATGCAGTTTATAACCAAAAAATACTCATTGGTCAGAGGTTTTAGGGGATGTTTGTTCATCGATGCGCATAATTGAAACTACGCTCCCCAGTGCATTTCTGACTAGGACGCACCGGTGTTGTACGATTATAAAAAAATGCACTGGTGCACTCATCCAGAAAAAGCACTGAAAATAATCAAATTTCAACGTCGCACCAGTCCTTGCGTATAGGATATACGCACAAGTGTGTGTTTACATCAGAAACGAATCAGTGCGATATTCTACATCATATGCACTGTACATTGTTTTAGTAATTTAAGTTTGGCCAATGTTGTACATTTATCATGGCACGCCAGTGCATTTCATATTCAAACACACCAGTGCTTACAAACTATCAACATGACCCAGTGAATTTTAATAAACCAAACATACTGTGAAGCGTAAAAACTAAAAAACTGGTGGGTATAATCTTTGATCATTATCGGTGCGCATAAGCCGTCTACATGAACCAGTGCGATTCAAAGAATAGAATGCATTAGTGCTTAACATTATATACACACCGGTGCGTAATTTTCATTTTACGCATCGATGCGTAATGTTAGTATAGGTGCCCAGATGTGACATATATTATTAAAATCATTGAATATGATTTTTGAAGAAGGGATACTGATATTTTAGTTATATATATATATTAAATTTTTTATTTTTTTTATTTTGTTATTCTTTTGAAATTGAAATATTTGTTTATAGTAAAATTCATTTCAATTTTAATTATTGAGATTTTTTATTTGGATTAATTTCTTATATCATAGATGCAAGAATCTATTGTAATATTTAATCATCCATACATTTAATTACAAATGTACCATTTCAGATGTAACATTTGACAATAATATTGAATATTATTGCAATATAATAAACAAGTTTATAATTGTTATTATATATCAATAAGAGTGCCTTTGTCATACAAAATATGAAAACATAGAGACAACAATAATCAAATTATCAGCATGCATATAATTATTATTACACTCATTGGTAACCCATTTTTGAATTTGGGAAATATGTCCAATAAATTATTGTGCAAAAATATGTCTGATTTTCCCAGACAATTATTTCAAAATATACAACAAGCTACAACAGCTTGTGTTAAAATCAAAATTAAATACAGAGCATCATTCTTAGTTGCAACTTTTATCGGTGCTCGAGCCACTTGCATCAATTGGGTTATTTGGCCGAATATTTTGTTCATTGTCTCGATTGTTTTCCTCTTCTTCAACTTCCATCTACAAGCATACAAATAAAGTGTACTAGGTGTATCTACATTACCAATGGGAATAATGAAAAATAAATAGATAGTATACATGAATGTAAATTTAAAAGTGCTGTACCATATAAATAATTGACTCATTAAATGATACACATTCTCTCAAAATCAAATCTCATGCCTTCTATCAACTATTCTTCTATTGGCTAAACTCCATATTTTGTTTCTTGCAAGTGTTATGCCCCATCACAAATCATATATTTAATATAAAATATTTTTTGTTGTTTTATTGATTATAAAATGAGAGAATTAAAACAACATAGAGACTTACAAAATCCACAATTAATTTTTGATATCACAGCATATACTCACAACCCTTGCTTAAAACAAAGTCAATAAATTCTTCTGATGGCTCCTGTTTGTATGTTAACACCTGTTTGAAAACATGCAAGGATTTCTAGTGAAAACAAAAAAAAAATTAAATATACAAATCACAACTACTACAAAATCTTTATTTCTTATAACAAAATCGCAAAGACTCTCAAACTTTGCTATCAACCCCTTTTCTCCTTGTCATCATGTCTTGTGTGCTAACTAGGTTCCATTTTGTTTTCTTTTCTGCAACACATTAACAATTGAAAATTAATATTTAATGTTGAATTAATTAATGAGATGTATAACATAAAACTAAAAACCAATGCATATTTCATACATTTGAAGCGGGTTGTTGTTGAGATGGATCCTCCTGCATTGTAATTATGTCCATTTTCTTAACCATCTCCTTGTACACTTTTTCGGACATCCCTACTGGCACATTTTGCATATCACGTCGTTCATCCTTTGGGATTCTCATAATCTTCCTGAAAATGTAAAATGACATTAAACTATTTTTCTGTTGGTATGAAAAATAAATATAGAAGAATTAAAATTATTGAATGAATGATGCTTTGTAATAGTTATAGATACATTTTCTACATAAACAAGTTTAGGAATATTAATTTTTGAATGATTATCTTTTGTTGTTGTATGTTTTTCTATTGCAAGACTGACAGCACTCATTGACCATTTCTCTGGGAATGTCTCTTGTAGTTTACATATGACCTGATTATTCAAATCATTCGATTGGTTTCTGTATTGTAAGCAAAATGTACATTTGTACGTTCTTTCCACTAAATCCCTCAAAGTATTATAAAATAGTTTTCCCCTTCTATTAAATTCCAACACCACTCCCAGGATGAGCTAAGGACCAATTGATCATCATTTTCATCTTCCATAATTGTTTTTTCTTATGATGACATTGAATTATGTTGTTGTCAGTCCCTACATAACATTCAACATAAGTGAATTATGTTATTTGAAACATACTAGTGAATATTCTTAAATATATTATTACTCATATTTGAATAAATATTTCATAGACTTATTTTTTATTCACCTTATTCATACCTCTGCAACTTTTCCATCAACATTTTACGCTCTTTTCGACTTAGTTTGGTAAGAATCTTATCGAGCTTCCTCTTTTTGTCTCTCCATGTCACACATTAACCAATACATATTAGTTAACTTTACAAATAATTGAATCAAATTAATTTAAATACATAAATTAACTAAAAGAACTCGCCTTCTTTGTAATTTTGGATGTACTCTCATCATTATGATTAAATTTCTTGTTCATTGAACTGATAGCATGTGTTTTCTATCAATAAAAAATATGTACCATAAAATACATAAGATATCAACATATTAAACAAACAAATTATAGACCTTCAAAATATGACAACAAAAATAATATTAAAAAAGGAATAAATATAACATCGGTGCACTTGAATACGTGAAATGCCCAAGTGCATCCGTAACAACAACGCACCAGTGCGTTACAGTAAATATGACGCACTAGGAACAAAGAACGGAGATATGTAAATTGAATTTTTCATTTTTGTAAAATAATAGAAAATGACGCGACACAGGTCATATCTGGTGCGTTACAGTAAATGTGATGCACCGAGAACAGAGAACCGAGATATGAAAATCAACTTTTTGTCTTTTTATAAAATAATAAAAACTGACGTGACGCGGTTCATATCTAGTGCATTATGTTGATGGATGCACCGATGTGTTCATTTAATACACACATGCTGATTTTGATGCATGCATTTTTTAATAATAAAAAAAATTGAAAAAAAAACATTTAAAGGACAACATGGTTACAGATTCGACCAAGAAAGTGGCCCCATATCACCCTACACTTTCTATATATAATCACAAGCTTAGTAAATCCAAAATCCATAAAAGTTGAAATCCTAATTCTGTATAACAATAGAGGGATTTAAACCTTAATGTAGAATTTTGCAGACACATAAAACGAAAGGAAGCATCGAGAAAATAAGGGTTGCAACATTCAAGGTAAGTATGAAGTTTTTTCTTTCTAAATCTAGTTAAACTCTAAATATGTTACATGGAATTATTGTCATAAAACCTGTACTTTCCATAATCCCTAAAGAACTTGTGATTAAACTTGCATGAGAGATGAAATAATTTGTTTTCCCTTCTAAATGACTTTTTTGACAACAATGTCATAAGTTGTTGAAGAGCAACATGCGACACTTTTCCTTGTTGGAAGTTGTTGTCATACAAGATGTGACAAATTAGATGTTTTTGTAGTATGCAAATTGAGACAGCCTAATGTGTCACAAGTTTCTGTAATGTAGGGTGCGACATTGTTGCTTAGAATGGAAAAGAGAAGTTTCAAGGACCTTCTAGATAGAGATCCTCATGGATGGATATCCCTTCCTATTAGGGTGGATCACACTTGAATCCTAACCTATTGGGATCTTCCCCTATTCTTCTCCTCCTACCTCTCACCTTCCCCTTATCCTCTTTTCCCTATAAAAGAAAGCCTAGCCTCATGGGTGAGGTGTGGGTTGAGCTGATGTCCCACCATGGTGGAAGGCCCATTATATCCTATGGACTAGCCTTTTTCAGGTGGCTACGTGGGAAACTACTCATGATAGAGGATTGTGCCTACATGGGCATAGACTTCCGAGGATACCCTAGTCTACTACTTCCCAATGGGGAACAATAGGGTGATATAGGTAAAAATGAACATTTTGATATATTCAATTTTTATGTGTTTTTAAATATTTTATTTTTTTGGTGTACTGAGACTTAGTATTTCACTGATGCAAATATTGGGCCCACGAGGACACCAGGAACTTCTCCCATACAAATGTGGGGTGAGTAGAGATCCATGATGGCTTGAGATCGTGAGGTGGTAGAGGAGCTTGAGGAGGTTGAGTAGAACTTGGAGAGGTTGGTTGTTAACATCCCAGAAATTTCCATAGATGAGCTATCATGACACTATCAACACCATGCTGTAGGGGTTTCTGCATGCATTGGTCATTTTCTCTAGCGAGTAGCCCAAGAAGTTGTATGCTATCATGAGCATCATGCTTAGATTGTTGTATTATCGATAGCTAATGATGTCTAAAATCTTATGAGTTCATTTTTTATCTGAGGACATTTTGTAAAACCATTTTTTTCAAACATAATATATGAATGACTTATGTTGTCTTTTAGTACATGATGTGTCTATGGTGAATGTTTGTACATGGATATTTTGAGACTACTTTTTTTATGCATGGATAATTTACACACTGTGCTTGTTATTCATAGACTCCTTAATAAAATGTCTAAGAATGTGCAATGTACCGATTTAGAATGAAATTGGTTGAGTCACGAGTCAGCAATTGTATTCATATTTCTCGGGATATGTTTATATTGTATGAAATGAAATGACACTTTCAAAAATATGTACCCTTCGAAAAAAATAGAGTAGTATAGGATCCCTAATATTATAAATGTGGTTTAACTGTGAAACCACAAGTTGAGAATCCATGTAGATAGTCATATGGATTACACCATTAGAGTAAGTGTCGGTTAATAATCCAATCATCGCATGATATTCAGCGATATTGTTGGTTGCAAGACCTATGGAAACTCCCCCTGAGTTCACTAACTCGTTGGTAGGGGAATAAATCACCCATGCCACCGAAGAGAGGTTTCAAGTATGTCTACTGGTTCCTTCCTCAAATCTGAAATACATTTCCATCTGCGCATCCAAGCACAACATGGTATAAGTGGCCATAACTGAAAAAATACCCTAACACAAAAAAACAAGAATTCACACCACACTAGAACACATTATATGTACAAAATATACAAAGTACACATTCAGGATGTACCTAGGCATAGTACTTCTTAAGAGAGATCCCATTTCGAGGCTCCCCTAATGGTATCCCATCATACTCCACTAGCTTGTAGGCCCCTTTCTCTAGTACTTGTTTAATTATATAAGGACCATGCCACATGGACTCAAACTTTCCCACCCCAATTTGTCATGCTTCTAATCATAAATCACGACCAAATCACCTTCATTAAAGGTGCGTGGTTGAATGGATTTGTCATACCAAGATTTAAATATCTTCCAGTAAGCCTCACTGGCGAGGGAAACATCACAACGAGTCTCGTCTAATTTAGTGAGATAGAGGAACCATTCTTCCTCAATAGTAGTGTTGGTAGAAGTTCAATGACTAGTTTCAAAGATGGAATCTCACATTATATAGTTAAAATTGATTCTAGTCTGTACACCAATTGAAAAGGTGTTAAACCAATCATGATTGTTACTAAGGTCTAATAATACCAAAGGGATGAAAATAATTTCAGGTGACAACTAGATTTGTGGGTTCCAACCATGGATCATTGTTTTCAAGACCTTATTAATTTCATGTACTTGTCCATTTTCTTGCGTATAGTATGGGGATCATTTTTCATGACGAAAATCGAGCTTGGCACTAAGTTCATCCATCATATGTTTCCTATAGTGGGAACCATGATTAGTGACTATGGCTTGTGGGAGTCCAAACTTGGCAATCATGCGGTTAAAGATGAAAAGTGTTGCAGTTTTTCCATCTTCAGCATATGTAGGAATCGCCTTATCCCATTTTTTAAAGTATCCAAAATCAACAATGACATACCCATGCCCCTCGACTGAGGTAGGCTTACAATGCATAAAATATACACCCCAGTATCACGTTTTGACCCGTTAACTACTTGGGGGGGAATATTCTTGTTGTACTGTAGTCCTTCAAGAATTTGATCAGGAGTTCATGAAATCTAAATCAAATAAATATTTAATCTTTGTTAAGTTGATGTGTGACCTTCCCCATACCGATGGAGAATCTGAGCCCAGTGACCATTTGCAGATGAATCATTGTTCCTCATTAGTATGTATGATCCATGGTATGGAGATATCATTTTTTACCTCCAAACCCAACATTTTCAGCTCGAACTATCTCGTGATGACTGTCATTGTATTCATCATCATACAAAACATTACCTTATTGTCCGTGACACACTTTATCACCGTGGTATTGATTCTATCTTATGGCATTGTTTCACCCATGAGGAGGCCGAACATGTTCTAAATGACTGTCACTCTACATCATATGGTGGTCATATCACTAGGATGGCTACAACCTAGAAGATCCTACATGTGGGATACTTTTTTCCTTCCATATTCAAATATTGAATGGGATCAGTCAAAATGTGTCCTCCTTGTCAAGTGTTTTATCCAAAAAAATGCTCTAACCCATCTCTACTTCACCCAATTATTGATGTCGGTCCCTTTGCAAAATGGGGCATAGATTTTATTCATTATAATCCTACCTCATCCGGGGGCAGACGTATGCAATTGTTGTTGTTGAATACTTTACAAAATGGGTTGAGGCGACGCCTACATATGATGAATATGGAAAAACTATGATACTTTTCATATTTAACCACATTATTTTAAGGTTTGGAGTCCCAAAAGCCATAGTCACTGATCATGGTTCCCACTTTAGGAACCATATGATGGTTGAACTCAGTGCTAAGATCATTTTTCATCATGAAAAATCATCCCCATCTTATCCGCAAGAAAATGGACAAGTAGAGTCCATTAATAAGGTCTTGAAAACAATGATCCAATGGATGGTTAGAGCCCACAAATCTAGATGTCACCTGAAATTATTTTCATCCCTTTGGGATAATCAAACCTCAGTAAAAATTGCTACTGGTTTCACTCATTTTCAATTGGTGTATGGACTAGAAGCAGTTTTACCTATCGAATGTGAGATTCTATCTCTGAAACTAGTGGCTGAATTTCTACCCAACACTATTATTGAAGAAGAACGGTTCCTCTATCTAACTAGATTATATGAGACTCTCTATGATGTTTCCCTCACCAATCAAGCTTACCGGAAGTGAGTTAAATCTCATTATGACAAATAAATTCAACCTTGCACCTTTAATGAAGGTGATATGGTACTGAATTATGATCACAAGCATGAAAAATTGGGGGTAAGAAATTTTGAGTCCATGTGGCATGGTCCTTATATCATTAAACAAGTACTAGATAAAAGGGCCTACAAGCTAGTGGATTATGATGGGGTAGCATTAAGGGAGACTTGAAATGGGCTCTATATTAAGAAGTACTATTCCTATGTACATACAACATATGTAATTTGTACATTTTTTACATATAATGTGTTCTAGTGTGGTGTGAATCCTTGTTTTTGTGTGTTAGGGTCTTTTTTCAACTATGGCCGCTTTTACCATATTGTGCTTGGATGCACAAATGACAATGTATTCCGAATTTGAGAATGGATCCAATAGACATACTTGAAACCTCGCTTTGGTGGCATGTGTGCTTTATTACCATGCCAATGAGTTAGTGAAATAAGGTGGAGTTCACCTAGGACCTCCTGCAATGTAGAATATCACCAACTATCATGCAGTGATTACATTATTGAATGACACTTCCTCCAATGACGTAAGCCATATGACTATGTATGTGGATTCTCAACTTGTGGTTTTGCAGTTAAACTGGATTTATATTATTCGTGATACTATACGACTTCATTTGTTTCGAAGGGTATGTCTTCTTGAAAGGTAATTTCATTTCATACAATATCAACATATCTCGAAAAGCATGAATACAATTGTTGACTTGTTAGCCAATTTCATTCTAAATTGGTACATTGCACATTCTTAGACATTTCATTAAGGAGTGTATAAATAAAAATCACATTGTGTAATTTATCCATGCATAAAAAAAGTAGTCTCAAAATATCCACGTACACACATTTAGCATAGACACATCATGTACTAAAATATTATATAAGTCGCTCATATATTAAGTTTGACAAAAATGGTTTTACAAAACGTATGAGACAAAAACTGAAGCTCATAAGCTTTTAGACATCATTAGATATAGATAATACAACAAGCTAAGCATGATTCTCATGATAGCATACAACTGCTTGGGCTACTCGTCGGAGCAAATGACCAATGCATGCAGAGATCCCTATAGTATGGTGATGATAGTGCCGTGACAGCTCATCTATGGAAATTTTTGGGACATTGGCAGTCAACCTCTCCAAGTTCTGCTCGACCTCCTTGAGCTCCTCCATTTCCTCATGATATCAAGCCCTCATGGATCTTTTCTCACTCTGCATCTATATGGGATAAGTTATCGATGGCCTCGTAGGCCCAATATTTACATCAGTGAAATACTATGTCTTAATACACCAAAAAAATCAAATATTTAAAAACAGATAAAAATTGAATATATCAAAAAGTTCCTTTCTACCTATATCACCCCACTGTGCCCCCTTAGGAAGCACTAGGTCTTGGTCTCCTCGGAAGTCTATGCCTGCATAGGCATAGTTCGCTATCATGAGAAGCTTCCTACCATTAGAGAAAGTTTGAGGTCTAAAATGGGTCTCCTAAGGAAAATAATAAAATAATATCTAAAATACTAAAATAATATTTATGAATTTTGGAGGAAAAGAGAAAAAAACTACACTTTTCTTCATATTTTCAGCATATGACCATGTCGTTTTTCTCAAATTTCGAGCATGATCACTCGTTGGATGCATAATTAAATTAACTTGTGTTACTTTGGAAAGTAACACATTTTTTAATGTATTTCTCATTTTTTGTGGGGTGGGGTACCTCAAAAGTATGCAATGTGAAAAGTATTATGCATCCAACGAGTGCTCCCACTCGAAATTTGACTAAAACAACAGGGAGATATGTTGAAAATATGAATTAAAAAAGTAGTTTTCTAAATTTCAAATATGCCATGTCAACCATTATGGTTTGTTAGTTTTTCATCATTTAATTCAATATGATCTAGGATCTTAATTGGGAGAACAACATGTACAACGTATCAAACACAAGAGACAAGAGACACAAAGCATTTCATCGGGTAAAACCAAGAAGGTGAAAAACCCCGCAACATCCTCAGAGATAGAATGAACACCAATACAAAGATCACAAAGATCAAACCCCAAAACATAGATGTCTTCAGCAGCTACTCCTCCTCCACTTGTGCACACTCGTCTCTCTCAACTATGCGAGTTGTATAAGTGAGTGAATGAATAAATAGAGAGCTGCTCCTATCTATTTATACTTTACCTTTACTTTCCTTTTACTCTAACTGAGCCGACCTCCCTTAGGAGAGTCTAATAACCCATTACCACTTTTCACTGGGCCAACCCCACTAGGGTGGTCTAATAACCCTTTAGCTCATAGAGGACCGACCCCACCAAGATGGTCTAATAACCCATCAAGTATAAGTTACGACACTTACAATATGACTTGCGACACTTGCAAATACAAATGACGACACTTCCAATAGGAGGAATATGTAGGAACCCTCCTTTAGTGTCCCCTTGAACTGAACCTAAAACTTTAACAACCTCATACAAACAAATTAGCCATCATAGTTATTGGAAAAATAAACTAAAAAGCGTGAATAACTTAACAAAAATAAGCAAAACCTTAACCTGTCAATCTAATCCAGCTGGTCCATTGTTGCCTTCGTCTTCCGTAGGATCCCTCCAGCAAAGCTCGTTTAACCATTGGCGAAGCAACCGTTAGCTTCACCACCCAACCATAGGCTCATGCTTTCAGTCGCATGGCCTCCACCGAGCTTTGGGTCGTAAAGTTCACACACAATTCTCAAGAAACCCAGCTTGGGTTTCCCTAGGACCCCTCCTTTAGTGTCCCCTTGAACTGAACCTAAAACTTTAACAACCTCATACAAACAAATTAGCCATCATAGTTATTGGAAAAATAAAATAAAAAGCGTGAATAAATTAACAAAAATAAGCAAAACCTTAACCTGTCAATCTAATCCAGCTGTTCCATTGTCGCCTTCGTCTTCCGTAGGATCCCTCCAGCAAAGCTCGTTTAACCATTGGCGAAGAAACCTTTAGCTTCACCACCCAACCATAGGCTCATGCTTTCAGTCGCATGGCCTCCCCCGAGCTTTGGGTCGTAAAGTACACACACAATTCTCAAGAAACACAGCTTGGGTTTCCCCCCCCCCACCAAGATTTCCAGCCAAACCCTCAATAGCAGCAATTCATGAGGTAACTTAATATTACGATAGTCATCCAAGGTCTGGGTCCTTTACCCATTCCCAATGTCTTCCTTATAAAGGAAAATCTCATGCGACACATGTCGCTTCATGCAAAAATATTCATTTTAATAAATTAATAAAACTCACCCATCCATGTGTCAGTTTCTCTAGGAGATGCACCAACATCCCTAAGTTTGCTCAAGTTTGTCCCCTAGATATTTCACTTAACTCCTAGATTTGTGGTGTAGGTGGATTTGACTAGGTGTCCATGCCTAGGATTCCATTTTGATCCTAAATAAATCTTTATAATATTTTTAATTAATCAGAAGTATCCTTTCATGTGCAAATGCCTAAATAACACTTAATATTATTTAAATGCCAAAGTAATCATTTATGTGCAAATGCCTAAAGTACTCAAATACATTTCTAATTAATGTTCTAGGTGCAAACTTATACGTTTCAATGCAGTTAAGTTTAGCGGTCAACTTTTACTAGGACTCCGGTGCCACACCATTGGGCCTCCTTGTTCCTTAATTTAATTTCCCCGACATGGCACCACTCCATCAGGTCCAGTCATCCGTAGTTTCCATTCCTTGGCAAGGTACCACATCATTGGGTCCTTGTGTCCACTCTTTCCGTTCTCGGCAGGGTACCGCATCGTCGGGCCCTTCTGCCGTCATCCTTCCGTTTTGACTTGCGGGGACTTCATGTAGGGATTTCAGGAGCCATTACCTTCCATCCTCCGTCTACATGCTATTAGGGACTAATGGCGTTAAGGAGTGAGTCCGTTCTCACTGTGCGCCCCCCAACTCGTACGTGACCAGCTCCGTTGTGGCCCACCTCGTATGCCCTCACGCTTTCCTCTTGAGCAAGCGGATCAGTGCTTATCTGCTCAAGCATGGTATTCTGTCGGAAGTCGACATCGTCGTCACTCTCCCTGTGTGTGATTTACCCGTACTCTACGACCCTTCATATTCCTTTGTGTGTCCGTTGGTGAACCGTTTCACCCGTCGCTACACACTATTGTCACAAACGTAAATTAGTAGCACTGACCTCAATAATCACAATTTGATTTATAAATCTGCTGCTTCATTAAGCATCTATAATTTACTCAATCGTTACTCATTCATCTAATCACATAATCAATTGAACAGCTAGGCGTTAAGCATCATTCATATCAAAGTTAATCATTAAACAACATGAAATCGTCCATTCACAATAACTACCCAAATGCACATATATCAATCAATCGTAATCATAAATATACTCAAAATAAAATCATAGGGTTATTTTATTAATGTTTCAAATAGTCGGGTCACTCAACAGGTGCTCTCAATGTCTACAGTAGTCTAGGGGCACTACCTACACCCCTACTTATTTAGAACTTTGTCCCGAAGTTCAGAATAAATGTAAAAATCTATGACGCATCTCAGTTGCGTCCTCCCAAATCGTAAAGCTAGGACTGTCACTGTCCCACTGCACTTTGACTTGATCAATTAAGGCTAATCATTAAGCAAGATGTAATCAATTAATTATCCCACTCTACATATAATTTAATTCATTTATCAATTATTGTCGTCATTCACATCTTCAGGTTTTCCTCAATCATTTTAGACATAACAAGGCTCAAGAGACCACTATATCAAAGTTGTTCAATCGGGTCACTTGACAGGTTCCCTTAAGGTCCACAGTCATTTTAGGGGCATTACATACACCCCCTCTTATATAGAACTTCCTCTCGAAGTTAATTTTTGTTCTTGTACTTTCGATGCTAGGATTTATCTTTAGTTTCCTATTTCATCTTATTGTCTTTCTCTTCTATTTTTCTCAAACAATCAAGGCCATAAGGGTTTTTCATTAATTCAAGGGATGCTTTGTCCTTACCATAAGGAGTATAGAAATGCATTTAAAATCATTTCCCAACATGATATAATAACATCTACATTATTAATTCATATACCTTTAGGTGAGCTAGATATATATATACCAAGCTATAAACATATCCCTACCTGAAATCTTGACCCTTAGTTCATATTAATTCTATAAAATCAATTAGATGTAAAAGCAATTTAAATAAATGACGAAATATATAATTCTGCTTGCTAGGCTATGAATGACAGTCGCAATACACAGGCTAGCTATCATGGTGTAAAGACGGTTGGCCAACATGGGTGCTCGATAGGTGCCGGAAGTAAGGTTTGGCTACTCCATTAATCATCTTGAGTAACATATCATTTAGAAGGATGTAATCATATGTTCAATGATTTTGGTTTCCTAACCACAATTAGTACAAGTCTTCTATTAACTTTCTCTTTCTTACTAGTATTAATAAGTTATCCTAAATAATAAATTACAACTCTTCCCTTCAAAATCAAATTGTAACATATTATAAATAATATATCATGGCTCCTTACTTTCATATCTAGGTATCTTTTTCAATTGGGGATATTCAAATATAAATATTCACTATGAAATGATCTAATTCTTTAAAATCAATATGCAATCTATTTCAAATAAAGTAATTAATAACATATGAACAATTTCAACATGTTTCAATATAATAATCACATCTCCTATGTATCCCCTTTTTATATATATTTATGATAATAGGAATTCCACAACATACCAATGTTCCACATTGCTACTCTACTAATTGTAACCAGATATATGTATTCCTAGAATCTTTATCTAATATTACATTACGCCTTTTTGAGTAGATATAAAGAAAAAAAACGATCCATATAATTAACATCAAAGGATTATTACATATTTCTTCCAATATATATATATATATATATATATATTATAACTATTATAGTTAAGAAGTCATGACTTACCACCACATAAATAATATTGCCAATACTCTCAATAATATAAAAATGCCATGTAATATATATATATATATATATATATATATATAATTCATTGTCAAATCACAAATAAATATCATTTCCTTACACTTTTGCCCAAAACTGTCATCAATACAATAACTTTTTCAATATAATAGTCATTATAATTTCTTCAACTTACCAAATGTTCATCGTTTCTCCTTCTTGCTAAAGATATGGTTAGGAGAAATTCAGCCACTTTTATAAAAAAATTCAATTTAAATACAAACTTATCAAACGTAATATAGATTCCTACTTTATATTGCAAATATATTGGAATGTAAAATACCATTATAGCAATCCGCCACTTGGAATGAAGAATGTTTTCATATCACCAAGTAATTAAAGAGTTGAGCACAGCTTGAAACATTGTAATTCGCTATTTTGGATCACCAATATACTGAAACAATGAGTAAATCAAAGGCTACAGAGCTCACAATATTAAACTTTTAGATGCACCAATTAGGTAGCACGATTCGAGAAATAAAGTGCATCTATGGATCTTTCCACCAATTTCGTCATTTGAATTTATTCATTGAATTAAAACTTCAGTAATCATAAATATTTATTGGGCTTCAAACTATAGATTTCTTACTAATAAAGAATTGATTTTAACTTCAGTATTCGTATAATAATTACTAATGTGACTACATGGTTTTCATTAGAATGAATTGTTAAACTAAAATTAGACTTCATCGTTAGATTATAATTATTAGGAATTGAACTTCAGAGATCGACATTATGGCTCCTGGTTTACAGATGGAATTACTATCCTACAGGGATCATAATGATTGCTCTTAATCCAATTTAAAAAGAGTAAACGCTTTCCAACAGAAATCAAAATTGCTACCCGGATTTCTTTTTATCATTTTAAATAATACAAACATACTTTATATATTTGTACTATCCCTTCTTAATATTTAAATATATAAATGAAATCTATGTTTACATTATTGGAATTTACTTGCTGACTAAAATACAACACTGGAAGTGGGAGAAATCACAGTTTATGACTATTGAAATTTACTTAACTGAGGATACTCCAGGTGTCACCTAGAGTTGTAGTCAACCCACTGAAATCAAACATACTAGAAAGGCATTGGCCGACAAAGAAGGAGATCAGTTGCAGCACAATGTGCCATCGCACAAGTTAGGCTAATCTCGTTTACGATGGAGTAGTTTGAAAGACAATTAATTACTGAATTAAGTGTTTGGAGACCCATGCGTCAGGGTAAAGTGAAATCTTGACAGAGATTTAATTTTAAAAGCAATTATAGCCAAATTTTACAGTTCTGGATCAACGCCTAGGATTGTAGTACGATTTCGCATTGACGGGAAATAATAGAGCAACGTTTATAGATTTAAATACAACAGGTTAAGTAGGACTCAGCACTTTATAAACGTAAGGAGCATTAAGATGAAACAGTTCTTGTCTGCCACCTACTCCATCCAAATCGACGAGTGTCCAGTTGACTTCCTCGCTGGTAGCCGCGACTTCCACCACATTATAAGAGTAAAACAAAATAAGAGAATGAGACTGCAAAAACGCTATCACCTCCTTAGCTTAAAACGACAAGTGTTAAGTCTGTTTCTAACCAGGAAATCGCCGATTCCAATATTACTCAGATTACCCCGATCTTATAGATCGGAACTCAAGAAGAGATGATAGAGCGTCCAGGTGTAACAGGGGTTCGACTAGCAATATCTCGGTTGGAAATCCGCTATCTAAGGAATATCAAAATAGGAAGATTTTCTCTACGATGATTACAGAGCCATTTGATTTACAGAATTCAACATCTGGATTTTAGTTAAAGCAAAAAAAAAAGATAACTACGAACAGAGTGAAGTTTTGATCCCATAACTTACGTGTAAACATAAATTTGCAAATCCAGTAATTTCCTAAATCCCACTACTCAACTCAATAAGGGTTACCTCTTTTGATAAATTAAAACACACACACATATATATATATATAACAATAATAATAATTCCAATTTAAAGGTACTCAACATCCATCACTATAATTACAAATATATTTTCAATATAAAATTTTTGTGAGTAATTCATGAAAGAATTTTAACAAGCACAACTACCCTACATAATAAGATCACAAATCATTAGTTCGAGACTACCTAGCGCATATTTTTGGAACTACAATAAATCATTTATTAAGGCATAAAATCCTTTGTCCAAATATTTGATATACAAGGTATAATTTCCAAAAATGAACTATGATACAAAAATATGCATGTTTGTAACTATATATATTGTTACAAAAATATAAATCTCTACCACTAAACATTGATACTTATTACATAAATAGGGCATTCTAACTTTCCACGAGCCATCCCTAATCACTCATATAAAAATTCCATATTCTTTACATAGGAGAATGATAAGATTACTTAATTGGCCATAACATTATCCAAATCGTTGATAGAGATTTCCATACGTTTCAAGAATCCATAATTTCAAATGTAATAATAATTGTATGAGTAGCTTCACTATAACCAGATAATTTCTAGCCTATCATCCATAATTGCAAGCTCATTAAAATACCCATCGACATCATTCTAAAATAGTGAACAATAACATACTTTATCATTCTCAACTAAATTTACATAACAGTTATGGACGTTTCATTGACTCTCATCATTTACATTAGAATTAAAAGTAATTTATCTTTTAAAGTATTGAGGCATGGATCGTCGAGCCTCATCTCTATACCATTTATTCCAGCCAGCTCTCGATGCATTCACACAAAGCACCAACAACTCACAAGCATTCACATAAAAGCAAGTCTACCCTTAACCGCCAGCTATCAAAGCACTCGCACAAGCGCCAACAGCACTCGCACATAACACTAAGTGATGAAACTACATGAAATACCAACAACAGACAAGGCACATAGTGCCCAACACATCAAGGTGAAAACCTGTTACGGTTAACGTTTATTAAGTTCAAAAGAGTTTTCAGGCATCATATCATTCACCGGGTAGCAAACACAGATTCGACAAGAGTTTATACTGCTAATGGAGTATCCATTAACACTGACAGAGTTGTAATTTATGCTACAGGACAGCAAAAGATCTGAATCCGAGTTGCCCTTCAAATTTTAATGGAAGCAATTTTTTTTTTTTCAACCTTTATGATTGTTCACGATACTTGCAAGTATAATTTGGAGATACATGAGTAATTTAGACGAAAAACAATTACACTACAATTGGAAGTATTCCACCATAAGTTCCCTTGACAGCTCATAAAGTTCGAATGGTAACGTTTTATGCAAGTGAACAAATACACAGAAAGGTCGAAGCTTGATATGATATTGGTAATCGGACGAACTGGCAATATGGCAGATCTAGGATCAAAATTAAGAAAATCTCCCGTCGACATAATCGACCCATATAACAGGGTTATCAAAATTAGAAACACCAATTCGATTCAATGCACACGAGGTATTTGAAATCGGGGATCTGCAAATCATTCTGAAATAGGGGCACGCTTTCAAATACAAGAACACAAAAAAAGTTTGAAAGTCAATGCCTATGATTTCACGTTTTTGGGATACCCAGAAACATCAGATTTTAATGAGGTCGCTGTAAAGATTGAAATTATAAATCGATTTCTAACGGGATGCTGCAAAAAAAGATTTGATTATACATATAGATACGGGATGAGTGTTAACTTCTATAATATGATATCCGAATGAAATGCAAAAAGGGGATCGACCTCTGTAATCGATCTCGCTTCACTCGGGTAAAAGGATCAACTTATAATTATGGATCTGAAATAAACTTTTAACACTGTGATGTAATTATCCAGTCAAATGCAATTTGGGACCGACCACTGTCATTGACCATACAGTGTCTATCTCGCTTCATTCGGCAACAGAATTAACTTATATTTATAGATCTGAAATAAACTTTTAGCACTAATATCCAATAATGAAATCGATTTGCAGGTGAAAATTTCACATTGTAATACAGAACCAATCGATTGGAGAATATCGATTTAAATTAGCGTTCAACATTACAGGTGCAGATTGAATCGATTTGGGAAAAGACCTCATGTTGGGATACAAAATAATTGGGGAAATATAACTATAAGTGATATATTTTATAGCTGAATAATAGTAGAGATAGATCGCCACGACGACCACACACTTTACAACTAACACGATCTTCACTTCACGATTTATTTACATCAGGGTGTATCTACCCTATCGTGACAATCAGTACACGGGGATCTCGTAGGCCAACTATAGTGAGGTCGAGGATAAGCTTGGCAGTTTATCAAATCGAACAAATAGTTAAGAACATAAGTATTACAGGGCTTATATTAATTCTTAAATGCTAAAGGCGTTTTGAGTTGGGAATCTACAATTGCACAGTTCGAGGAAAACTATCTGACTGAGATCCACCGCTATTCTTTATTTCCCTGATGGCGGATATCCCAAAGTTGGTTGTTGAATTGTTACCCACCCCGACATGACAGCAAAGTACTCAAACATTCAGAAGATCTCGATTTGTTAGGTTATCAACCGTTAATTTACACGATCTAATCTTCGAGTCTGAGTACGCTCCATTAATAAGGAAGGCGTCCCAGATCCAAGTAAGCATTGGGACTTCTAGTTCTATCCTCTAGTTACAGCGGAGTGCTCTATCAACCCCATAGAGTTAGAATTTGATAGTCATCAACAACTACACAGCTCCGATTGGATTCTTCTATGACTAGATTTTAAAAACAAAACTTAAAACGTATACCTTTGATCGATACCCGATCTGTCAACATGATGCGAAAAGACCTCACGTTGGGATACATAATTTTATTTCAAAATGCATAAAACAGAGTTTTTAGATCCACAATAATGGATCGGTTCACAACTACTGAGCTCGATTCCTCAACATCATTCACAGAAATTATTAATAATTTTTTTTTTAAAATTTTTAAATGCATTCCAAAACAGAGTAATGCAGAGAGATCAATTTAAACCTGGAAACATCATTCATTTCTAGAAATTTTGCAAACAGAGTATTAATTCATCAACGCACAGAGATCAACCTATTTAATAAAACCTGGAAACGTCAATCCATCTTGGAAACTTTACAAACAGAGCTTAGATAATAAGACTACTTGGAAATCCAAGCACGATTTTTGAGAGGAGAAAAAAAATTAATCACTAGAGATCTGGATCTGTTTTTCTAGTCAATTGAATTCAACAAATAAATCGGTGCACTCCTATTCACCTATTATGTCATACGAATTTCAACAAGATATATGAACTAAATAATTGAACCTGTTTTCGACGATCAGCTGCACGGTGATGAATGTGTTGAAGTACCGTTCGGTCCAGATTAATCCTTACTCGACGATGGTGCCGACAACGCCTGAGTTTGGTGCCCTCAAGGCTCGACTGGCTCTGATACCAAATGTAGGACCCCTCCTTTAGTGTCCCCTTGAACTGAACCTAAAACTTTAACAACCTCATACAAACAAATTAGCCATCATAGTTATTGGAAAAATAAAATAAAAAGCGTGAATAACTTAACAAAAATAAGCAAAACCTTAACCTGTCAATCTAATCCAGCTGGTCCATTGTCGCCTTCGTCTTCCGTAGGATCCCTCCAGCAAAGCTCGTTTATGTAGTGCCCCTAGACTACTGTAGACATTGAGAGCACCTGTTGAGTGACCCGACTGTTTGAAACATTAATAAAATAACCCTATGATTTTATTTTGAGTATATTTATGATTACGATTGATTGATATATGTGCATTTGGGTAGTTATTGTGAATGGACGATTTCATGTTGTTTAATGATTAATTTTGATATGAATGACGCTTAACGCCTAGCTGTTCAATTGATTATGTGATTAGACGAATGAGTAATGATTGATTAAATTATAGATGCTTAATGAAGCAGCAGATTTATAAATCAAATTGTGATTATTGAGGACAGTGCTACTAATTTACGTTTGTGACAATAGTGTGTAGCGACAGGTGAAACGGTTCACCAACGGACACACAAAGGAATATGAAGGGTCGTAGAGTACGGGTAAATCACACACAGGGAGAGTGACGACGATGTCGACTTCCGATAGAATACCACGCTTGAGCAGATAAGCACTGATCCGCTTGCTCAAGATGAAAGCGTGAGGGCGTACGAGGTGGGCCACAACAGAGCTGGTCACGTACGAGTTGGGGGGCGCACAGTGAGAACGGACTCACTCCTTAACGCCATTAGTCCCTAATAGCATGTAGACGGAGGATGGAAGGTAACGGCTCCTGAAATCCCTACATGAAGTCCCCGCAAGTCAAAACGGAAGGATGACGGCAGAAGGGCCCGACGATGCGGTACCCTGCCGAGAACGGAAAGAGTGGACACAAGGACCCAACGATGTGGTACCTTGCCAAGGAATGGAAACTACGGATGACTGGACCCGATGGAGTGGTGCCATGTCGGGGAAATTAAATTAAGGAACAAGGAGGCCCAATGGTGTGGCACCGGAGTCCTAGTAAAAGTTGACTGCTAAACTTAATTGCATTGAAACGTATAAGTTTGCACCTAGAACATTACTTAGAAATGTATTTGAGTACTTTAGGCATTTGCACATAAATGATTACTTTGGCATTTAAATAATATTAAGTGTTATTTAGGCATTTGCACATGAAAGGATACTTCTGATTATTTAAAAATATTATAAAGATTTATTTAGGATCAAAATGGAATCCTAGGCATGGACACCTAGTCAACTCCACCTACACCACAAATCTAGGAGTTAAGTGAAATATCTAGGGGACAAACTTGAGCAAACTTAGGGATGTTGGTGCATCTCCTAGAGAAACTGACACATGGATGGGTGAGTTTTATTAATTTATTAAAATGAATATTTTTGCATGAAGCGACATGTGTCGCATGAGATTTTCCTTGATAAGGAAGACATTGGGAATGGGTAAAGGACCCAGACCCTGGATGACTATCGTAATATTGAGTTACCTCATGACTTACTGCTATTGAGGGTTTGGCTGGAAATCATGGTGGGGGGGGGGGAAACCCAAGCTGGGTTTCTTGAGAATTGTGTGTGAACTTTACGACCCAAAGCTTGGGGGAGGCCATGCGACTGAAAGCATGAGCCTATGGTTGGGTGGTGAAGCTAACGGTTGCTTCGCCAATGGTTAAACGAGCTTTGTTGGAGGGATCCTACGGAAGATGAAGGCGACAATGGACCAGCTAGATTAGATTGACAGGTTAAGGTTTTGCTTATTTTTGTTAAGTTATTCACGCTTTTTATTTTATTTTTCCAATAACTATGATGGCTAATTTGTTTGTATGAGGTTGTTAAATTTTTAGGTTCAGTTCAAGGGGACACTAAAGGAGGGGTCCTACAGTTTAACCATTGGTGAAGCAACCGTTAGCTTCACCACCCAACCATAGGCTCATGCTTTCAGTCGCATGGCCTCCCCCGAGCTTTGGGTCGTAAAGTTCACACACAATTCTCAAGAAACCCAGCTTGGGTTCCCCCCCCCCCAACCAAGATTTCCAGCCAAACCCTCAATAACAGCAAGTCATGAGGTAACTCAATATTATGATAGTCATCCAGGGTCTGTGTCCTTTACCCATTCCCAATGTCTTCCTTATAAAGGAAAATCTCATGCGACACATGTCGCTTCATGCAAAAATATTCATTTTAATAAATTAATAAAACTCACCCATCCATGTGTCAGTTTCTCTAGGAGATGCACCAACATCCCTAAGTTTGCTCAAGTTTGTCCCCTAGATATTTCACTTAACTCCTAGATTTGTGGTGTAGGTGGAGTTGACTAGGTGTCCATGCCTAGGATTCCATTTTGATCCTAAATAAATCTTTATAATATTTTTAAATAATCAGAAGTATCCTTTCATGTGCAAATGCCTAAATAACACTTAATATTATTTAAATGCCAAAGTAATCATTTATGTGCAAATGCCTAAAGTACTCAAATACATTTCTAAGTAATGTTCTAGGTGCAAACTTATACGTTTCAATGCAGTTAAGTTTAGCAGTCAACTTTTACTAGGACTCCGGTGCCACACCATTGGGCCTCCTTGTTCCTTAATTTAATTTCCCCGACATGGCACCACTCCATCGGGTCCAGTCATCCGTAGTTTCCATTCCTTGGCAAGGTACCACATCGTTGGGTCCTTGTGTCCACTCTTTCCGTTCTCGGCAGGGTACCGCATCGTCGGGCCCTTCTGCCGTCATCCTTCCATTTTGACTTGCAGGGACTTCATGTAGGGATTCCAGCAGCTGTTACCTTCCATCCTCCATCTACATGCTATTAGGGACTAATGGCGTTAAGGAGTGAGTCCGTTCTCACTGTGCGCCCCCCAACTCATACGTGAACAACTCCGTTGTGGCCCACCTCGTACGCCCTCACGCTTTCCTCTTGAGCAAGTGGATCAGTGCTTATCTGCTCAAGCATGGTATTCTGTCGGAAGTCGACATCGTCGTCACTCTCCCTGTGTGTGATTTACCCGTACTCTACGACCCTTCATATTCCTTTGTGTGTCCGTTGGTGAACCGTTTCACCTGTCGCTACACACTATTGGCACAAACGTAAATTAGTAGCACTGTCCTCAATAATCACAATTTGATTTATAAATCTGCTGCTTCATTAAGCATATATAATTTACTCAATCATTACTCATTCGTCTAATCACATAATCAATTGAACAGCTAGGCGTTAAGCGTCATTCATATCAAAGTTAATCATTAAACAACATGAAATCGTCCATTCACAATAACTACCCAAATGCACATATATCAATCAATCGTAATCATAAATATACTCAAAATAAAATCATAGGGTTATTTTATTAATGTTTCAAACAGTCGGGTCACTCAACAGGTGCTCTCAATGTCTACAGTAGTCTAGGGGCACTACAGAATAATACATCTTCGTTGGGGATACAATAGAGTACAAATGCAATACATACAATATACAAGTGAATATCTTCTGAAAGTTACAAATACATCAACACTCCCTCTTAAATATGAAGGTATTCTCTTGACAGAGGTCATCAATACATATAAGCACAAGTCTTCAATATTGGAGTTGGATCATCAACACTAGATCACTATAGCATCATTGTCACTGTTGTTGTACTCGTCATCTCGATCACTGGTGCTATATCTCAATTCTTCTTGTCATAGGAATTTCTACATAATGGTCCCCTTTTCATGATGGATGTAGGCCTAGCCTACATGCAGGTCTTCATCATCTCTGCGAGTGGCTTGACAGAGGTGGAGTCTCAGGATTGATTATGTGTTTTTGCAAAACCTCAAAAGAGCATCTCAGGACTAATTACGAGCTTACTGCTCAACCTATAAGATCTCCCAGGACTAAATTACATGCAGACTTTGCAAAACCTCGAAAGAGCATCTCAGGACTGATTATGATCTTACTGCTCAACCTATAAGATCTCCTAGGACTAAATTACATGCAACCAAGAAAACCTCGAAAGAGCATGCCAGGTCTGATTACGAGCTTCCTGCTCAACCTATAGGATCTCCTAGGACTACATTACATGCTTACCAAGAAAAACCTCGAAAGAACATCCCAGGACTGATTACGAGCTTCCTTCTCAACCTATAGGATCTCCTAGGACTACATAACATGCTTACCAGGAAAAACCTCGAAAGAGCATCCCAGAACTGATTAGGAGCCTACTGCTCAACCTATAGGATCTCCCAGGACTAAATTACATGCCACTGCACAACCTGCCACATATCCACGGCCTCAAAGTATCATACTGATACTCATGATCAACTTGATCATCTTCGCATGGAGCATCATGTTAATCCTCATGATCATACTGATCATCGTCATATAGAACATCATCCAGAGCATCGTCCCGATGCTCATCACACAGCACTTACATCCATAGCCATGGGGAGGACCCTCCTACCACCATGCTTGGAATCGATCTAGCATCCGTGTCCCGTCACTTCCTCTTGGAAGTATCTTCAATATGAAGAACACCAAGCCTCTCTCTAAAGTACTCAAACTTCACCCTGGCTAGTGGTTTGGTCATCACATCTACTATCTGCTTGTCTGTCACAACATACATGAGCTTCACTGCTCATCTTTGCACCATATCCCGAATATAGTGATACTTGATCTCGATGTGATTCAACTTGTCATGGAACACCAGGTTCTCAGAGAACTTCACACAACTTTGGTTATCACAGAAGATACAAGTAGCATCCAACTGGAGATTAAACAAATCAGACAGTAACTTCCTTATCCATACTTCCCCACAACTAGCCAAACAAGCTGTGACATACTTTGCTTTGACTATACTCAATGCTATGTAGGATTGCTTCCTGCTAAACTAAGAGATCACACCTGATCCCATACTGAAGCAACACCCCAAAGTGCTCTTCCTATCTGCAGCACTTCCTGCCCAATCCGAATCAACATAACCCTCTAGTTAAATTTTCGATTTGCATCATACTTGAGCCCATAATCAATTGTACCCTTCCGGTACCTCAGAATATGCTTTACAACAATCAAGTGAACATGTATAGGATCTGTTAGGAATTGGCTCAAAGTGTTGATAGAAAAGAAAATATCTGGTCTTGTGTTCGTCAGGTACATCAAGGACCCAATCATATGACGATACATCGTGTCATCAACGGACTATGATGAAGCATCATTGATTAGCTTTAGGTTCGATGCCATAGGTGTAGCCATGGCCTTGCAGTCCATCATCCCAAACCACTTCAAGATCTCTATTGCATACTTCCCTTGTCCAAGGAAGCTTCCATCTGCACTCTACCACACCTCCATACCTAGAAAGTAATGCATCATATCCAAGTCCTTCATCTCAAACTTGGCAGCAAGATTCCTCTTCGTATAAGCAATCAACCCAATCTCTCCTGTCACAAATAGGTCATCTACATACAATAGGAGTATCACTGGATTGCCTTCCTCAACCTTGTAGTAAAGGTTGGAATCTGCTTTACTCTTGGTAAAGCCCAAACTAGTCAGGAAGCTATCAATCCTGCCGTACCATGTCCTGGGTGCTTGTTTCAAACCATACAAGGATTTCTTTAATTTGAACACATGTGACTCCCTGTCATGTATCTCAAATCCAAGTGGTTGTTCCACATACACTTCCTCTTCGACTACACTATTCAAGAAATCCATCTTGACATCCATCTGGTGTATCTTCCACTTCATTACTGCAACTAGAGAAAGTATTGTTATGATGGTAGTATATATGGCTATAGGTGCAAATGTTTCTTCATAATATATCCCTTCTTTCTGGGAGAGGCCACGAGCAACAAACCTTTCCTTGTATTTCTCTATGCTACCATTTGCAGCATGTTTGATCTTGCATATACATTTGGAAGTCACAACAGACTTCCCTACTAGTGTCGGGACCACATCCCAGACATCATTCTTCATGATCAACTGGTATTCCTTGATCATGGCATCCTTCCATTACTGCATCCCGGATCCTGGGAACTTTAGATTCTTCAATATATTCAATAGGTAGTTTTCTTGAACTTCACTGCTGGAACAAATGTCATTGTTCTTGTTTTGTAGGTGATTGTACACGTTCTTTCCTACAAGTCAAATTCAATTGCATGATTAGAAACATCTCATACTTTTCAAAACAAAATATTACACATAAGGACATATGTCATACGGTCATGCAATTATCTTAGCCAATGCTTCAATACAACATCCATCCATATCTCGTGTTCATACAGTAACTTTCTAGATGCCTTCCATCTCTACCAAAACATTGTTAAGAGTGTGCACTACTCCCAACATGTCAACAAAGAGGTTTCATTCTAGATAAGTAGCAATGGAATGTTGTATAGTACCATAGGCCACTTACCCATTACTTGCATATTAGTAGTATCTTGTTCATTAGTGCAACTTTTCTAAAATGCATAATATACATCCTAAATATAGGAACATAAGTATGTACATGATTGAACAACATCATTTAAGTAATCATATATACAGGAAATAACAATTCAAATACTTATCTTTGTTTGGTTGTTCGGTGGACTCCCTCTCAATCTTTGTTTCCTTAAAGGAACTACTAGATTCTTTGATAGTGTGCAGCTTAACCAATGTTGAAACTGGATGAGAGGTTCTTCCAAAGATTATTTGTCTTCCAGAGTCCAACTATGCAGTAGCTTCTTCTTCATTACAATACATATTATTCATCACTTGAAGAATCTTCATTATCTTCTTTGATTCTCTTCCTTGGAGGTTCATCATCCTCTGCAGTATAAGCATGATGTCTTTTCTTGTTGTTCTTCTTCTTGTGGGAGTTGCTTTTGTTCTTGGGACAATATCTGGAATAGTGTCCCTTCTCATCACAAGTATAACATCGAATGTGAGAAGGATCTTTCTTGGATCCTTCAAGGTTCTCCCTCTGATTCTGGTAGTGGTGTTTAGCCTTCATTTGATGAGGGTTCTCCCTCTTGATGTTATTCTTCCTGGTGTGTGTTGTGAGAGCCTAGTATTCATTATCCATATTTTCTTCTCGAGCTACAAGTCTAGCTTATTCTTGTGAGCATTCCTCCCATAGTCTACTGAAAGAAATCAATTTCTTTCTTGCACAAATTCCTTGGATGAAGGAGTCCCATGACCTGGGTAGGCCATTCAAAGTGGTCATCACAATTTATCCATTCTCCACTACTTCATCCACAGCTTCAAGTTATTCTTTGGTTTGAGAGACCCTAGTAAAGTAGGATTGGATGGTCTCTTCATTCTGGATCTTTACACTCTTCAATTGGTTCTGAAATGTCATCTTTTGATTTATGTTCTTCCCTTCAAACAGCTTGGTCAAGGAATCAAACATCTCCTTGGTTGTCTTTAAACAAGACACATGAGGTATGATATGGTCTTTGATAGAATCTACAATGATTCTCTTGGCCTTGACCAAGTTCTTATTATGTAAGGCCTTAGCCTCATCTCCATTTGGAACTGGAACCTCTTCACATATGTAGGTGTCCAAATCATTCTCTTCTAGGATTAACCCAATCCTATACTTCCATACTCAGAAGTTATCAGCCCCTTCAAGCTTATCCTCAAGCTTGGTTTGGTGAGATATCTTAAGGAGAAACTCAAATGGAAATAAATATTTAGGTCTTACAACTTGAATTGTTGAAACTGGATCTGGAGCTGGCGAGGGTTTGTTAGAGAAACCCTAAAAATACAAAATTTGAATTTCAAACTCCTATCTAGATAGGGAGATGCAATTGGCTGATCCGAGCAAGCTGGTGTGCTTAGATTTTGAAAACTCCAAAAATTGGCCCTCCAAAAATGACCTACGAATTTTGGATCTACAACTTCTGTCAAATTTTGGTTTTCTGGTTCAAAACCCGAACTAGGGTTTGATAGATCCCGAGGTTCTACCAAACCAAAAAAAATCAATATTGGTCTCTAAATTTTGATTTTGCCGAGGAGAGAAATCCTATGCTGAGAGCAATCCAAAATTCCACTTCTGTCAAAAGCCCTAATTTCTCACAGCAGTGACAAGCCAAAATTGAAAATGCTCAGAATCCAATTATTTTTTGACAGAAATATATGCCATATTGTGTCAGGTGCATCTCGGAAATTTTGGATCCTCAGAGTTTGACACTTCATCCTGTGGTAGAATGAACTCTCATATTTCTAACCTTACAAATCTTAGCTCCAACGGATTTTCCATGAGAGAGATATGCTAAGTGTCGCAACATGATTTTTTTATCAGATGAAACAACATAGCGAACTTGTACGGAGTGCCACATGTCACTGTTTCAACTTCGGCCTCTAAATATAGGACCTATGAAAACATAGTCCTTTCCATAACTGCCACTTTTTACGGAATTCCATTTGGATCTTCCTAGCCCGAGATATGACCTTTGTGCCTAGGTCACCTGTTTAGGGCTATATTCTAGAAGTGGTAGAAACCCTAACTTCTATGGATCATATCCCACAAATTACAATGAATCTGAGGTTGATCTTCAGACAAAAGGTACATGAACATTTCATCTTTGGCCTGTAAACGTTTGAGATCCTGAACCTTCGCCAAAACGGATTTATAGTGAAAGTTACATGATGACTAGTTTTTACTATACCAAGCCCTAGCTTCCAATTTGTCGCAAGTGAAACAAGTGTTGTAAATGCCATACAATGCCTTCCTTCATGCTAGATTTGATACCATTTTAGTTTTTCATCATTTAATTCAATATGATCTAGGATCTTAATTGAGCGAACAAAATGTACAGCATATCAAACACAAGAGATAAGAGACACAAAGCATTTCACTGGGGAAAACCAAGAAGGTTAAAAACCCCGCAACTTCCTCAGAGATAGAATGAGCACCAATACAAAGATCACAAATATCAAACCCAAAAATATAGATGTCTTCAGGAGCTACTCCTCCTCCACTTTTCGGCTCTCCTCTCTCTCAACTATGCGATTTGGATAAGTGAGTGAATGAATAAATAGAGAGGTGCTCCTCTCTATTTATACTTTACCTTTACTTTCCTTTTACTCTAATTGGGCCAACCTCCCTTAGGAGAGTCTAATAACCCATTACCACTTGTCACTGGGATGAACCCACTAGGGTGGTCTAATAACCCTTTATCTCATACAGGGCCGGCCCCACCAAGGTGGTCTAATAACCCATCAAGTATAAGTTACGACACTTACAATATGACTTGCGACACTTGCAAATAGAAATGACGACACTTCCAATCGGAGGAATAATACATCTTCGTTGGGGATAAAATAAAGTACAAATGTAATACATACAATATATAAGTGAATATCTTCCGAAGTTACAAATACATCAACATGGTTGACTCTTTTATTGAAATTCTATTGGTTCTTGAATTTAATGGCTCTTTTTCTGATGAGGTGGACCGTTTTCTTAGAAGGTGGTTCGTATCCTTATGAGGCCCATTTTAGACCCCAAATTTTCTCTAATGGCAGCAACCTGAAAAACGTTGGTCCATAGGATATAATGGGCCCTCCTCCATGGTGGGACATTGACTCAACCCACTACCCCATGCATGGATCCCACTCATATAGGCTCCCGATATCGATGTTTTTTGGCTGGAAGAGAGGGCATATCAAGGAAAAATGAAACTATAATAGACCCATAACTAAATTGTTTTAGTCATCCTATCCTGCACTTGGTTAATTGGTCTTTAAAGTTTATTAAAAGAACCTCACACCAGTTGAAGACTGTTGGATCCAAGAACTCTAACGTGTACAACATCCTTTCCCTGGTTTCCTGATGTATGGCCTTACTCCCTAAAACCCATGTGATTGTGAATAGGATCATCCTAAGTGTGAGGTCTGTAACATGTTTGATCGGGATCTTCCCACTTACCTTTCTGGTCCCCTCAGTGCAATATTCTACAATAAGTGTGTTGGTATATTCTTCTCCTCCCCTACTATCATAGAGGGAGATATGTATTCCCCAATGAGATAATCCTATAAGGAATTAGATCTCATCTATTTCCAACGTGATGGTATGAACCGCAACTTGGAAATGTTTTTCATCTGGATCCCACATTCTCACAATGTGCTCTAGCAACAAAAAATGGGCCCTCATTCCTGAAACAAGGAAGAAATTATCCAATCCACATTCACAAAGAGCAATTATACTATTGGGATAATTGGCCCCTCTCACATCATCATATTCATGTTCTCTTTCTCTCCATTAGATCACCATGATGGAAAAAAACTGCATGAAAGTAAAAAAGAGGGGGGTTAAAACACATTCATCCAAGAAATTTTAGGACAAACCACTTGCATCTATATTTTGGACCCTAACCCACCGGTGTCGCACCCTGAATTCATCTACAGTGCGAAGATGCCACAATTTTCCCTCTCGGGATGTGTGACACTGCTAGGTGTCGAAGTTCATAAAAGAATGGATTGTGACATTGTGGGCGTATTTTTAACCCCAAAAAACCAATAAAAATTGCCTAAACTACTTTCAAAATAGAAAAAATGACCCTGAGATCCGATGGCTTTGAAAACAGTTGCCTAAAACACCCAGAATCTCCACCACAATGATCAACCGATAGAGGGTTTTTTGCTCTCTTGGCAAATGGTAAAAATAGACTTACTATTACCCTTTTTATAACTCTTTAATGGAATATTTTATTATTTTATTTCATTAGTTTACCATTTTTTCTATGTTTGGTCAAAACACCATCAATATTTTGTGTTGAACACATTTTTAACGTTGTTTATGGAGATTGAAGGTCAGAATTAACTACATTGGCTATGACTGAGCACAATTTTATCACTTTTTTGGGCTCACAAAATTTATTTATGAAAAAGGAACCCATTGGAGTTTCCTTTAATCTCTTTTCAGATTCCCAAAATAGGAAAAGATTGCCAAGCGATCTTGTTTTTTCACTATTGTAGAAGTATTTGAAAAGTAATCTATTCAGTTTTAGTTTACCCATTTTTCGGACTTAGTATTATTTATGAAAAAGGAATACCTTAGTCAACCATCGACTAAGAGCATTCTTATGGGCATTATTCTATACTTTTTCGGACCTATGGACTAACCTTTATGAAAAAGTTCATCTTGGAGTCTTATTTAAGTGAATTTTAGTCTCTCGAAATATCAAAAACCACCAAGTTTTCCTTCTTTGTACTTGTAAAATTACACACCGAACGACTCTTTTTGGGAACCAAACCTTTCCTTCCTCAGGTTCGTAAAACATGTGAGGTTGGACTCATTTTTTTAGAGCTATATTGAGCATTTGTTACCCTCTTCCATCTCATTAAAAATAAAAGAGCTTCTCATCCATCATGATGGGGAAAATAAAGGAAGGGAATGCATTTAAGCCTATATTTATTGCATCTTGTTGTCACCTTCGAATACAGCACCTGCGTCTATCTTATTCAAATAGTTGGGTACTCATCTTGTCTTCAAGTTGTACCAATTCCATGAGTAATTTTAATCCTTTGGGTCATCCAAAGAATGCCCCGATTATGTTGCATTATATCTTGGTCTCTGCCTCGTTAAGTTAGTGCTTCTAGGTCATTTATTGTTCCAGCAAGTGTTCAAAGGGAATTCTTTTGATAAAATCAACCTTTGCAGTCATTAATCCTTTTATCTTGTCAGTCATCCCTGAATTAACCTTTGCTATTGTAAACCTTATCTTTTCTATGTTAGTTCATGCTCATTTGATCTACCACTTTACATCACTTTCCTGAGTTGGTTTCATGTCGATAATGTGGGATGCATCATGGTCCTCCTTCAACGATCCTGTTCCTTTCGACATCAACACATTATCGAGGAATTAGAATTAGAAACAAGTTAGTACTGTGGAGCTTGCATGCCTCAATGGCAGGTTTCCTCATTTTTGAAAGTAGGTTTACATCATTGACCTTTGATCAGATGATTCCATGAGTGTTCGACTCTAGGTCATCTATTCACATTTGCTAGAATGTACTTAGATACCTTGGGATTTATTGTTACTATTGGTAATTTCCCTTGCACTTGTTAACGTTTACATCATTGACTGGTAATTAGGTGGTTTCTCCCATGTTCGACACCAACTCCTTTATTCACATGGCTAGAATCATATCAGTTCAGGTTTGAGTTGAAGACCCCGGGGACTATTATCATGTACTTTACCTAGGTTGCGATCGAGGTTTTTTTTTAGTAGGTGCTCATGTAGATATCACGTGGTCACCTCATTGATGTACCATCACATAGATCCACTTTTGTATTGGTCATGGTTCTATTATTATTACACCATGGATATACGGTTGTATTTTAGTATCCATGATTTGTCTTTGGTAATTTTTGGTATGGATCCATAGTGTAGGTCGATGGCCCTATCCTGAGTCAGTACTACCATGGATCTGTAATGTATTGGTCGATAGCATGCTATGAGTCATATATATTTCAGAGACGAAAATTATTGTACTTTATAAATTCCTTGTTTCTTGTTGACAGGTTTCCAACCCATGGTTCTTTTCCTTGATCTTCATCTGACAAAGTATTTATGTTATCCTTTCACTCTAGCTTCATACTTTGGGGGGCAATATGTTACACAGAATGTTCATCATAAAACTTGTACATTCCAGAATCCATAAAGAACTTGTGATTAAATTTTCCTGAGAGATGAAATCCATTGTTTTTCCATTCTAAATGACTTTTTTGACAACAATGTCTCAAGTTGTTGAAGAGAAACATGCAATACTTTTCCTTTTCACAAGTTTTTGTCCTACAAGATGTGACAATTTCACAGTTTTCCTAGTATGTAGACTATGACAGTCTAATGTGTTGCAAGTTAATATAATGCAAGGTGCGACACTGTTTCTTAGAATGAAAAAAGAGAAGTTTTGAAGAACTTATAGATAGAGTCCCTCGTGGATGGATATTTCTTCCTATTAGGAAGGATCTCTCTCGACTCCTAACCTGCTAGGATCTTTCCCTGTTCTTCTCCTCATATCTATGACCTTCCCCTTATCCTCTTTTCGCTATAAAAGAAATCCTATCCACATGGGTGGTGGGGAAGGAGTATACTATAGCTACATGCTAGATTAATTTTGATAGAGTCAAATATTGAGTGATCATCCTCTTGAAGCAAGGTGAAGGAACTTAAGGAAAAGGATCATCGAGTGGAAGATTGCGACGCCAAGGCACAGTTGTGATATTTCTCTCTTTTGTTTAATAATACAACGATGCATTTTATTTCCTACAATCATTAGTCATTAATGTTGTTGTTTTCTTCCTTGGCCAATAACATAGGTTCTTGTAGTTGCAAATATTATGTTCTCTCTTTCGGTTGATTCTCTTGCACGTGTTTTCTTGGGACCTTCCATGAAGCGTTGCATCTGAGAGACAAAGCGAGTCTAATCTCCTAAATTTGTAGGTTATATTTATCTTTCCTGTAAGAACTTAAGGAAAGGAGTGTATTATGTGCTTCTTTGTTATATATTCAAATCATTTAGACTAGGGACTTCCACCTTTGTTCGTGTCGGTAGAAGAATACCAAAACAAAATAAGATAATAATATCTAAAGTAATATTTACATACTTGAAATTTCTATTATGTGGGGTTTTGTTTGATTCAACATACCTAAAGAAATTCAACCCTCAAAACTCCTTCCAATTTCTCCAAACTCATTCCACGTCAGTCCCTCTTTCAAAACTCTCCCGTGAAAATTTTGGCAAAACAATGAATTAATGTTTAGGGTTTTGGCTTTTAAACACTATTTAGATTTACTTTTCGAACATAAAATTGCCACTAGGAAAAAAAGTGTTTGTGTGATTTTTTTTTTAAATTTCGATTTTTGGCCTTTTCGGTGTGCATGTTTTCAAGTTGCCCTAGTGTGTACTTAAGTAAAACGCACCATATAAACACCAATTTAGCAATGTGTGCGGTAGTGCATGTAAAGTTTGGACACCCTGATGCACATATCTGTATGAAATGCACTGGATGGAATTAAGTTGTAAAAATGCATGTAGAAATATCTTCTACCAAATGTAGTGGATATTTTCCGCTATGGGGGATTTTGCGGATGTTGTTTGATGGTTTGTTTGTATTTGTTGCTCACTTTTTTGTTTTGTTTATGTGAATGCAGCGGTGCATTTATATGTGAATAAGCACACCAGTTTAATTTGAAAATCATGTGGTTTTATGTGTCTACTTAAAATTATATATTCATTTGAAATGTTATTTTAGTATTTAACCACACCAATTACAATATTTCATAGTATATATATGTTTCTTAAACTCACTTTATTCTTACGAAATGGTTTCCAAACTATATTGGAAGTTATATTGTGATATAGTTCTTGAAAATATCTTAGGAATGTAGAGACGTATATTGATTACTAATTTGGATCAAATGCAAGAATAAAAGTTTGTAGTATCAAATGGCAAATTCTTCATCTTTTATCTCATTCCATCTTGTTCAAAGTTCGACAAGTTCTCCCTTTCCATCCCTGGTAAGTTCACATTTTATTTATATTTTGACGACTTATTTGAGTTTATGTTACTTATCCATGTGAATCCGAATATCGATTTATTCTATATTGCAGGATCATGATTCAGGTTTGATTTCAGATGCACAAGACATTCCAGCAGTTTCAAAACGTTGAAAGGTCTTATCAAGGGAAATATACCGCAAGTAGTTCATGTATTAAAATGGGAAGCCAATTTACCCCACCAATTGTAACATGCAATCTTCAAGCTGCTATCCCGGTTCATTAACGGTAATTCGTCATGAGCTAAAACTCTTTTGTGACACCCCAATGGTTTGTGGTTGTTCAAAATGTCAAGGGTTGATGGAGAACCTGTTGAATGTCACACTCACCTATTACACCCATGATATATTACCCAATGTCGATGGTCTAATACCCCCTACTGTAGTAAAAAAATCCAATAGGTGATATAGAAAGACATGCAGGAACACTTCCCTATTCTCATTTTTGAAAAAGTTGGAAGTGAAAACATCTATGCATCATCCTAAATTGATGAACCCCTCTACTTATGTTTAGTCAACTGAAATTTCCAGTGATCCAAAGTATGATATGAATGCCACCCAACCCATCTCTACTAGAAGATACAAAAGGTTTCATGAGTTGAGAGAAAAATTGTTCAAGTGCACACCGAGGTCCGTCCAATTGTTGGAGGTTAGGGATGATTTCTACCTTCTTATGAATTTTGAAAGTAAATATCAAAATTCTTACAACCGCACTTTATATGGTGCTTGGCCATATTCTCTACCTGTTCCTAATGTTGGAATTGAATTCTCCTTTTGTGGTAATCATTTTATGATTACCAAGTCTAATGTAGATGCTGCAAATCTTAGGCTGTTTATCATTTCACATGTACTCATTCCTCCCAAACAGTCAGTAGCACTTATGCCATTTTGTTGTCCTATCTATTGTCGATATGATTACTTGAATATTGTTAAATAAAATTAGAACATTTCCATGTATAGTATGTGCATGAATGGTTATGTTTCTAGAAAATTTAACAAGAAGAAACTTTTGTATATAGATGGTCATCCACGCACTCATGGGAACATTGCAGGTTTCATAAATAGTACTAGGTGCTCTTTATTTTATCCAAATTGTTCATTTGAGGAACACTTCAATGACCAAGAGTTCTTTATGAAAAGGAAAGCGTCCAAATTTGTTGTTGTACATGCAATATGTAGTTTGTCTCATGGTGACGAAACTACAACTTTTGTAGACCACCAACTTCTTGTTAGAGACACCTTGCATTGGGATTAACTTTATAAGTTCCATTGGGGAATAAGACAAAAAAATTGATTAATTGCATTTGTTAATTTTCAATGGATTGAATGTTAATGTATTGCTCAGTTTGAAATTATGTTTTATAAATTGTTAATTTAATTTATAAATTCGACTTGAAAATTTGTTGCTCTATTTTAATTTTTCATATTTAATGTGGAATTGATGTTAATTTATCGCTCAATCTGAACATCTTCTTTATATATTGTTTGCAGCTTAACATTTTCTATTGGAAGTGATTCTCATACTTCTGTAATAATTCTTTTCTATAATGTTAGATCAAATCAATTGCATTGTGTTTACTAACATCATTGATGTAATGTTTAATATTTTTGAAATTAGGATTCTAATGATGAATGACCTTCCTACCATCTTCCGTTGCACCCCAGTACAACGTCAAATCGAGATAATGTTGAAAAAAGAGTGCAACTTGGAGAGGAAGCATACCAAGCATGGTTGAATCAACCACCTATTCAATTTCCACTACATCCATCCTCACCAATCAGGAATGCCTATAGTAATAGTAGTTTCTCACATGTTGGAAATGGAGGCAATGAAGTAGAGGTTGGTATGGATGAGTTATTACAACAACGGAGTCCCATGGATGCATTGTTGTTCCATACATTCCAGGACAATGAGCTAGGGTATGACACTCATATTACTAAATCCTTCTTCGAAAGCCTTAAATTGGCTTCCACCACACCTCTATTTTGAACTGGCCGGTCAAAGTCTACATAGTTGGGGACAACAATGTTACTATACAACTTGAAAGAAAAGTATGGCATGTTAGAAACATGTTTCTTGACAATGTTGAGGTAACTGACCATCAACTACATTATATTTTGAGGAAACTTATTACACAATCATCATTGAAAATGGTCAATTTTATGAACATTAAATGACATTGTACATTTGTATTTCCCACTAAATGTAGGTTATTGAAAGATAAGGTACTTCTAAATTATAATGTCTTGCCCGGAAGCTACGCAAAGGCAAAGAAAATTTTGAAAATGTTGGGTGTAGAATACATATCATATCATGCATTCCTCAATGATTGTATTCTATATAGAGGCGAATATGGAGACAAAGAGATATGTACAAAATGTGGGAATGAAAGATACAAAGAATCAAATAACAAGGATAAAGCACATGGTCCTCCTCATAAGATATTGAGGCATGTTCCTATAATCCCAAGGATTCAAATTCTCTTTCGTTGCAAATAATTAGCTATTCTACAAGGATTGCATGCATCGCACCGAAGTGAGGAAGGAGTTATGTGAATCCCAACAGATTCAATAGCCATGAAGCATATAGAGGATACATGACCCAATGAATTCAGTGATGAAGTACATAGCCTTTGATTGAGAATAGCCATTCATGGCTTCAACCCATATTCCCAACCAAACAAAATATATACTATTTGGCATGTAGTAGTAATCAATAAAAATGTAGTAATCTTATGTTTCCTCTTATAGTCCCTGATAAAAGATAAGTGAAAAATATGGATGTTTACCTACAACCATTGATCGATGAATTCAAGGAATTATGGGAAGGGATACATGTATATGATGTGTCGAGACCCATCCCATCACAGAGGAGTTTTAAAATGTATGGCATGTGTGCATACACCACAGATGATTATCCGAGGTTAGGATTTTTCACAGGTAAATATGTTGTTTTATTTGTTTTTATATTCAAAGCAATAATTTTGACATATTTAATTCGGTGTAACTGTCTTCATCTTCAACACTAACTTGCTCTCTTTACTAAAACGTTGCAGGTATTGTAACAATAGGTTATTATAGATGTAATTTTTGTGGATATTGTTCGAAGGCTAGGTGATCCAAATACCTATGAAAGTCAATGTAGGAATTCTCTAGGGTATTCCTCCCAGAAAAAACACTCTTATAGAAGAGAAAAATCTACTTTCAATGGTAAATGAGAGAGAACCTAAAGGCCTAAAATAATGACACAGACTGACTGGATTTAGGAATATGACAGAGAGAAGGAGAAGGAATACACATAGATGTTCAATTCAAATGTGCAACCTGTGATCGATGATCCTAAATTATTCAACACCTATGTTGAGAAAATGTCCAAAGGGATGAAAAGGAAATCAATATTTTATGAGCTCCCATATTGGGAGCATATTAAGATCGCCCACTTACTAGATCCAATGCATATATTTAAAAATGTTTGATGTTCTTTGTGGCATCGCATATCATCGAGAAAAAGTGACAACATGAAAGTTAGGAAAGATCCTATTTCTTCAAATACTAAAAAGAAGCAGTGGCCAAGGCAAGAAAATAGATAGGCTAGCCCATCTTTTTCATTTAAAAGGGCGATGACCCATGGATTTTGAAGAAAGATGATCTTAATTTGGAAAAAGAAGTTATATTGGGCATGAATGCACCTTCTTTTATGGGTCTACTCTACGACACTGCTTCACTGCAGACGAAATTTTTCGGGTTTGAAATCACATGATCATCTCAAACTTCTAAGGGTGCGTATAATGCCAAAAAAATGTTATTATTATTTATTTATATCTTTTAACACAAAATTTAAAATGAAATTAACTTTTTGTGTTTACTTTGTAGTGCCATTATCCATTGTTCATGCGTGTGTGTGTGAACCGTGACTTACCCGATGACCTAGGGGGTTCCAAATCTACATTATCTGCATTTGTACGGTGGATCACAGCAAAGGATATTTACATCACTAGCATTCCACAGTGGCGTGAATCGACAACTAAGATTGTTTGTATGTTTGAGAAGGAACTATCATCGAGTTTCATAGGATTGCAGGTTAATCTTCTAATAGTTTATGAGGTTGAATTAGTCGGGTTCGATTCCTATCGCTGGATGTTCTTCTTAGAGAGGTTCATGAAAAAAGTGAAGGGATTTTTTAGACAAAGGGAAAAAATCAAGGGGTCTATGGCAGAGGAGTACATAGTATATGAGTCATTATATTATGCCAGTGAGTACATCCAGAAAATCGACCACACACCAAGCGTAGTGATTTGGCATGATGAACGTGATGAGGATAAAAGAGAAGGGGAGGTACTGGAAACGAACAAAAAAAGGCGCATGCTAAAGAGTTATCTTTCGATCTTCAAATTTCCACATAGTAACTATTCAAAACGAACTTCAAATTCTATATTTGATGCCATACATAGTGATTGTGGTTCCATTTCCATGAATACAATTCAGAAATTAACGCAATCAATACTTTCATTCTTTACAATGCAGAGGAAACAAAATCATGTGTTGCATTATATGAAGAGACTAGGAGAAAATGGGACATTAACAAAAAAGAATTAAGGTGGTTGCACAGTAAGAGCATGCAGTTTCTAGATCATTTAAAATAAAATATGCCAATGATCTATCCCAACAATTCGGTTGTAGACCAAGTTAGAGAGAAATATGGTGCATCCATTCGTTACCCTCCTAAAGAGGAGGACGCACTGAATATTGGGATTGCGTGCAACAACTCAGTAATAAAATATTTATTTGCATTTCTACCTTTATAATGCAACTTTGAATTATAACATCTATATTTAATATATTAATGCTTGGGATAATAAACATATGAAACCATCATTTGTTAAATTTTGTCACATGTGCATTTGTTCCCATCTATGTGGGATTATGGACATCATTTTTGCATAGAGGATGCTGATGATGGGTGTGTGACAAAAGACTATGGAGTGGAAGTCGAGTTCAACCAATCTAGTCATGCTAGTCACCAAGAACGAAACCTGATAGGATGAATTTTGGGTTATGTTAGAAAGATACAATATATCAGTCAAGTGTACTTCTTATCTTTCCAATGTGTTATTTTTAGCTGCAGGTGGTGGGACACATTCAGAAAAAATAATGTAAAGGAAGATCGTGATAGTGGGTTGATATTTATCAACTCTAGAAAGATGTAGGATGAAAGTAAGGAGCCCTATGTTTTCCCAAAACATTGCAACCGAGTGTTCTTTTACTGAGATGTGTTCGCTGATAGAGATTGGTGGTTCATATTAAGACACAATTCTAGACCTAAATATTTTTTGATAAAAACCGTGTTATCATGCCAAACGAGGAAGATAATAAGGGTGATGGTAATGTAGACTGATGTGTACATGTTTTATTTCATCATTTTCATATTGAGATATCATTTTGTTACTGTTATCTTGGATTTTCTAATTATATTATTTATTTTGCATGTTATGGTGGTGGAAATGGAAAGTTGATTGCTTGATGCAGTGTTTAAACAATTCTAGTTGTTTAACAACCAATATGATGCAAAATATGGTTTATGTTTATGAACTAATTTGTGATTGTATGGAATTATTGTGTGTCATTCTCCATAGTTAGATATGATATTTGTAGCTTTCCATTTAGTTCATAATTGCAGTGTGGGTTTTATCATTTAATTTATTGTAATGTTACAATTGGATCGGAATTAGCGAATTAGAGTACAAAGATATAATTTTGTTACTGTTATATTTGATTGTCTAATTATATTGTTCATATGTTATGGTAGTGGAAATGGAAATTTGATTGCTAGATGCAGTTTTTTAACAACCAATATGATTGATAATAACGAATTCATCATAGGTATTTAATTTAATCAGAAAGGAAACCTGCATAAGGAAACCAATATGATGCGAAATATGGTTTATGTTTATGAACTAATTTGTGATTGTATGTCATTCTCCATAGTTAGAGGCGATATTTGTAGCTTTCCATTTAGTTAAAAATTGCAGAGTGGTTTTTATCATTTAATTTATTGTACTGTTACAATTGGATCATAATTAGCAAATTAGAGTACAAAGATATCATTTTGTTACTATTATCTTTTATTGTCTAATTATATTGTTTATTTTTCATGTTAAGGTGGTGGAGATGGAAAGTTAATTGTTGGATTCAATGTTTAAACAATTCCAATTGGTTAACAACCAATATTATGCAAAATATGGCTTATGTCTACGAACTAATTTGTGATTGTATTGAATTATTTTATGTCATTCTCCATAGTTATAAATGATAATTGTAGCTTTCCATTTAGTTCATAATTGCAGTGTTTGTTTTATCATTTAATTTATTATGTTGTTACAGTTGGATCATAATTAGCGAATTAGAGTACGCAGATATCATTTTGTTATTGTTATCTTTGATTGTCTAACTATATTGTTCATTTTTCATGTTATGGTGGTGGAAATGGAAATTTGATTGCTGGATGCAGTGTTTAAACAATTCTAGTTGGTTAACAATCAATATTATGTGAAATATGGTTTATGTATATGAAATAATTTGTGACTGTATGGAATGATTGGATGCCATTCTCCATAGTTAGAGATTATATTTGTAGGTTTCCATTTGGTTCATAATTGCATTGTGGGTTTTATCATTTAATTTATTGTTTTGTTACAATTTGATCATAATTAGAGAATTAGAGTATGAAGATATCATTTTGTTACTGTTATATTTGATTGTCTAATTATATTGTTTTTTTTTCATGTTATGGTGCTGGAAATGGAAAGTTGATTGTTGGATGCAATGTTTAAACAATTCCAATTGGTTAACAACCAATAGGATGCGAAATATGGTTTATGTCTATGAATTAATTTGTGATTGTATGTCATTCTCCATAGTTAGAGATGATATTTGTATCTTTCCATTTAGTTCATAATTGGAGTGTGGGTTTTATCATTTAATTTATTGTATTGTTACAATTGGATCAAAATTAGTGAATTAGAGTACGAATTATTGTTGATGTTAATCACATTTATTGTTTGTTGTAATTTCATCTACTCTAATTTTAATAAAAGGGTTAATTTAATGATTATATTATACTTATACACTTATATTTTATATGTTAGATAATTATACACATATATATCATAAAGGAAGAAAAAGACTTATGGAAATATTAATAAAATATGTATATCCTTTAAAATTTGAAGTTTCATTGTTGATGGGTTATTCCATCATTTGACCTGGGTTAAAAAGGGTCTTGGGAACGTGATCTCCAACTCTCTTTTATCATATTCTCTAACATTTAATGGAAAAGTACATAACTATGAATATTGGGAATAATTGCAACTCTTTGAACACTAGCTAGCTTTAAACGTCATTTTTAGAGGGTATAAGATGTGTTCTTCGAATGTGGACTAATGTTATATTATATAATGAAGATAATCATGATTAATAATAATAGGTTTGGAGAATGCAACTTTTGGGTTTATAGTTGAGATAATTAAATGTTGTTCTTTTAATTATGTATTTGTCTTTCTTCCTATTAGACCTTTGATATTTATCATTGTAATGTGAGATATTGTAAAAGATATATCAAGTGAAATTAGCAGCAATGTTTCTTATACCTTCCATTTAGAAACGCTTTAATGAAATTGTTGTACAATTTTTAAAGTTAAAAGATAAAATAGATATGAAACATTTGAACTTTGTAACAATGTATTGTTTATGCCTAGCTCAAATGTAAAAGAATGTAAGTATTGGAAAAATATTGAATTTTTATATTTATAAATGAATAATATTTTTTTTATTTTGTTAAAAATATAAGTATTGAAGTTTAAGAATATTAAATTGATATACTTAGATATGAATAAAAAGTTTTCTTCTTTTGTTAAAAATGTAAATATTGAAATTAAAATATAAATAAATATTGGTGAATTAATTTTTTTATTTTAAAGAAATAAATTGATTGTGTATTTTATACTTTATATTTTTAAAATAGAAAAATAATATTTTAAATCTAAATTTGATTAAATATTTTTATAATTAGTTTTGATTTTAAACATGTTATATAACATGATAAAACATTATGGACAATTGAATTTATGAAGTTTCATTTTCTTTTTAGAAAGTTAACTATGTGAATTATATTAGAATTAAAGAATATTAAATTTGTATATTTACAAAAAAAAAATTCATAATTAGTGTTGATTTTAAATGATTTTTTTATAATAATTTCTAATTTTAAATAATAATTTTTTTTATTGAATATTGGATTTATGATATTATATTATCTTCTCTATAAAGTTAATTATATAGATATTGAAATTAAAGAAAATATTAAATTTGTATATTTATAAATAAATATAAGCTATATTTTTAAAATAAAAAGATAACATTTTAAATTTAGATTATTTAATCTTGATTTTGAATATTAATTATTTTGTAAGCATTATAAAATTGATAAAAATCTCTAGAAAAAATCTATGAAACACCCTTGTCTATTTTTTAGTAATTTTGTGAAAGTATGTTTAAATAGAAATGTAAGTTTATATATATGTGTGTGTGTGTAAGTAAGTATGTGAAAGTATATTTAAATAGAAATGTAAGTTTATATATACATACATGCATATATATATCTATATTAGTTTATAATTTATTGTTCCAATAGTAATTTTGTTATGATATTTTTTTGGAACCATTTGTCTTTAATTAATGACGATGATGATGTTTAACGTCCACTAAGAGCAACTTTGTTCTATCGAACCTTAATAAGGGTATTACTTGGTTTTCTTTAAAATTTTGTTACTGTATTACTTGGTTTGCTTATTATCATCATTTTCATCATCTAACAAACATAAAAATTATGATCATACCATCATAAATGAAAACAGAAACATCATCCTACCAAAATAAACATTACCATAAGTTTTAACAAAAAACATACTTGCAACATCATCATTTTCACAACATAAACATAAACATACCATCATTAACATAAACACAAAAATAAGCATGAACGTACCATCATAAACATTACGTCACATATTCAGGTAACATATACATCTAATAGATTTAAACATCATCTAGCACACATAACTAATAATACACGTAAACATAAACATTCCATGATCATCATTTTCACCACATAAACATAAACATGCCATCATCAATCATAATCATTTTCACCATATAACAAACATAAAACACATCACCATCAACATATAAATAAACATCAACATAAACATGAAAAAGGTAGTATATATATAGATACGAACATATATAACATCAAATTCATGATACAATGTGTTAAGTATAATATAAATTTGGTCCAATAATTTCTATTACATATATGATCCACCTCCTCCAGTAGATGCATCATCAGTACCTCTCTGATCGTAGCTAGATTCATCATCAGTATCTCTTTGACCAGATCTAGATGCATCATTAGTATCTCTATGATTAGAGCTAGATGCATCATCATCATTATCTCTCCAACTAGAGATAGATGCATCATCAGTATCTCTTTGACCAGCAGCTAGATGCATCATCACTGCCACCAATAGGACTAGAGGCAGTATCAAACACCTTTTCTCGAAAGAAAAAGAGATTTGAGAGTAGGAGGGATAGGTCCATAAAGACGAAGTGTATGACCCTCTTTGAGAATATCTAAAATAGAAATGATCTGTGAAGTAGGAACTAGTGCATGGTCGAGATCATTAGTAGGACCGAAGGGTTAGTCGAGAAGGAGTAGAGGAGATGATGATGTATGATAGGGAGGGAGGTTGACTAGGAGTAGAGGAATAAATGATGAATGAACTGGAGGAAGAGGACATGGTGGAGGAGGAGGCATATGAGATGTCGAAGGTGGAGGAGGAAGAGGAGGTGGATGATACATTGAAGGTGGAGGAGGAGGAGGTGGATGAGATGTCGAAGGTGGAGGGGGAGGAGTTGGAGGATGAGGAGGAGGTGCATTGGATATGGAGGTTATGCCACTAGTCAAAGAAGTTGGTGGAGAAGGAGGTGGACTATCCAATGGAGGATCTCCACCCTCGTCTAACAATGAACTACTATAATAGATACCATCTAAAATATCACAAGCATAAAAAGTGTGTTGTGCCAACCTCCTCATATCATGAGAAATCATCCTCCACAACTTTGCATGGCGAGGGTCTCTCATAGTGTACCTCACCCATACAGGTCGAACCCATCGACTTACTAACATCATAGACAACCTATCTGCGACGTCCTGCCAAAACATCTCATCTGGCCTGCGTCGAAGACCATGTCTAGATAAATGGAGCACCTCAGGATGATCACCTACATCAAGATCCATATCCTCCTCATCCTGAATGGGAGGAGGCATAACATCGCCATCAAATGTCCCAACATCTGTAAAGTATTTAGTACACAATAATAATTAAACAATTTCAATAAACATGAATTTAATATATCAATTTAAAATACTTTTCTTTTGCATTAAATATAAAACGAATAAAATGAAACTAGATTAATTCATACATAACACTAGATTTAACTCTATCATCTGTTGGATCATCCTAAGGGAATAAGATGTTGGGACACCCTCTCCAACCCATGTTGGAATATGGATATGAAACCATGTCTAATATAGGATGGTCCTCGCTGCCTAGCACATCAATCACATCTGCGATGATCCTCGTTGGAAAGTCAAGTTCCCCCCTCTTGGGAATCATCTTCCCCCACATGCGCATGCACACATATTTCATAAAACTAAGAGGGTGTTGGTTAAAATATGACCTGGTGGCCGGAAATATCTCAATAGATAAACAAAACAACTCTGAAGCGAGAGGGAAGTTCTCCCTCTCGCAAATACACGCATGACATCGACTAAGAGAATAACAAAATTGTCGTAGAAAAATAGTATACCACCTAACGCATCTAGGTTCTTGCACTAAAGAATCAACATAATATAATATATTACAACTAATGCACTTCCCATCACTAGTGATATGCGTGATGGTCATCAGCAACAAAGAGAGGAACTTACATCCTCTCTACCAAAAGCAGCAATGGAGAGATTCCTTCCGTTGACCTGAAATTGAGAAGGATTGAGAATGTTGGGATCAACATATCTCTAAACATATACCAACTGAGACGATGCTACAAATCCATTTGGGACCTCAAGAAACTGAGGAAATTACTCACCTATCCTAGAGAGCCCTAAGATAAAATATATGTCCTCCTCAGTGGGTTGGAACCACTAATTGAGACCAACTCGAAACACCTACCTATGATGATCCCAACATGCGATTAATTGGGTGAGGAATGTAGTGTTCCCCTTGAGTGTTGTGGCATCCTCATAGAACTTGAGGAGGATGAAAACTCTCAAAAGGTGTCTCGTCTGTGCAGTAATGAGACGAGGGTATAAATATCTCTCCCTCTCCCTGGCCTCCCACTCTCTCTGGAAGTTGTACTGGTCAACTTGCTCTTCCTACTGTTGCTACCTTTCACATAAAACATGAATTATCTAGTCTCATAAAAAAAATATAAAAAAATTATATGAGAATTATATGTATTGAAATAAAAATTTGTATTTTTTGCAAAAAATTGACAAACGGTGTGCTTTGATAAACATAACGCACCATTCTCGCTGGGCTCTGGTTTTTACTACATCGCCAACGGTGCGCTATGTTTATCAAATCACACTAGTAATATATTTCTATAAACTTATAATTTTATTACCAAGCTGATGTGTTATAATATACACAAACATGTGTTATCAAAATTGTTTCACCAATGCGCCTACCTCACATCTAAACACCAAGAATCGATGCACTGATGTGCAATCGACATACCTTATAGGTTTTTGTTTCCAATTTTTTGGTGTATATACTGGTGCGTTCTATTCATGTAAGCGCACCGTATATTTAGTGTGCTTATATGTAATCACCACACCGATTATTAGTTTAGAGTTTTAAAAATTAATTTATGTTATGGCGGTGCATTCTATACACGCAAGCCCACCGTATACTCATTGTGCTTATATGTAATGAATCCACCGATTATTAGTTTATAGTTTTAAAAATTAATTTATATTATGGTAGTGTGTTCCATATACGTAAGCGCACCATATCTTTTGTGCTCTTATATGTAATGACCGCATCGATTATTAGTTTATATTTTTAAAGTTAATTTATGCTATGGTGGTGCATTTTATACACGTAAGCACACTGTATATTCGGTGCGCTCACATGTAATGACCACACCAGTTTTTAGTTTATAGTTTTAAAAATTAAGTTATTGTGGTGCACTACGAAGTGTAGCGCACCGACTCTACGATGTGCTCAAACCGTTTGGCTCGCTTGGCCTATGGTGTGCCCTGTAAAAATATACAGAGTGCACTGGCGGCCAGTGCAATTCGAACGGCTCGAACGCACCATGCAAGTTTTTAATTTAAAAAAAAATGTGAAATTTTGGCCTAATTAGAAAAATTAAACCGCTAAAACAATAAATTATCAAGTAAGCCTTGATTTATCTGTTGAACCATGCATCGCAGAAGCATCCTAGCTATGTATGCAGAATTTGAATTTCTTCCCACCACTTGAAAAAAATCAAACTCAATTCACTAGCCAATAAAAAGGAGTAATGTGTGAGCAAGGGGTCGAATGAGCACCGATGTCAGGGCATCTAGGTGGGTTAGGAAGGGCACCAGTGCAGATGGATCAAATGCATGCTCTATGGAGGGTTAAAATGATTTTTACAGTGCAGTAATTTTTTGATAAAACATTGTTCCAGTGCACCTAATAGAGTAACACACCGGTGCATTGTATTGACGCCGCACCATATGTGGGTTTTTAAACCATAGTTATCATTTTTAATTTTTAATTTTTAACAAATCCTAAACCGGTGCATTTTAGGATTAGGAACACATTGGGGTTAATGTTTTTTTATTTTGTTTTATTATAAAAAAGCCAAGAAAAATTATTTATCTTAGATGTACCAACATGTTTTTTTATATATGACATTGTTTTTATATATGATGCCCTAATGCGTTTGGTGAACCAAAACACACCGTGAGGGTTTTACAAAAATTTCTTGCCATTTTGCATTTTTTTTTTTAATTCATTTTGTTTTCATCATGCAACATTGTTTTTTGGGTAGTCCTGGTGCATGTTTATTATAGATGCGCTGGTGCATTTGGTGTACCAAAACGTACTGTGCTGGTTTTACAAAAAATCTAGTCATTTTGCCTTTTTTTTAATTCATTTTTTTTGCCATGCGACATTGTTTTTTTGGCTATCCCGGTGTGTGTTTGTTATAGGCACTGGTGCGTTTGGTGTACCAGAATGCACCATGCAGGTTTTACACATTTTTTGTCCATTTTGCATATTCCTTTTTTAATTCATTTTTTTCACCATGTGACATTGTTTTTTGGGTTCTCTTGGTGCATGTTTATTATAGATGCACCAGTGCATTTAGTGTACAAAAATGCAGCGTGTCGATTTTACAAAAATTTTGGTCTTTTTGCATTTTTTTATTCATTTTTTGTTGTTGTGCAACATTTTTTTTGGCTGTCCCAGTGCGTGTTTGTTATAGACACACCTCTGCATTTGGTCTACCAGAATTCACCATGAAGGTTTTACAAAAAAATTGGCAATTTTGCATTTTTTTTAATTCATTATTTTTCATCGTGCAACATCCTTTGTTTGGGAATCTCGGTGTGTGTCTATTATAGACGCACTAGTGCATTTAAGTTAGAAATGCACCGGAAAGAAAACATTTTCTACATCCTACGGACATGCACCTCTGCTAGTGACCTCCACTATAAATGGATATTTGAGCTCTTTTGAGAGGTGCATCCACTATAACCTCTGCTATAGGTATTTTTTCTTGTAGTTCCCCCAACCTGATCTTTATATAATTCTATCCCACAACCCCCCTCCTGCCCCCTACCCATAAGCACCCACATACTCCCCCACTTTTCCCACAAAATTCTCTCTCACTCTCTCTAACTACACTATTTCTCCCAAAACTACTAACCCCCTCTATCTCTTTCTCTTTCTCTAACCCAAACACACTCCTCCCCCTACCCCTTGTTATCACTTGGAATTTCTCCTCTGGTTATGGAAGGATAGTTCCAAGGTAACCTTTTCAAACCAATATTTAGGAGGAAAGCTAGCTTCTTTCCTACTAGAGAGGGCTCTCTCAATAAATAAATGAAATGGCCATAAATATTTGAATAAGATAAATTAATAATGTAAATGGATGAAACATGAAGATATCATTGGTCATGGAGTAAAAATCATGAATCTTTAAATATAAACAGAGTCTTAGCAATATAGTTTTTCACAAAGGCGGAATAGCTATTCTTTTAAAGCTAGGCTCTTTCTTTCAGGTGATAATAGAAGAAAAATGAACAGTCCATCAACATTAGGCACCAAATAAATATGAATCCAATATCAACTTTAGTGGAAAGTTTTGTGAATACTTGAATCCTATGAATCAAAGCATAAAATATGAATTATGAATCAATACAATTTCATTCATTGGATACAAATAAGTCCCATTTTCATAGGTTTCAACCCTGATTACATTGCAAAAGCATGTAGTTATACATAGGAATCTCATTGAACTAAACCTAACTGCTTGCTTGCTAAAAATAAAAATCTATAACTAATTATTACATCTTTAGATTATATTGTCAAAAATTGAATCTTCATAATCTTCAAAAATGATGGAATATATTTCTTCTTTCTTTATTGGAGTAAACTTTGACATAAATCCTTTCTTGACTATTCTTGATAAGTGTTCTTCATTGATGCAAATTGTACTTCATTTTCTCAAATTGCTCGACTGTCTTCCACTACATTAAGGAAGGAATTTCATAATTTGTCATTTCCTTAACCAGAACTTTCATCTCCACATGATCCACATAATATATAGGAGATAAGTTTGCTCCTATCATTGTTTGTTCCACTATAATTTTATCCATTATCACTTTCCCTGTCAAAACTTGGGTCATGTTTTCAAATTTCAGATGATCCATTTGAATTTGGAATAGTAAATATTTATAATTAGTTTGAGAGATTAATTTATTCTTTCCATCCCAAAAGGAAGGGAGTCATTTCTGAAACAAATCTATAAATAAGCCTTTGAAAGAGTTAACTTGCTTCCAGACATAGCTTGAATTGTGCTCTATGTACTTGTTTCCATATTCTTTTGGCATGTCTCTTTCATTTTAGATTGTTTCTCATTTTTTTATTTTTTTGTACCTCTTTTATTTTCCCTCAAAATATCAATCTGAGTTGTAAGGTTAGTTCTTTCTTTCTCCCAATTCATCTGTTGCTATGTAAATTTAAGTAATTTTTCTTTACTATCATTCAATTCTTGAGAGAGAGTTTTTCTTTGTTGTTCCAAAATTATTGATTCGGATGCTTGAATTAACTGAGTAGCTGGGATTTTTAATTTCTTCGTGAGAAATTGAATTGTACTTTCCTTTTTGGCCAAAAACTCTTTAGTGGCCTATCCTTTATCAGGATCACTATCCATTTCTACAAGATCAATTTGCTTCTTCTTCATTTGTTGTTGGTGGACCTTATTTTCAGTTTTTTCATGTTTCAATTGGGTTTCTAATCTACCCACTGTAGATTTCAACTTTGAGATCTTTAGAGTGCACTTCATTAAATCAGTGTAATTACTTATCCATCTTTCCTATGTACAGGAATCTTATCTGGGACTGGGATTTGCTGCAAATTAATTTTCATCTATGTGACATTCTCATCGGTGGCCACTACCAAATTAAGCATATTGTTTGCATTGTACTTAACAGTTATCAATAAAATTCCATTATTTGATATATACCTGAATTTAGGAAAAATATTCTAAACTTTTTTAGAAGAATATTTTGTGTCTTGGCCATATTTGTTATATAGATCAAGTATTGATTGGCAGGTTTCACTTGAACTAGCCTTTTGGGCTTCAACAAAACTGTATTCCTATATCTGAATAGTTGGACTTTGAATTTGTTCTTTTTGCTTTGCCTTCTTACTTTTTGATTCAAACATTTCTTTTCCTTGATCCAGTTTAAGTATTTTTGTTGTATCTTGTTCTTCTACCTCCATATCTGTAGTTTCAGAAAGGCTCCTTTTACTGACAATCCCAACTTTGTTGGGAGTGGGCACTAACATAGCTTAAAGTTTTGTTAATGAAAAAGGATTTGATTGCAAATTCTCAAAAATTTCTGCATCTAACTCATATTATAAGATATTATATTTTCTATCCAATCCCTCCACTTCCTAATGGTCAAAATATTTGCTCTTATTCTGCTATCTTCACTGAGATATTATATGATGTGGATCATAGTTAATTCTAGGATCCTTTTTAAAATTCATTTCCTCTAGAATTCCTTCTACAAATGGAAGAGCAACTTTATTTTTTATGATGAATGGGCCAACTTTCAATAGAAACTTGACATCATAAGATTTTCTAAAACTTAAAAAATGCTCATTTTCCACAATAAGCTTATGTTTGATAAATTCCAAAGAAACAATTCTTGGGGTCAAGAAAGTAGGTAATATATAAGGTTCATGGAAAAAACCATAGAGTCTAATAATATTATGTTTTTTCAAAAGGAACCAATCACCGACTTTCTTCTCTAGACTTAATTGCAACATATATTTCATCTCAGGAAAAACTCTGGGTAGCTTTTCCTGGAAAACAATTTTGTATACTTCTAATATTATGATATTCATATAATTAAATACACTGTTTTTTATCTTGGATGTAAAGACTAATTCAAGAAACTTTAAACTTTCTTCATTGGAATACAAAAAAATCTTAATCAGGTAGGACTGAAATCTGAAATGTTTCATTTTGCAGAAACTCACTAGCTGAACATGGATATTTTGAGCTAAGAATTCATCAAATTTAATACAGGAATACTGACTAGAATACTTAATCTAAACAACAAACTAAACATGACCTCGAGGATGACATTGTCATTATCTAACCCTAAAAACTGACTTAGTAATGAAAGGAAAAACTGGGAATCTTCATTAAATAGGGTAATGTCCAAAGGGAAAGGTAAGTCATCAATTGAGGTATTAGGTTTGAGGATTTTTGATAAAAAGGTTTGTTTAATTTCAACTGCAGAATGTTTGTAGAGATTAATTAGGTTTTCTTCTGCAAAATCTTCTGGGTTCAGAGAAAATGACTGTGGGACCTCTAACGACTCTCTAATGATTGAAGAATTGATCTGACAAAGGATTTTTGAACTTCCAGATTCCATAATAATCCTCTCATATTGGGAATAATTGATCGCACACCGGGAAACAAAATATGGGAACTTTAGGGTTTTCTCAGTACATAAATGATAAAAGAAGGACTTATGAACATTTTGTAAATCTATCCCTTATTTTTAATTTCGCTAACTGAACTGATGGATAGAATTGTGTCAAAAATATCTTTGTCTCTATCTTCAAAAATTTCTTCTAATTTGTCAAATTCTTTACTTTGAATCCCCAATTAACTTTGTTCTTCCAATTCTAGAAAATACTTAGTATTTTCTGGGAGATCATGGCCTACCTGGTAGTATGTGATTTGCACAAGGCATCTCTTTCTTCAGTTTTGAAATGAAAAATGGCTTGTCTTTCACGCATCTTTTTCCTTTTATAACACCCGACATAAGCGGTTTCGGATATCTAGATGGCATTTTTTCCTTACCACTTATTCCAACAAAATGATCCTGTCTTGGTGCATGGAGGGTGGTAAAATTTCACTATGGCTCACCACTTCCATCGCCATTGTTGCTTCACAGTGCAAAATCAACCTCATTTGTTGATCTTTCATCCATTGATCATTGACTGTCAATTGTTTTCTCACTTTATCACATGCCAACGGTCATTTTGCTAATTGTAATAAAACATTATATATCTCGCACTTCCACTGAGCGGATCTCCTGTCAACCATAGATCTTTCCTCTATCCAATATGGACCGTTGATTTTATGAAACCCTACGGAACCCATTATTTCCCTATTTTCATCCAATTTCGGTCTAGCATCACGACCACGTGGGATGTTTCCTCTTGGTAGTTGATGCCTACCTTATTTAGTATAATTTGTCATTAAATCCTAGTCATGTGGAAACGAATTATAAAGATAGGGTCTCACTCCTTTTCTCATATCATTCAAAAGTATTTCAACAAAAAAAAAAATTTGTGTCAACACCCCTAATGAAACCCCTACCCCTCTAAAAGGACCCCTCCCCCCTCTCTCTCTCGAGCCTTAATCGCCCCCTCTCTCCCCACTACATCCCTACCCTTAATCCCTTGTCTATATTTGTCTCTCCTAATACCCTTCATCACCACCACTAACCACCCCCCATTTCTTTTTCTCTAACCCAAACCCCCATTCCTCACTTGTATTACCCCTTCTCTCTAAAATCCTTACTCCTACCCAAACCCATAACCCCCTCAATCTATGTCTCTTTCTCTACCCAAAATCCCCTCCTCCCCCTACCACAAAATCACACCCCTAACTTTGTATCTCTCTCTTTATCTCACCCTCCTACTCCCCCCTTACAAATAATCCCTCCCTACTCTCCCTATCTCTCTCATGTTCCTCCTAATTATTGATAACCCCCTATCTCTCATAATCCTCTATGTGTGTGTGTGTGTGTGTGTGTGTGTGTGTGTGTGTGTGTCAAACCCCTAACATCCCCCTCCATATTCTCTCTCACTCACCTCCTATTCCTACCCCTACCTCTCACCCCTCTCCTCCTCTCACTCCCTCTCTCCCATACTCCTCCACCTACCCCTAACTCTTAACCCTCTCTACCTCCCATAATCCCCTAACAACCTATTCCTTTCCGATCTCTCTCTCTCTCTTACCCCCTACTATGCCCCCTACCTCTAACCCCCCTCCTCTCTCTCTCTCTCTCTCTCTAAACCTTAATAACCCACTCTCTCATTCTCTCCCACTCCCCGACACCTCCACCTCCACCTAACACCCACCCGTATCTCTCTCCCTGAACCACCTAACACCCCACCACCCCGTTGGTTCTCTCACACACATACTCTCTCTCTCTCTCTCTCACGTAAACACACATAGACATGTACACATCCCTACGACTCCCCTACCACTAAACCCTTCCCGTGTCTCTCTCTCCTCCTCTCCCTAACCCTTAATAACCACCTCTCTAACTTTATCTCTCCCCTTCTCCACCTACCACCAGCCTCCTAACATGCCCCTCTCTCTCTCTACCTATAAAACCCTAACACCTCCATCTCTCTCTACCTCTAACCCCCTAATAGCCCCCATGTTAGAAAAACAAGATCACAGAGCAATAACAAAAAAAAAGATACAAATATAAATCACATAAACACAATACAAGAGAGACACCAATATAAGGTGGTTCACCCAAGATGGGCTACATCCACATAGAAATTTCCATTCCTTATTATTATATCATCCAAAAAATGAAGAGATGCAACCTGCATCACATCCGCTGTAACTTCCTCTTCACTCTCTCACAGTATCTCTCACACAATCATAGAGATCTTTCCAATGCTACAATACACAACCATATTACAATTCCTTCCTTTTAAAGAGAGATTACCATGGAAAAATACTATGGAACACCCAATAACATGTACCCGTAAATCACCCATTATTGACCAAGTCATGACTATGAAATTACAACATTTTACAAGGCCTTTTTTTCCAAATTTTTTACTACGGGGCCATTGCCCCCGAACCCCTGCTAGGGGGGGATGCCAAACTAGTTGCCACCCCCCTGGACCCCTCATGGAGACTAATTTGGGGGGGGAATACCCCCCAAACCACCCTGTCATGGGATGGGATCTAGACACTGCTGAAATACGACCTCTGAATAAGGAAGATCAGGTTCCACTACCAACAATATCCCACTTGGAGACTGATCACAACAACTCCACTACTGCTGCACTTGCTGGACTATGCTATAAACCTTAGATATGGAAAATTTCTCATATTCACCTTTATTATTGAAGGCCAACTAAAACCGAGTAGGAACTCAATTTATCTCTAGTTACTACCTTTGTTAACATGTCTGCAGGATTATGGCTAGTGTTTATCTTTTCCAGCTTCAACAGTTCATCTTCCAGAATAGACCGTATGAAATGGTACTTTATATGTATATTTTTAGTCTTAGAATGGAAGGATGAGCTCTTTGCAATATGAATGGAACTGTGGCTGTCACTGTACAACTTACTATTCTCCCACTTCTTACCCAATTCCTCCATGAACCTCTATGACCAAATAATCTCTTTACTAGCTCCTCTATAGCCGAAACATACTCTGCTTCCATTGTTGAAAGTGAAACGACATTTTGCAACTTTGAAATACATCTTACTGTCGTTCCACCCATAGTAAAGACATACCCTGTGGTGCTCCTCCTGCTATCGTTATCACCTACCATATCTGCATCAACATATCTCTGTAGAATAGTGTCTGAACCTCCAAAACATAATACATGCATGGTAGTACCTCTCAAATACCTGATAATACACTATACTTCCTTCTAATGTTCTTTACCTGGATTGTTCATATACCTACTCACAACTCCCACTACATGTGCAATATCTGGTCTTGTGCACACCATGGCATACATCAATATTCCAACTACTGATGAATAGGGAACCCTGGACATGTAGTCTATCTCCTCATGTGTCTTAGGACACATACCCTTACTTATTCTGAAATGGTTGTCCAAAGGTGTACAAACTGGTTTTTCATTTTGCATTATAAACCTCTCCAAGACTTTTGTATGCACTCACCCTAGGAGAATTTCAATTTGCAATTTTTCTTGTCTAGTGTTATTCTCATACCAAGGATTTTCTTTATAGCACCAAAATATTTCATCACAAATGAATTATCTAACTTCATTTTGAGCACATTTATATCCTGCATGTTAGACTCTGCAACAAGCATGTCATCGACATACAGTAATAAGATAATATATCTTCTATTATCTAGCCTCTTGAAATAAATACAGTGGTCAGAATGACATCTACTATAAACTTTTTATATCATAAACCTGTCAAATTTTAGATACCACTTCCTTAGAGATTGCTCTAGGCCATACAAGCTCTTCTTCAACCTGCATACCAAATTATCCTCCCCTTTGACCTCATACCCCTATGGCGGCTGCATATAAATATCTATTCCTCCAAATCCCCATGGAGAAAGGTTGTTTTTACATCTAACTGTTCAAGATGCAAATCTTCTACCTCCACTAGACTTAAAATAGTTCTAATTGAATTCATTTTAACAAAAGGAGAAAATATTTCATCAAAATATATACCTTTCTTCCATGCAAACCCCTTTACAACAAGTATGGCCTTGCATCGCTTATTTCCTCCATATTCTTCCTTCAACCTGTAAACCCATTTATTCTGCAATGCTCTTTTACTAGCAGGCAACTGAACCAAATCCCAAGTCTGTTTTCTTACCAATGAGTCCATCTCATTATTCATGCCTTTCTCCCACTTCTTTCTAGTTTCCACCTGCATTCCTTCTTCATAACCTTCTGGTTCACCAGAATCAATCATCAATAAATAATAAAGTGAAGGAGATAATCGTTTAGGGGGTCTACTTAACCTTTTAGATCTTCTAACACTTGCAGGAGTTTGAGGTACCTGCTGCTATTGTTGATTTTCCGGCACCTTTGGAACTTCATTTTCTTTGATTTCATCAAGCACTGTGTACTTTGTGTTTTCCTTTTCCTGTTTATTTCCCTACAACTGATATTTATACATGAAATTTTCATTGAATACCACATCTCTATTCCTAATGATTTTCTTATTTTCATAATCCCATAAGCAAGAACCAAAATCATAAACCCCGTATCCAATAAAGGTACATTTCTTGGATTTAGCCTCAAGCTTTGTTCTATTTTCTTTATCAATGTGGACAAATGCTTCACAACCAAAAGTTCTCAAAAAATAGTAGTTTACCTTTTTACCTTCACATTCCTTCTCTAGAATACCACCATTCAAAGAACTTGAAGGCCCTATGGTTATTACGTAAACAACAGTATCTACAACATCTACCCAAAATTGTAAGGAAAACCCTACATGCAAATTCATACACCTTGCATGCTCCATGAGTGTTCTATTCATCCTTTCTGACACACCATTTTCTTGTGGTGTTCCTAAGACTTTCTTCTCTCTACGAATCCCATGGTATGCACAGTAACTATCAAAATCCTTTCCGTAGTACTCACCTCCATTATCAAATATGAGAAACTTCAACAGTTTTCCTATCTCATTCTCAACCAAATCTTTCCATTTCTTAAAAGTAGCAAACACATCATATTTATGTCTAATGCAATAAACCCAAGTTTTTCTAGTTGCATCATCATTATAAGTAGCATGAAAATGAGATCCACCAAGAGATTGTACCTGAGTCAGTCCCCATACATTTGTATGTATAAGCTCTAACTTTTCATACTTATTATGTTTCCCAACCCTGAGAAATATGACTCTCTTATGTTTTCCATAAACACAGTTCTCATAGAATTCCGAACTTACTTGCTTCATATCTGGAAACAACTTCCTTGAGTGGAGAATATGCATCCCCTTCTCACTCATGTGGCCAAGCCTATGATGCCACAATGTTGTGTATGTTCCTCTGGAAGCTAAAGAAATAGAACAATCAGTATTATGAGGACATAAACACAATGTACCTATCTTGTCTCCTTTTTCTATCACCATTGATCCTTTAGTGATCTTCCACCATGTTTCTCCAAATGTAGATAAACAACCACCATCTCCCAATTGCCTTGTTGAGATTAGATTTCTTTTCATAGCAAGAATATGCCTTACATCCTTCAACATCCATTCACCATTCTTTAAATTTATCTATACCTTACCTATTCCAACAATTTTACATGGTTCATCATCATCGAATAAAAAATGTCCAAAATCGCCTCGGACATAATCATTAAAGAATTTCCTATGGGGTGTAGCATGAGATGAAGCCCCTAAATCTACTATCTAGTAATAACTAGTATTATCTAATGCAAGAACCAAAGCAACTTGTAACACATCACTTGCTACATTTCCTTCCTAAGTAGTCTCTTGTTGTCCATCTCCTTTCTTCTTTAGGGATCTACAGTATTTCTTTAGATGTCCTTTCTTTCCACAGATCCAACACACTATCTTTCCCAATCTAGACTTGGATCTTCCCTTCCCAAGCTTTCTTTGATTACCTAGTCTCTTTCCTCTCTCCATTTGTCTTCCCCTTCTCTCCATGGTCAATGCATTACCCAATGTATCAACTGTGCTTTTCCTTCGCATTTCCTCGCTAAGAATAACACCAACAACATCATCAAATTTCAAAGTGTTTGATCCAGAGACAAATTTACTTATAGCCATGACCAAGCCATTCCATCTTTCTAGAAATGAGCGCAAGATTAGAAGATCCCTAACCTCATCATCAAAGTTCACTTTTACAAAATTTAGATGATTTTTAATTGTATTAAATTCCTTTAAATTATTAGAAAGAGATCCACTTTCTGACATCTTCATATTAAATAAATGCTTCATTAGAAATACCTTGTTGGCAGCCGAGGTTTTTTCATACAGCTTACCCAATGTGCTCATCAGACCCTCCATTTTCTTTTATTTTTAAATATTGAAAGACAGTGACGAAGCTAGGAACATTCGTATTATTCCTAGTTCCTTTCTGTCAAGAACCTCCCATTCTTCGTCCTTCATAATTGACGGTTATTTCTCTTTTACTCCCAATGGTAGGAATAGATCCTTCTGGTACAGAGAGTCCTCCATTTGCATATTCTAGAACTCATAGTTTTGGTCATTAAATTTATCGACCTTAAACTTTTCTTCTTCCACCATTGCTACCACTCAAACCAGGAACCCTTCTTTCCTACGAGTTTATTGGCCAAATAGACCTTTGGCTCTGATACCAATTGTTAGAAAAAAAAGTTTCACAGAGCAGTAACAATAAACAACATGCAAATATAAATCACATAAACACAATGCAAGAGAGATACCAATATAATGTGGTTCACAAAAGATGGGCTACATCCATAGAGAAATTGATAGTCCTTATTATTATATCATCTAACAAATGAAGGGATACAAACTACAACACATCCGCTGCAACTTCCTCTTCACTCTCTCACAGTCTCTCTCACGCAATCATAGAGATCTTTACAATGCTACAATACAAATTCGTATTACAATGCCTTCCTTTTAAAGAGAGATTACCATGGGAAAATACTATGGAACACCCAATACCATGGGACTGAAAATCACCCATTATTGGCCAAGTCATGACTATGAAATTATAACATTTTACAAGGCATTTTTTCTGATTTTTTTCTACATCGGGGCTCCCTAACTAGTCGTTGCACCCCATAGACCCACCTTGGAAACTATTTTGGGGGGAAATCCCCCCAAAACCCCCCCATAATTGGTTGGGATCTAAAAATGATTGAAACACAACCTCTGAATAAGGAATATTAGGCTGCACTACCAACATCTCCCTTCCTCTATCTCTCTCATACTCCCCCACCCTTAAACCCCCACTCTCTTTATCTCTATCCTACTCCCCTTACCCCTAAACCCACCTCTATCTTTGTCTCTCCTGATCCTCCTCCCCATGCCACTAATCATGCACCCATCTCTCTCTCTCTCTCTCTCTCTAATCCTAGCTTCCCCAATCCTCACCTACACCCCCCTTCTCTCTAAATTCACTACTCCTCCCCAAACCCCTAACCCCATTGATCTATATATCCTACTCTCTATTTCTCTCACCCCCTCCCTAACCCTTACTAATCCCTAGTGTCATATAGAATATATTTCTATTGGTACATATCACACATGCATTTTAGTGATAAGAATCATGTGTGCATTTTCTAGTTCTATATCATGCACATGTTTTGTTTTCCACCAAGATTTTTTGGTGGGAGGAAGAAATTTGAATTTAAAAGAAGTGCACTCACATTTCATAGCACTAATACTGAGCCTCACCACATGTTTGAGTGTCATCCGTCTTCCTATGTGTCTTCTTCATAGTTAGATTCAAGTTAACCAAACCTATGCTATGGAATATGGTAAACCACAGCTAATTGGGCATCTCACCCATTTCTCAATATGCATGTGTTTTACCACTCATTACAGTATGCTACAAAAAATCATTTTCTATGAGGTTTTAGACCTAGATAGGGTTTTTTCTGTAGATTCCAAACATGTAATTTGTTTTCAAAAATATTTTTTTTCTATCTTTATTCTATTTTTCTCATGTCATTACTCCTTAACTAAAAAAACACATTGTTAGTGTTTTCTCCATAGCTTTTTTCGTTTCTCAAGCATTTAAAAAATAAATTGTATGTTGCACTACTAGAAATTGACCTCTACATGCTATCATTTTTTTTTTAATATCATTACATTAATACATTCAAAAGATGCACCCACACTTGGCATACTATTTTCAAAGTTTGATCACTTAGATAATTAAAAAAATGATAAATTATTAAATTTAATTTGGAAAAATAGTGTCAAGCTATTACTATTTGTTGGCTATATGTATACCAATTTTTTGTAGGTTGAATCCATCAGTTAGGCACTCAAAGGATGCACCCACAAATACATATACCTTATCATTTTCATCCAAAAAACTTACCTATTATAAAATATCAAACTTGAGATAGTTATGAACATTTTCAATAGATAAAATTTATATATTTGGAAACATGATTCAATTTCCTACATTTCATGTTTTTTACTCAAAGCGGGATTCATTGTGTAAGTATCTCAAAATATCCATGTATGTTTAGGGAAGCATGTTTTTTCAATTTGCTATTGCATCTAACGTGTCAAAAGAGACCCTCGTTAGCTTGCACCAACCCAATAGTCAATCATAGTTAACCATGCTGCCCTTAAGTCAACCATGTGAAAACATTGGTCACCATGGTTTAATATAATGGTCAAACTTAGTCAATCATCATTTGAAACCATTCATTGACCATGGATAATGATGGTTTAACCATGGTCAAACACTATAAACCATGGACTATCAATGGTTGGTCGTATTATCCTAGTTATGTCAACCATGGTCAATGATGGTTAAAAAAATTCAAACCTGACCAATGATGGTCTAACCATAGTCAAACACTATAAACCATTGTTTAACAATGGTTGGCCATGGATCTCATGGTTATGTCAACCATGGTAAATGATGGTCTAACATGGTCTTCCATAACTAGCAAAAGTCGACCATGGTTCACCAAAGTCAATCGTGGTTAACCAACATAAACCATAGTCAACCATGGTTAACCAAATTGAAGTATAGTTAGCCATGATGTAGTATTCTAAACCATGCCCAAATAATGGTTAACCATGGTTTACTATGGTCAAACTTAGTTAACCATCATTTGACACCCTTCATCGACCATGGTAAAAAATGGTCTAATCATTATCAAACACTGCAACCCATGGGCTAACAATGGTTTCCCATGGTTCTCTTTGTTATGTCAATGATGGTCGAACATGGTCAAGATCCAAAAATAACCAAAGTCAACCTTTGTTAACCAACATTAATCATAATCATCCATGGTTAACCAAAGTCAACTGTGGTCAATGATGATATGACATCGACCATGGTTAGACACAGCCAACCATGGTTAACCAAAGTCACCCATAGTTCACTATGATGTAATGGTTAACCACAATGCACTAAAGAGAACCAAATACAACCATGATGCACTAAATTCAACCATGCATAAACAATGGTTAACCATGGTTCAAAGAAACATTGGTTCAATTTCAACTACGGATTAAATTCAACCATGCTGAAAGGATGTCCAACCATAGTTTAACCATGGCTAACCAAGTCAACCATGGCAAGCCAATGCCAACCATAGTTAACCAAAATCAACCATAATTGACCAAAGTCAAGCATAGTTAACCAAAATTGACCAAGGATGACCAATGTCAAGCATAGTCAAGAATGGGATATGGTAATCGATGGTTAAACACAGAACCACATTTAAATACAATCAACCATAGTCAGTCATGATGCAACCATAATCAACCAATCTCAACCATGAAGCAACCATAGTCAACCATGGTTAAGTAAAGTCAATGATAACTAACCATAGTCAAGCATGATGTACTGAAGTCAACCATTTGCACATTCAACCATGATGAACTACAATCAAGCATGAAGCACTAAAGTCAACCATGGTAAACTATGTTCAAACTTGGATCATTGTATATGTTTGAACTTAGCTAAATCAACTATACATTTTAGTCAACTATTATTCTTAAAATTCAAACATGCACAAACAATGGTAAACCATGCTTTAAAATCAACCATAGTCTACCATTATGCAACAATAGTCAACCATAATTAACCGTGATGCCCTTAAGTCAACCATGTGAAAAACATGGTCACCATAGTTAGCAATGGTATAATCATAGTCAAACACTACAAACCATGGACTAACAATGGTTGTCCATGTTCTCTTGGTTATGTCAACCATGGTCAACGATGGTTAACCAAATTCAAACATGACCAATGATGAGATGTGGTCAACCATGGTGAAACATAGTTAACCATGGTTAACTAAAGTCAACCACAGTCGATCATGATGCAGCCATCATCACCCATGGTTAATCAAAGTCAACTATAGTTAACCATGATGTAATTTAAGCTAAACCATAGTCACCTTGATGCACTAAAGTCAAGAATGATGCACTAAATTCAACCATAGTCAACTATGGTTAAACTTTGATCAACTATACCAAAAAATGTTTCACCATAATCAACCATGATTAACTAAAGTAAATCATAGTTAACCATAGTCAAGCATGATGCACTAAAGTCAACCATTCCTGTAGTCAAGCATGATGCACTGAAGTCAACCATAGTCAACTATGTTTAAACTTTGAACAACTATACTAAAAACTGTTTATCCACGGTCAAGCATTGGTGAATGATGATTGACCATGTTTGGGTATGTTTGACCTTCGCTAACTAAAGTTTAGATTTTTGTCAACTATCCTTTTTAAAACATAGCTACCGATAGTCAATCATTCTCAATCATAATATTTCATGGTCAGCCATTAATTTGATAAATTTTGTAACTGTTAAACATGGTGAGTTAAGAACTAGTATATTATTTCTAAATATGGAAAACATGGTTAACTCTTCGTCTATGTGATTTTATTAAATATAAATCAATCAAATAATACTTTAATTTTTATTATTATAATATAAAAATATATTATTATTAATATTAACAATAATAAAAATAAAAATATTAATTTTGTAATAAAAAATGTAGTCTAAATATTCTATGTTTTTGAGTTTTTTCCACCTGGTTTGCTATATTCGGACTTAAATCTGGTTGATATATGTTATTATATTTAATAAAGGTGGAAAATAACATCAATCAATGTATATCAATCATTTTTAAAAATGTGATTGTAATAGAAAATAATGCCAAATTATACTTAATATTGTAAAAACAATCTCATCACAAATTAAAAACTTATTTAAATCATTTTTATATTATTTTATAATTTTCTTTTATAATATTTTATAATTTTCTTAGAATTATTGAATATAAAGGAAATATGTTTATGATACAAAACCCAAACTTATTCTTTTCAAATCGACATTTGCCACACATATGTTTAGAACAAAAGTGGACACCCTACAACTTTGTGTTTATCCATTTTGTAGTTATGGAATCGAGGAATGCAAAATGGTTATGGTTGCAACATTATCCCATGGCCATAACTTTATTTACTTTATTGGGTTTCTTAATATTGAAATATTTTCTTTATATCAATAATACATTTTTATTAATTTAGCTGTATAGGTTGTATTTTAGATATATAAGTTATTTTTTTTAGATTTATTGAGTATATAAAAGAGTTAAAAAAAATGTAAGTAAAATATCCGATGTTGAGATAAATCTACACTAATGTGAGTATCAATTGATGTAATTTAATGATTTTCTTTAATAACACATTAGTTGCAAATAGAAATCTATAAAAACAATAATATGTTGATTATGATGAATTATTCTAGGTTATGATGATGATGGTAGTTATCGTCTACTGAGATCAACTTTGGTCTATTGGACCTTAAGAGGATTACATGGATTGTTTAACAATTTATGACGATGCTCAAAAATCTTAGAAAGAAGCATTCTTAGGTCACCATAGTTTTGACAAGTTAGAAGGTTAGGGAGGTGTGTAGTGTAACAAAGATTATGAAACGGTGATCCAATGTGGGTGTGCACAGAGATTCTAAGTGAAAGTGACATTCATCCTCAATGCTCATAGTCTCGTAGAGATGGAAAATCCTTTCCACCCACCGTGTTTTAGGAATTGTCCAAAGATATATGAGTGTAATTTTTTCTTAATTTTGGATTCATTAAGCATATAAAAGAATAAAAAAATATTAAGATGCAAGTCACTTGACATGTGTAAAATATCCCATGTTAAGATAAATTTACACCACTGTGAGTATCGGTTGGTGCAATCTATTGCTTCTCTTTAATGAAATAATAGTTGCAAATGAGAATTTATAAAAACAGTTCAATATACTGATTAGGATGAGTTATTCTAGGTTATGATGATGATGGTAGTTAATGTCCACTAAGACCAACTCTAGTCTATCGGACCTTAGGAGGATTGCTTGGATTGCTATAAAATTTATGTCGATGGTAAGAAAGCTTAGAAATAAGTGTTCCTAGTTTTCCATAGTTTTGACAAGTTAGAAGGTGAGGGAGGTTTGTAGTGTACCGAAGATTATGAAACTGCAATCTAATGTGGGTGTACGTAAGACATTTTAAGAGAAACTGACTTTCATCCTTAACACTCATAGTCTCATAGAGATGGCAAGTCCTTTACACCCATGATGTTTTAGAAATTGTTGAGCGACATGTTCACTATCAAACTCACGAGTTTATTAAATTCTAGCAATAAGAATAAGTTATATTCCATTAATGGAAATAAGTTATAATACTTTATAATATTAAAAATAAATAAATAATAATAATATTTTAAAATACAAACCTTTTTAAAATGATATTCCATTAATGAGAATAAGTTATAATACTTTATAATATTAAAAATAAATAAATAATAATAATCTTTTAAAATACAAACCTTTTTAAAATGAAAAACATGAAGAAATGGTTATAAATCTAAAAGGTAATGGCAACATTATGACCTATACGTCTTTTTTATTAGTTCTTTAAATGTTATCCATTTGTATTTTATTGAACTCATGTTTTTTTATTATGTTTTTTCAGAATTAGGAACTAACGGATAGGCGGAAATTTACATCATTTCAATCAAATTTGATATCAACTTTATATAAATATTTAATAATATAACCGATATAATTAACTGCTATACATAAAATCTCTCCACAATAAGCACATCATAGGTGAAACTTTCTTAATTCCCTAGGAGTTAATTATTATGCTATTTGTTGCAATGCAGAATAAAAAATGATACCCCAAACTAGCCATGTTCAACATCATTCACATTTAAGTTTTTTTTTTTTAAATTACAAGGCTAAAACATGATGCAATCTTGTTAGAGTAATTATTAGTTCTAGTCTAATGACTTTATGGAAATTCCTATCTCCTCTTCTGTTTTTATATTACACTGCCGTGCGAGGCATGTGTTGTGAAAATTCTAATACCTACACATCAATGGTCGGTGGGCTTGGTGACAGATTATGGAAAGAAATATCAAAGAAACCTTCACTCCGGAGTTAAAAGCATTGAAAGAAGTATATATAAACCAATACCTCCTACATATTAGAGATAAGATTGAATGGTTTTTCCACAAATTGTGGAAAATGATTCCGTTAGATATAAGATTTGATAAGATTAATGGGTTTTTCCACAAATTGTGGAAAATCCGATAAAAGAAGGAATGCAAAGTCATTATTTATTTTAATTTCATTTGTACATGATACAGTTATGGACAAAGACTTCGAGGAGCAGTCTTGAAAAAGAGAGAGGCTTTCCAATGTAAAAGTATAGAGACAAATCTTGGGAAAGAGAGACTTTCCAATGCAATGATAAACTGACAGAAACTTTCCAGTGGAAAAGTATAGAGACGATGACTTTGATATGGCTCGTTGCAACCAGTCCAATGGAAAAGTATAGCCACAAAGAATTTGTGGCAAATTGTAGAAAAAGATTCAAATAAACGGCCAAGGAAACCTTGACTTTCGTTGACTCTCTAGGTTAATGACACTGAAAGACGTATAAGTTTTTGGCCAATCTTCAGATTTAAGAAGTGTAATGAGGTTAAAGACATTGATAGAAGTGTAAGTTTTTGGCCAATCTTGAAATTAAAGAAGTGTAATTAGGTTAAAGACATTGAAAGAAAAGTTTATGGCCAATCTTGAAATTTAAGAAGTGTAATTAGGTTAAAGACATTGAAGAAAAAAGTTTATGCCGCGATGATTAAACAGACTCGCCAGCTCCAATCATTATAAATACACTACATCCTTCATGTTTTCCTTCATCCTCTTACTGCCTACATCGCGAAATAATATCTCTCGATCGGTATGGCTGGAAAATCAGTTTCTTCATCTCTTGCTGCGACCTGCAAACGCCAGTTGATGCTTATTCCTTTGTTACTGCTGTATGTATTTCTTTGTTTGATAGATTGCATGCATGCGTCCAATTCCCTGCAGTCCCTGAATGGATTTAGAGTAGATCTTCTGGATATTGATTCACTGCTCCCCGCAAACACTTCATCCACTGAGCGCATGAAACGAGCAGTCCAACGCAGTAGAGAGAGACTTCAAAAGCTGCAGTTCATGTATTCTGCAGATAAATTGCAGGATGATGCTCAAATGAAAGATTTGCAGAGTCCAGTAAGCGTAAGCGTAGCAACTGGAGAATTTCTGATAGAGATTTCAATTGGCACGCCAGCATTATCCTTTTCTGCAATTCTGGACACTGGCAGTGACTTAGTGTGGACCAAGTGCAAACCTTGTACTGATTGCAGCTCAGATGGTTCAATCTATGATCCTTCATCGTCCTCAACTTACAGTAAGCTCCCTTGCCAAAGTTCTCTGTGCCAGCAGCCTAGTCGCATCTTTTCTTGCAATAATGACGGAGACTGTCAATACGTGTACGGTTATGGTGACAAGTCCAACACCACGGGGATCCTTTCAAACGAGACATTTTCCCTTTCTTCTCAACTGCTTCCCCAAATCGCCTTTGGTTGCAGCCATGACACTCAAGGAAGAGGTTTCAAACAAGTGGGTGGATTAGTAGGTTTTGGTCGAGGCCCTCTATCCCTGGTATCACAGCTGGGCCCTTCCGTGGGCAATAAGTTTTCTTACTGTCTCGTCTCTCGTACTGATTCTTCTTCCAAAACCAGCCCTTTGTTTATAGGTAACACGGCTAGCTTGAACGCCGCCAATGTCAGTTCGACTCCTATTCTTCAAGGCGGTTCAAAGACTTACTATTATCTTTCACTGGAGGGGATCAGTGTTGGCAGTCAATCATTGGATATCCCTACTGGTAGTTTTGATATTCAATCCGATGGCTCTGGCGGGCTTATCATAGACTCTGGAACGACACTCACTATTCTGCCACAGAGTGCTTACGATGCTGTGAAGGCAGCGTTGAGCTCATCGATTAAGCTCCCACAGGCTGCCGATGGCTATGGCGTTGGGCTGGACCTCTGCTTTAACCAGAAGGGCTCTTCAAATCCTAACTTTCCCACTATGACATTCCATTTCAAGGGAGCAGATTACGATGTGCCCAAAGAGAACTACTTATTCCCTGATAGCAGCAGTGACATTGTCTGCCTTGCAATGTTACCCACCCCGAGTAATCTAGGCGGTCTTTCCATAATCGGCAATGTCCAGCAGCAGAATTACCATATACTTTACGACAATGAAAACAACGTCCTCTCCTTTGCGCCAACAGCTTGTGACACTTTGTAAGTGACCAAGTAACCAGTTTTATATATATATATATATCAGTTATATATGTATATCTTTGTAGACTTTATCAGTTATAATAAATGGTCTTTTTTCATATAAACCAACCATATCTCCATAATATGTAATTCTCCATAATATGTAATGTCCAGCAGTAGATTTACCATATTCAGTAGTAGAATTATCATATACTTTATGACAATGAAAACAACGCTGAGCCAACATTTTGTGACACTTTGTAAGTGACTAAGAATTAGTTATGAATGTGTATCTTTATAAACTTGATCAGTTTGTAAAATTGATCAGTTATATTAAATTAAGGGATATCTATTCCTCTTTTTGCATTAATAAAAGTCTTTTAAGCATTTTAATTGTAATTTTAAAAATAAATTAATATTATTATATATTTAAATTTTATATATTTTTTATTTAAAATATATATTTTTCCATTATTATAAAATAAAATTAAAATATATTAGATTTCCTCATATACTTTTTTTAATAAAATAGTTATACATATTTTTAATAATAAAGCTATTGATTATAAAGGAAATATTTTCATTGCCCAAAATCTAAAGATATTATGTTCAAAAGTGGAAATCTACATATGCAAATCATATGTTATAAAGTCAAAGTGGAACTATGTGTTCACTTTTTTGTACTTTTTGGTTGGAATCCAAGCTTGGAATGTCTTGTGGTTGTCTCGTGAGTTGACTCATCCAATGGCAATCATTTATTGAGTTTTTTTAAGATTAAAATATTTTTTAGTTAAAATATTTTGTTATTTTATTGAGTTTTTTAATATTAAATTATTTTTTATGTTTTGTTATTATTTTAGATGTAGGATATATTTTATAAGGTATATGTTAATTTGGATCCAATAAATATATAAAAAATGTAAAAATAAAAATTTAAATGCAAATTGATGTTCAAAAGATTCTATATTAAGATAAATTTATACTATATGAATATGAATTAGTGTAATCTAATACTTCTCTCTAATGACACATTATTTATAATAAAAATCTATTAAAACAACAATATGTAAGATGAATTATTCTAAATATACTACGTTAATGTAACATTACCCTTCTCATTTCCGCACTCTCATTTAGATACCAATAGAGTTTATTAAGAATATGGTTTTTTTAATATGATTTACATTTTCTTAAAACAATTAACCTATATTGAGAAGGAAGGTGGAAGGAAGGTGGAAGGGAGTTAAAATCATTACCTATGAGAACTTGTAAGTTTATAATGTTGTTGATAAGAAATTTAGATCATGGAAAAAAAATATATGATCTAATTAGGATGGATGATATGACATAAATAGATTTTAATTGGTTAGATAATAAGTTGAAAGTAACTTTTCTAACTAAACAACATTGATAATAGCAATAGTGAATTTTTTTTTATGTATTCTAAACAGATAAAGGAGTTTTGTTGTAATCCTTGATACATTTTTATCTAAGTGTGCAAGTTAAGTTTACCATCTAAAACATACATATATTTTCTCAAGAGAGCCATCTTAAACAAAAAGCAAAATTAAAAATGAAAAAGTAGAAGAAATAGAGGATTTTTTGTTTCTCTTAATTCACATTCGTACTTAAATCAAAATGTAATGGAATTCAATGGTAAGAATAAGTATGACTAGTGATCTTGAAATGTATGAAACAAATATTATAAATTTCTAGTATTTTCATGATGGAATCACATTAGGTAGAATTTTGGGATGCAATGTCATTGGCTTTCTAAATATTTTAGATGTTCATGAATATATTTATTATTTTGGACAGATTTAACCAACCATATAATCTCATGTCCATTTTGGTACATTCTTGAAAATAATATGATGATATTGTATATAGCTAGATTGAGAAGAACAAAAGATAAATGAAGGTTTTTGGGTTTCATTAATTTCTTTTTCTTTGTAAGGTTCATACCCATATAGTTTCGAATCGGTTTCCTTATGCAAGGAGTGATTTAATAGTACACCCCTATGCCACGTGAGCTTGAGTTTCACTAATTCCACTTCAATAGTTGTATCAAAATTAAAAGACTTTAGAAGTTGCAAGTATAATGAGTAATCAAAATGCACTAAAACAAGGAGTTTATTTCTTTACTTTTTCCACGATTGAATCATATTGATACAATTTTATGATTACATATGCTACCAGCTCAAAATTGTCAATGTTTGTGGATCTATACTTATTATTCCAGATATCTTTCAATAAATTATATGTAATTTCAAATCCTTTTTGGTGGTTTTATAAACTAATATCATGATAATGTCTATCATTGAGTTGAACTAGCCAATAATATTTTATAAATAAGTATTTCATTTTTCTCATCTATACAACAACACAAATATCATCAAAATACCATGCATTATTTAAACATTGATAGTGGCATTTTATTTGGTAAAACTAGTGTATGTATTGCTTAAAGTACATGTTTTTTTCAATGAAGATATTCTAAATTGTGATGTAGCCCATTTATTTTCACACTACGCTTCATATTGCTTAATAATTACCATTTGGACTAGATAGTGCTATTGCATGTTATTTCCTAGATTGCACCATGAAACTACGACAAAACCCAAATGAAATATATTCTTTTGGTCAATGAAAGTTTTAAGGATCCATAATTTTCTTAAGGTGGGGAAACCTTCGTGAATCTTTTTAATGATCAAATTTCCAACCATAAAATGTTTGGCAATATTTTTTAAAATATATTCAAATTTCTAAACATTTTATATAGTTTTTGAACAATTTTGGAAATTTTTACAATAAAAAAAAACAATCCTATGGAATTTTGGGAAAATCATATTAGAAAAAATTGAAAAAGACGATTTTTTTTGGGAAAAAACTTTGAAAATCAGTCCATGGACTAAATTTCACCTCCAAAAATTTCTCCACTTTTGATACATTTTTTTCTTGTAATAAACTACCCCAATCTTCTTTTGAATAGCCTAATAACTAGAAATTTTCACCTATGACTAGATACCAAATGCCATTGTCTATTGTTCCTTTAATATATTTGAGAATTCTCCTAGCGGCTAGCTAGTGTTAATGCCTTGGAGATGTTGTATTTTTTTAAATTGCAAATTAGATATGTGGTCTAGAATTTGTCAAAAACTCCCAACCAACTGATAGTAAGAATAAGTTGCATTAGAAAGTTTGAAACTCTAGACGTTTCGATCCCTACCAACTATCTATAGACTATTTTTCTAACCAAGTTTGTTCCATCATCATCAAGTACCTTCAAACCTATTCCACAGGGTCTCATTGACCACTTGCAATATTCCATGCTAACTTTATTGAGTAACTCCTTGTCATACTTACTTTGTGAAATATCTGAAATTTGTCATTTTTGTGCCAAACTTCTATACCAAGACAAAAGTGCATCAAACCAATATCCTTCATATTAAACATAAAAGAAACTAAAAAAACACTTGTTTAGTCTCATCATTATTATTCCTAACAATGATCAAATAATCAACATTAAAAATAAATATGACCAAAACTATTCTATATTATTGAACACAAAACTATAAACCAATATCATATAAATTTTTCTTAACATTGATACAGCATGCCTTAAAACCTTCATTTAAACCATATAACACTTTAATTAAATTTCAAACATACTTATCTTTCCTTCTTCCACATAACTTGTATACTAAACATTTTCATCAATTTCACCATATAAAATCGCACTCTTTACATCGGCCATTTCCTTTTTAATATACAAGTGCAAATATCATTTCAATTGTATTATTCTTTGTTACATGCGAAAATGTTCCATCATAATAAATTTCTTTTAAAACATCACTTTTGCAAATAATATTTATTGCTTTATGTTTTGAAATATAACCATTTGCATGATACTTATCTTCCAATCTAGCCATATGCGAGGCATGTGTTGTGAACATTCCAATACCTACACACCAATGGTCGGTGGGCTTCGTGACAAATTATCGAAATGGACTCCAAGAAATATCAAGAAAACCTGAATCGTGGGTTAAACACATTGAAAGAAATATAAACTAATAGCTACCACCTATTAGAGATAAAATTATTGAAAAATTATTGAACCGTGGGTTAACCACATTAGAAGAAATATATAACTGATAGCTACCACCTATTAGAGATAAAATTAATGGGTTTTCCCAGAAATTGCCGAAAACGATACCAAGGAAATAAAGACATAGTAGTACAAAGTCATCGTTTCATTTCATTTAATTTATCCCTATAAAGTTACAATGATACTATCACAAGTCCAACTGAGAGAAAGACTTTCTAATTCAATCGAATAGAGACAAAGACTTTCACGAGGTTCCCTTGCCACGAGATTTGAAAGAGAGAGGCTTTCCAATGCAATAATAAAGAGACAAAGACATTGAGAAGGTTCCCTTGCATGTTGCCACCGGTAATGAAATAGAGATGTTCCGTTGCAACGAGTCAAATCAAGTGACTAGATTATCGAAGACACGGAATCCATGAAACGAATGGAATGATTCAGATTCATTGTCATCCATTTTACATAAAGAGGAGGATGTAGGTGGGATAGAAATTAAAATTTTATGTTATTAGGAGGTGTTGGACTTTGTTTGTAAACTATTGTCAAAGAGGAATAAATATCTTTGTTTCAGTTTGAAGAAATATATGAAAGTCACTTTGAAGAAGTATATGAGAGGTAGTTTGAGGAGATATATGAAATCCAGTGTGAAGAAGTAAATAAGAAGTAGATCAAGATTACAGAAGTATATCCAGAAGTACATCTAGTACATCCAGTTTGAGGAAGTACAAATGGTACATGCGCAAGTCCATCTAGTCATGTTACTTCAAGGAATAGCCAAAAGAATTGGTTGGGCAAGGGTCAGGAGTGCGTAAGAGGCTTGGAAGCAGGAAGTGGTTGAGGCTTGGAAGAAGGAAGTGGTTGGACATTTATGTAATCCTAGGAAGTGTGTAAGACACACCAATCAAAATATGTATACAATTTGTTGAAGCGCACAATAGTACCGGAAGACAGTGGCGATTAGAGAAGTCAAGTGCGCAAGTCCCACAAGCGATGGTACATCAAGGGCGCAAGACCACACTGTAAGTGTGCAAGTACCACTAGACAAAGGACCAAATATGCACAAGACCCAGAAGGTATGACACATCAGTGGCACAAAACAAGACAAGTGGTGGGAGCGTGAAGTAAGCAAAATCGTGAAGCAAGGAAATATGGACGCTACGACGAACTTGTGGACATATCATTTGCGCAAGTAAAGTATAAATAAGAAACCGAGTTGGAAAGTTGAGGTAAACTTGTAAGCTCAATACTGGAAGATACAGATTTGGAAAGCTTCTAATTCTCAGGGCATCAAGGGCTCGTGGAACTAGGACAACATGATCTAGTAGAGAGCTGAGTGTGCACAAAAAGAGGAACATAATTTATGATGGTGTTAAGAATTATGCAGTTTATCTATGACAGTTGCGTGAAGATAGAAATGCAGAACTACATAAGGTGTGCAAGTGCGTGAGACCAGAATGGCAGTATCGCATATATCAAGCAGAAAGTCACAGATGATCCAAGGCTTATGTACGAAGACAAACTTGTAACACAACAGAAGATGCACAACATTAAGAGAGTAATTTGAGACAAGTGCGAAGAACAAAAAGACAGTGTCGCAAATGATGAATATAAGGTCACATATTATCTAAGGACAAATGCACCAAGGAAAAAGAGTCATAGAACAGAAGGTGCATAGATTGATATGATACGTATGCACAAGGTCAGAATAACAGCTCAGCAAAGGATGCACAGCATCAGTTAGAAATTTGCAGATGTGCGAAGTCAGGATAATAAAACAACACATGGTGTGTAGTATCTATTAAGTGTGCAGAAACTAAGTGGTATGATGAAGCAGCACACATTTTGTGAAGTATGAAATCAAGTGTGTAATGTTGATGTTGTCAAGTGAAGTTCGTGATACACCTCAGTGATAGCAATATCTCAAGGATACAGAATGTGTGCACAAAAGAATGAACAACAAACAATATGAAGAGTGCGCATATCAGTAGAACAACAAAGAAATATCTTCTACAGACATATTACGTCGGTAAGACGGGGCAAAGAGCAGGGGGTCGGTGCCTCCTTCCAGTTGAAGCTAGTAAATTAGGGAGTTGGTGCTTCCTTCAGGTCGGTACCTTTAAAACTAGGTGGTCGATGCCTCCTTCCAGTTGGTGCTAGTACACTTCAGAAGTTGGTGCTTCCATTAATGTAATATTTATATTATAAGAGAGCATTCTATGGTTTTCTCCCATTTGGGTTTCCACGTAAAAATATGTCTATTTCGTGTGTTGCCCTTGTGATGATGAATGTTTCTATTTATGGTGGATGCATAATTTAAGTTTCATATTAATTAGTTAAGAAGTTAAAAATTGTTCATAACTCTGATAATATTGATTCAGCCACCCCCCTTTCAATATTAATAAGATTCCAACAGTGTGAGACATATTCATTATCTTCAATTATTATAATTAGTAATTTATGATGCAAAAAGTATGTTGTAAATGAGGTAAGGTGGGAGTGATGTAATTATGAAAAAAAAATTGAAGTGGAAACGATGAAATTCAAGGAAGTATAGAAAATGTTAATTGTGAAAAATGTAAAATAAATAAATAAAACGCAAACAATTAGTGTATAAAAATGTGTAAATGTATTTGTGACTAGAAAAATATTAATTTTTATCTTGAAAAATTGCGAAGGTGTGAATATATTTAATTTTGAAAAATAATATAGGTTATAATGTGAATTACACATGCACTCAAACAATGTTGTGCCTTTTTTAATTGTTAACAACAAAATATTAATTTAGAGCTAAAAGTTTGCAATAGAGTTGACTTAGATTAAAGCATTGGGGTTTTATTAATGTTCCAAACATATTAAGCATCTAGAAGAATAAAAACATTTGAGTGAAAACCTTTTAATGTTTAAAAGATTCAAGATTAAGGATCTATGGTAGTGTTTTATTGGTTTTATGGTAAATTTCTGTTTCTTTTTTAGTTGAATCCTTTTTAATCTAGACACCTAAATATGTTAGGGTTTGTTTTTGTCATGTGCCAAGTATTCCCTTGCGATCAAATCTTAAATCTATTTTTTGATTTCTTTAAAATCTTGTTGCAAGCAAAAAGTTTATCGGTTCATGAAAAGGCTAGCAAGGAATGAAATTTGAAACATTCTTTGTAGTCCCTCTTTTATAAACATATATCTTAATATGCTTTTCTTGTTATCAATCTTGTCTGTCTATCAATCAAACTATAATAGTTTTGGAGGACATTTAGAGAAGTCTTCCTCCATTATTAGGACTTGTAGGTATAATCCACTCTTTAACATGCAAGTGAATTTCATACAAAAATTTCCTTGAAAAAATTACATGTATTTTATTTCAGAAAGAAAAGATAAAAAACACAATGCAAAATTTTATCGAAAAATATTAATGTTTATGGTGATCAAATTTATTCCATATAAATTAGAAAAGAATAAATACAAAATTTAAAAATAAATATTTGGAATCTTAGAAGTGAGAAATAGGTAGATTAAAATTTGATTCATTTTTTTCAACATTAACGGTTACTTGTATTGAATTGTAAAAACTGATAAATCTCAACAATGAAAGGTCTTACAAAAATTTAGTGGAACTATCACATCCATATCATCATCTGAAGGACGACCTAGATTATTGACCTGTCTGCATTTAGGATTCCAATCCAAATAAAGCCTACACATACTACTATACATTCTGCAAAAGGGAGATCCTATAAAATTACATTTGAAATACATGAACAATAAACAAAGATATACAATTACTCAACTTTTTTCCATCCATTGAATGCAAGACCAGTGAGTTTTCTAGAGATACTTCCAATTGTTTTCATTGCTTGCTTTCCACGGGAGCTAGAAGATTGCACAAATTTCCAGATATATCATAGCTAATGGAATCGCAATTTTAACGAATATGATGATCTGAAGGAAAAATTGAAGCAAAGGAGAAGAACAAATCTAAAGAGGATCATCTTTAAGTTGAAAAAAATCACGCATACTTCAAGGAGAGTAGGTGTGATATCATTACTAATTTTCCTCCACAATGAGTTCATAAATTCTTTGAAACATGTATCTTAACCTCCACACTATTGGTCTGAGTGAATAGCTGAAGAAAGGGCATCAGTGTAAGTGAATCACACTATGGTACAGAAGATAATGATCCATAAATATTAATGAGGGCTAACTTTAAAATTTTGATATGTGTCTCTAGTATGACCATCACCAAAACGAAAAAAAGCAATTGCTTCTTCGTGGGGGATATGATTATATTGGATCCCCATCATTTAAGACCAATCCACCAAAAGGGAGAGCCACTCCTTTATTTGCTTGAGCATGAGACTTGATATTCAAACCCCTTAGAATATGATAAAATCTTATATGAGAGAACCATGAGCTCAATCTATAATTTCGACCAAGGAGATTTAGAGGAGGAGTGTGACAATTTTGGACAAGAATTGAAAGCACGAGAACGATCTATTTTTACCTTATGAAAGGCTACAAGAATCAAGCAGTGGCGTTTAAGGACCATTCTACTAAGCTTCAGTAGGACAAGGACTTTCTACATTAGGAAAATAAAATATTCTAGGAAGTTGTCGCAGTGACATGTCCTGCAATTCCCGAGGCAGAAGGGATTGACAAAATGGCACCTAAGGAGAACTTGCAGCGGCTATGAGCTGTGATTTTAGGGTATAGGAAGAAGTTACAAGAATTAGAATCCAATTTGGTTCCAAAAACAAGACCAGAAGTGATAGAAAAAAGGTAGGCAGAGGTGCAAGGAATCATTCAAAGCATTCAAGAATCAGAGGCTCATTGTATGAATATGTATGAGGAAGTGTTGCAGATGTGGGATGCGTTGTTCGAGGATGTAGAGCTCGAGGAAATAACTACCAAAATTGGGTTTGTTGAAGATAAGATGACAAACCTAAGGGGTCTTCTAAGGAATCTCTCGCCAATTGAGAGAATGAGGAAGGATGCTGAAAATATAGTGTTGTAGATGGAAATAAACCAACTGAGAATTTAACAAAAGCAATGTCCAGAAAGGGTGGAAGTGCTCTAGTCGAAAGCTGAGCGTGTATATGAATTAATTGGAGGACAACATGTACAAATTCAGACAATAATAATATAGACTGTCGAACAGAGAAGAGAGCATATCACTGCTGAGATGGTCAAGGAAATAAACTAGAAAAAGGAAAAAGTTCACCAGTCGGTTGAAGCTACCTGGATAGTGTACGAGGAATTTTTGTAGAAGATGAAGGAACCGGTAGTGAAACCTTGAAGTGGATTGAGATGAGCCACATGTGAGTGTTGGGGGCATGTTTGTTCTAGTAGGTTTTGGGTACCAATTTTGGTAAGAAGATTTTGGTGTGGAAAGAACCAGAGTAAAAGCAGTTCGACGAAGTGGTCAACTTCAACGAAGCGACCGAGACACTAGGAAGACAATTATTTTGATTATGTCAAAGGGTAGAGTTGAGTCAGTTAGTTAGAGTTTGTCCACTTACATTAATGAGTTGAGTAGTTGTTTAGTGGGTTAGTAGGAACATGGTAAATTGTGTGCGCCCTAAAAATATGTAATAAGAGGGAAATTTTTTGGTTCATTAGAGAATAATAAGTTGTCGAAGTTATTTCCATAGTGTGTTTGTAACTGGTGAACTATTCCATGTTTTGGGATGTCGAAGTTTCTATGAGAAGCCAAGTCATAGGATCTGCAGGTTGTCTATGTAGGTCTATTGTAATTGAATGAATAATTTGTAAGCCATAAAACATGAAGTGCTTATCTATTGGTTGTGACTCATAATAAAATAAGCACTTCTGTGGTTTTTCCCATCTTTCCACATTAGCTTCTAGTGTTGTATGTGATGTGATTGTGTTGTGTTATGTTTTATTTGTTTTTCTTATGAGATTGATGAATAGTTATGATTAAATGCAGAAATCTATGAATGATAAGTATAATGCTTGTTATATAATTTCTGGTTAACATATGAGTTCTGTTGAAATGAATGGTCTATTTAGGTTATAGATGTGTCGAGGTTATGGTTTGTTGGATGAATTAGTTTTCTGTCGAGCTATTCCCTTCTTCGCTACAAAAACTTGGTTCCTATAGTCTCCATAGGAACTTCGGGTGAGACCTCATCTACATCGCAAGTGTTTGCAAAAGGGATGAAAACCTTTTGGGCCAGTATATATGGTGTTTGTTGGTGTGTGTGCTGTATGTTTGAACCCTAGTCGAAGTAGTAGTGTGACAAAAATCACATCTTTAAAATTGACAGAAGAGAGTCTCCAATTACTATGAATGTTTTGACTCCTTTGGTTTTCAGGATGGATAAGTCGATCTATAATGAGAATTTATCTTCTTGATTATTGGATGCTTGTCCTAAACCTCGTGCATACCTTTCTTCTTTGGATTCTACGGGGTAAAACACCCCTACTCCGGCTCCATCCTCCCTTAGGTTTCCTTTCGAGGCACCATCAGAGAAGATAATTAGAGACTATTGTTTTTGGCATCCATAGAGAGAATTCTTCATATTGGATTTGTAATTTCCAGTGATCAAACGGGATGGGCCTATGTATTCTTTTCTTAGATTTCAATGTTTTTCATGATCCAATGATGTTGGCTTACATAACTGTCTTGAGGTTTTTTATAAAGACCCAGTTTCTTCACGGTTCAATGAACCAACAAAATCCCTTTTCACTGGCCCTTTCGGCAACAGTCTGCGAACAGACTGAGGTCTCACCCTAGGAAAAGTTATGGGGGGGATGCAGAATTAGGTTTCCAAAACAGGTGATGAGTGCATACACAGATCTGATGAACAACACACTGCGGGACTCATGCTATGAACTATTGACTGCACAAAGCTTAACCCCTTTGCGGTCAACACTTATTCGATCGCGCATCTAAGGACTGCGCGATGTTGGATGGCCTTTCGACGACAGGACAACACAATGGATAGCTACGCTTCTTGTTCAGACTTTAACCAACCTCGGCGACTTTACTTAGGATTTCCTATCCATTCATGCATTAGGTTATCTATTTTATGACTTATGCAATATGAAAACGCACAATATACTGCACACTTTCGGTGCTGCGCTTCAAGTGAATCGCACAGAGCGAACTCCACTTACTTAAGTACTATCCCAAACTATTTATGCATTCATTCTGTCTTAGAAATATTTATACATCCAACATTCATCCACATATGCACTACATAACATATTATTCCTATCTTCATTCTTATGGCGAATACATATAAAAGTAACATCATATAAACTGATAAACGAGATCTTAAGCATCCATTGTAAGAAAATATATAGATTTAAGCACATAAACAATCACATAACACATAATTTAATGTGGTTCATCCCCAGGATGGAGCTATGTCCACAGGAACTGTTGTTATATAATCTTGGGAAGGGTACAATGGTTCCATTCTGTGCACTCAGCTGCAGACTCTCTTCTCTCTCTGTAGGTCTCTACGCATGCAGCTTGCAGAGCCTTTACAATGGCATTCAACACTCAGGAGATTTTACAATGAATATTAACCCAAATAACAAAGATCAACAATGAATATTTGAGATTAACCCTTTCCCTCACAAAATGTGCCTTCTTATAGATCATGCCCGTAGGTCATGTCTTTACAACGGATAGGCAAAAACCCTAAGGTTTCCCAAAATTGTCGCGGTTTTCCCTTAACCAGACTATTAGGATCTGATAGACATTCCTCCATCATGGCCATCCTCTACTCATGGTCACGTCGCTTTCAGCCTGCCCTGTCGACCGCATCCCAATTGTCGCTTTCATCCAGTCGTTCCTTCTCTAATGCCCTTATGCGACCAGTTCATGTCATGCTTCCCTTGCTCGTGTGACCGGTCGCTTTCCTTCGATGATACTCCTTACCCATCTACTTCTTAACCAAAAATATACCACCGATGGTCTTTCCAGAATATGTACTGTTTTCCTTCCAACATTCTTTCTTGCCAGATCCCTACAGATCAAGCTCTTCACAGTGCCGTCTCTTCTTGGCATTGGTTTCCTTTCTCTATCGATGCTGCGCTGCGCTCAAATTCGCAGCTCCCAAAAACTGTCTTTGCCAAAAATTCTTCAATTGAACTACGCTCAACTTCACAGTTCCAAAACTATTTTTCCAAAAATTCCTTACTTGGGCCAGGCCCAATAGGCCCCTAACACTTACATGTGGCTCATCCCCGAGACACTTTCAACTTCTGCTTCACTGAGCTTCTCGTCCTCCTGCAGAGATAACGTAGCAGGGAACTCTTGATAGGTTGCACTCATCTTTGCAACCTTTTCCTTAGTATCCTGCTCAATTTGCTTGATGGTCTCCAACACATCAGGCGTTATATCATCCTCAACTTGCTCTTACACTGATTCTTGTCCTTCACGGTGCTCCCTCAACTTTTCTTCAATTTTATGTGTTAGTTCATGGGATTCCTCTTGCAGGGGCTGCGATTTATCTCCGACTTCAGTCTCCCTATCTCTCAACACTTGAACTATTCTTTTCAATTCTCTAACTTCTGGATATCTTTTTAGTCTATCTCTTGGCTGCAGTTCCTTCACCTCCACATCCAGCGCCTCTAATGTGGCCTACTTTTCCTTCAAAGTGTTATGGAGTTCCAGTAACTCTGGGTCCTCTTCCAGCACAGTAAACATTTTTGTCACCTCGTCCAACAGAGTTTGGCACTTAGCCACTTCACTAGCTATACTCTTTGCTGTAGCTTTCACTTCCTTTGCTCTGAACTGTTGCTGATCAGCTAGTGTCTTTGGCTGATTCTGCACTTCCAAGGTAGCAATATTCACTTGGTAACTAGTCTCCATGTCTTTCATATCAGCCTTAAGATTGCTAACCATTGAACTGATCTTGAAGAAAGTATCCACAGGCTCTGGCTGCTCGTCACATTCTGGTATCTCCGCGACTACCGGAGCGACTGTATGCTCTAATCTCATTCATCGGTCATGTTCATCTTGAAGTTGCATGGTCCTCTTTAAGATAGATTCTTGCAGCTACTTATAATTTGAATATAGCTCATTGTGCTGGTTTAGAGTGACTACATTTCTCTCATGGATCTCCTCCACAACCTACAGATGCAAATTATGTAGACCCTCCATTGGAAACATCACAATGTCGACGTACACATGCTGGATGTCCTGCTCGCCCAAAGATAATTGTTCGCGTGGTGGTAATATTACACTTAGTGGGTCAAGTTTAACGATGCACAACTTTGGTGGCAAGGCCAGGGCTAGAGAAGTTGTCTTGAGCTTCGAAGTGTCCCCTAACCTTCCTTCTGATTTCGAGTCTCGCGGAAAGGGTAAGCTACGCTGTACTTGCTCAAACTTTTATGTGATTTCTTGCAACATGGTGAGGTTCTTTTGCAAACTCTCTTGAATCGCCTCATCCTTCTTATCTTTGACGGCCAGCAAATCTTCCATCTGCATGGTTACTATGGATGCAATCATCTCATAATTGTCATTGTGGATCTTTGCTTCTGACTGGGTCTTAACAACTTTCTGCTTCTTTTTTTGTGCTTTCTCTGGTGCGGATCTTCCTAGCTCCTTCCTTTTTCCCAACCATGGATCTTCAACAATAGGTGTAGGGATTGGATTACTCTCCTTGGAGTCACTCTCGATTTCCACAAGTCCTTCGAATTTAAATTCATGTATCCATTCCTTCATAATGGTTTCAATGTATTCTTCATCCATGTGGTAGTTCCCTTGGAACCATTTTGGGTTCTTCTTCTGTGCTTTTGCTGAAATGTAGATAGAGTGCATATCAGCGGAAAAATTGACTGTGCGAATATATTTAACCAGTACCTCTTTTGATATCCGTGGCTTGGAAATAATGACTTCGCGCAGCTGCTCATAGTATGTGTAGAAGACTTCAGTTGACGTGCACTATCTTTCTGCTATCAAATTCTCCCAAAGGTTGGCATAATGGGCTCCTCTATAATCATTGTTGTCATTGGTTAGGCCAGCATAATGTTTTGGGTCCTTCCACCCTACAAATGCAATCAACACTATCAACCAGGTATAGTGGAAGTTGCTGCGTATCACTCAATTCTTCTAGGAACTCATTTAATAGGTACTGACACCAATTAAATATTCCTCCCGTCATGGCCTTTGCCCCAAGGAGCATTGCGCCAGTGGGTACTTTAGTAGGTCTTGCTTTTCACAGAATCTTTACTGCGAGCAGTTGTGTCACAAATCATGTAGCCTTGTTGTCTATGTCGTCTGTGACGAAGCCTCTCTTTCCTTTTACGACAGTGTGTGATTTCTTCATCTTCGCGGTGACCTCCTTGTCCCTGTTCTTTCCTTGAAAGAACTGCTTGGGGTCCTTGCCTCACTTGATTAACCCCATGATGTGATGGATCAGGTCAATGTTCAAGTCGACGTTGTGATCAAGCCATAGATAGCCTTGGTGAGTGCGCGACATAAGAGTGCGCACCACCGCATTCATCTCTGGTGTTCGGTCAAAGTGCGGGAGCCTCAATAGATTGAGCAATCCTGATTTGACTACTCCGGATAACCAATTTTGCACGACCATCACGTAATTTCCTTTCACATCCTTCCTCCCGCACATGTTCATCTGGCTAACACTTCGGGAAATTTGGCTCAGCTGGGTCCTTCTGCATCTGAAGTAGGTCGAAGTCTTCAAACTTACACTCTACAATCTTCCCCTATAGATTTCCTTCTATCTTCACATGCTTCGAGATAGGTGAGAGAAGAATCTCATACTTCGCATTCTTTAATAGCTTAATGGCTGGTGCATCCTCTACACGTGGTGAGATATAATGAGGGGTCAACTTAAGTTGTATTTCCTTATCGCCTAACAGAAGTTCTGGTACTGTGGAGCTCATCATCTTTGGTTTCTATTTCTCCGTTGTTGGTCCTTTTCCCTTATCTTGCATAACTGCAGAATGTCTGGGGGACTGGCATGACCCTTGACCTTGCTCGGTAACCACCTTCTTAGCAAGGGTTCTCATTAACCCTTCAATCCCGTCGTATTGAAACACCCTCACAATTTCCATAACTGTGAATTCTTTCTCAATCGAGGAGATTTCAGACATTCACTAGATGTTCTAGACAGAATAAAAAAATTACTGATCACTCACTATAAACAATTTCAGAGTATGGCTCGCAAGAAAATTTTCAGAATCTCGGTAACATCCGCGAGTGCAAATACAGGCGTATTTATAAGCGCAACAAGGCCCAGTCGCACCCCTCAATGGCTAGAAAATCATTAAATGACATGTCCATTGGCCAAATCCTCTGCGTATTTGGGTCCTTTCCTTCATTAACTTCTTCAAAATGACTATTTCTGCATTAAATGCTCAAGCGGTCATTGGCAAAATCACTGTATAATGACTATTTTTCTGACCGACATTGCAACGGCTAGTTTGTTGGAGTGTTGCGTCGAACTGTGCGACGAGTCATCACTACTCCAGCGCAGTTACTTCGCCATGTCGAGCTTCTTGGCTTTGAACTTTGCATTTTCTCTGCTTCATTGGATCTTTGCAGCTACCTTTTTTAGCTTCGAGCTGCACGGTTCTTCTTTTCTTTTCTTTTTCTTTCTTTCTTGTTTTTTTTTTTCACTTCGCGGCTTTACACTATTGAGGGTTTTGCGAAGTAGGGATATCCTGATAGGGTTTTAGCCTACTTCCATTGACTAATCCAAGTAGATTGTCTCCAGCTAACATGGCTAACTGAACTACGCCATCATTCGTAACATGTATGACATTATATGGACCAAGCCAATGCATCTTAAAATTTTCAGGTAATTTCATAAAATTACTATCATATAGGAGGACTAGATCACCTACTTGAAAGGACTTGTTCTTGATAGGGTGATCATGCCATGCTTTTTCTCTGTTTTTCTGCACTTGCTGGTGGAAGCCTGCGATAAAGCGATCTTCCTCCAACCCAACCAAATGTAGAAGCCTTTTTCCTAGTGCCTCTTGATCTTCCATGCTTGTAAATGAAGCTATTCTCAAGATGGGAACAATGTACTCCATAGGAATCACTGCTTCCTATCCATAGGCCAACCTAAAAGGTGTATGGTACGTCAATTCCTTTCAAGTAGTTTTGTATGCCCATAATACAGCTGGAATGCACAGATCCCAGTCATCCCTATTCACATTGAATACCTTTGTCAGTACATGCTCTAATACTTTGTTGAAAGCCTCAACAGATCCATTTTCTTGAGGATGGTACAACACACTTCGTTGGTGGTAAATGTGGAACTCTTTAGTCAATGCCTCAATAGTTCTGTTTAGAAAATGAGTGCCTTGATCACTCATCAAAATCTTCAGGCATCCAATCCTGTTAAGGATGTTCTCGAATATGAACTGCGCGGCAGTGACTGCACTACAATCCTTCACTAGCTTCACTTCTGCCCATCCCGTGAGATAATCAGTCACTATGATAATATATCTCGCACTAGTACTTTTTCCCGTTGGGTTAATGGGTCCCACAAAATCAATAGCCCATTTCTCAAATGCATGAAGTGTCAACTGCAGATTTAATGGCATTTCGTCTCTTCTTGACGGCTTTCTTGTCCTTTGACAAACATCGCAACTTTGGCAATATTCCTTTTCATCTTTGTGAATAGTAGGCCACCATAGCCTTGCTCACCATATATTTTGCGCAGTGTCTCTTTGTGCATAGTGACCTCCCAATACACCTGAATGTGCATCAGCCAGTATAAATGGCTTTTCATGCTCTAATACACATCTGCGCAACACTTCATCCGGTCCCAATTTGTATAGTTGTCCCGTGATTATGGTGAAGTCTACTGCTCTTACTACTAGTTGCTTCTTCTGCTGCGTAGTAAAATTTGTCGGTTCCAACCCAGTAGTCAAGAAATTGACAATGTCTTCGTAGTATTCATCTGCGATCTGTATAGCAAACAACTGTGTGTCAGGCAGACTGTCTTCTAGATTGGTGGGTTCTTCACCTAACTCAATCCTTGAGAGATGGTTAGGTCCTAAGTTCAATCTCCCTGGGTTAACTACAATTTCGAATTCATACTCCTAGAAGAGTAACAACCATCTACAGATTCTCTCCCCTAAGACTGGTTTATTGACCAGGTACTTCAAAGTTGAATGGTCAGTGTACATAGAAAAGTGTGCACTGAGCAAATAGTGCATGAATTTCTGCAGTGCGGAGACCATAGCTAGACCCTCTCTTTTAGTGGTCGTATATTTCTTTTCAGCAGATGAGAGATTCCTTCTCGAAAATGCAATGGGATGGTCAATACCTCCCTCTCCTGGTTGTGCTAGTACAACACCTAATGCTATACATGAAGCATCAACATGTACATGAAATGGCTTCTCCCAGTCTGCGAAAACTAGGATCGACGCAGTTACCATTTTCTCTTTTAGCGTGTCTAAGACTTGCGCACATTCTGTGTTCCATATAAACTGTGCTTCTTTCTTAAGCAGTTTTTCCATCGGCGTGTTTATCTGCGCATAACCTTTAAAGAACTTTCTGTAGTAACCCATGTGCCCCAACGTGGTACGAAGCTGCTTTACTGAGGTTGGTGCAGGTAAATTCACAATCACTGCAATCTTCGTAGGATCAACCATCAGTCCTTGTCTGCACACAATGTGTCCTAGGAGAATACCATAAGGCACACAGAAAACACACTTCTTTAAATTTAATGAAATTTGATGTTGCCTTCACTTAGCTAACATCATTCTCAGGTTTTCACAGTGGCTTTTCAGCAACCCAAAGACAATCCAATCATCAAAATATGATTCTAAAAATTTATGCATGAAATCTTTAAATGCTGTAACTACAACTCTGGAAAAGACGACAGGTGCATTCTTCAAGCCCAAGGGCATAACAATGTACTGAAACGAGCCCCATTCAGTAGCAAAAGTTGTCTTGTGTCTGTCTGCTGGATCAATCCTTAATTGATGATATCCAGAGAATCCATCCGTGAATGAGTATGCCTCATTTCCTCCAACATTGTCTAAGACTTCATTTGTAAAAGGTGTAGGAAATGGGTCATGCATTGAAGCATCATTCAGTTTCCTGGGATCTACGCAGATCCTGATCTCACATTTAGTCTTCTTGTCCTGGATAATCATCTGACTTATCCACTCTGATTCTTCAACTAGTTCAATGATCCCCGCATCGAGCATCTTATCAAGTTCTGCCTTGACTCTTTCTTTATATCTAGGATTCAGCCTATAGGGCCTCTGCTTAACAGGTTTCACGCCTAGCTTTAGAGGTATCTTCATAACCCCCAAGTCACCCAAAATACCTTTCATTTCTGTAAACTTTGTCGAAAATAGATCCTCATATTCATCTAGAAGTTATGCGATCTCCGCAACCGTGGCATCATCCCAGTAGTCTCCAATAGATGAGAACTTTGGCTCTTCACTTGTGCCAATGTTCACTTTTCTTTTCTTCATAGGCCCACTCATATCTGGAATTTCAAGTGGAGGTCCCTCTACATCACGTGCACCCTCTGACTCAGGTATATTGACGTTGCTCAGATCCTCCTCATCGTTTTCCTCTTGTTCTTTGTTTTCAACAATGTTATAGCATTCAAGGGAATGTTCTATCTGCCTTTCCCATTCTGGCTGTAGGTTCGTAGGTACTTTGATATCTTCAAACACTCTCTCTTTGATTTCTTGCAATGCCTCATTTATACTTGGGCATTCTACTTTGAATATGCTTTCTTTGATAATTTGCAGAGCTTCATTTATGCTTGGGCTTTCGTCTTCAAAGATGAAATTTCTATGGAAGTTCACAATCAGGGTAAGCCAATCTATAGTTCCTCTACGCAACTCCGTGTCTAGGTACGATTTCTTTGGAGTTTGTTCCTCCAATTTATGCACAAACAGATGAACCCGTTCTGTCTGTGGTCTCTCCTCCCATGCTTGAGAACAAATTTCAGTATGCTCCCTTGGATCCGTCTGTCCATTGTATTTTTCAAAGGGCAGTATGACCTTCTCAACAAACTTGATCTACATCATGCGTCTGCACTGATCCCATGTGGTCAATGTATGTTTATGCACAGACCACCATATGGCAGGTGTCTTGCGCAGTGCCATGTCTAATGCTGGTATGTGATGTTCAACTACAAATGATATAGTATATTCCTGGATAAATGAATAAACATTAGATGAACCATCATAGGTGGGGATCGGGCTTACCTCTCTTCCAATCCAGCGCAATGACTTTGTGATCTGCACGCTTCTTCTTGCAGATAATTCATGCATACGGCTTTGTTAGTTCTCCAGTCCCGCGTTAGAGTATGAGATGCAAGAACTATCGCATCGCCAACTAAGTGCTCCATCTGTAGTAGGATTAATGTAGTCATCCTGATTCGTAGTCTTCTTGTAAATGCGATCAAGATCCTGTGCTCTGGATTCTTCCTTAATTGTCTCATTGTATCTTTTTCCTTGTGCAAGGTCCAATGGTGCGATGACCCTTATGTCTTCTCCTTCAAATATTATCTTCTTTGTTTCCAAGTTTATGATGGTGAGGTTATCCATAGCCAAATCTATACCCAATAGTGCTGGATAAGGCTGGCTATCATCCACAATTTCAATAACCTCGAATTCTGCATGACTTCGCACTCCATCGATATCAACAATAACATTGGCTAGTATCCCAAAAGGTATGACTGTTAGCTGGTTTTCTAATTTCAACTGTATGGGTGACCATAGCAACTTTGGTCTCCCCATCTGCTACCATGTCTGCTTAGTCAAGACATTTACCTCTTATCCTAAATCAAGGATAATTTCATCCATCTCATAGTCTCCTATCTGTGCATTGAGCCGCATTTCTCTTCCTGTTCTTTTGTGTTTCTTGATTTGATGAATTGCGCTCTCAGTAGTATCCTTCTCACTGCATGGATCATACTGGTTTAATAGTTTTTGTAATTCTAGTACAGCGTCTTCTCTCTTTAATAATTTCACACAACTCCATAGGAACTGTGCAACAAAGGTGCCTGTCTCAGCTACGTGGCACGTTTTGTCATAAGCTGCGGGCATATCTTCCATATGCGGTGTTTCACTTCGTAATGGGATTATTGGTGACATAGGTGCTTGTTCTTTGAATAAGTCCCATGCTTCTTCAAAGACTTCTTTGTTTTTCTCCAGGTTAAAAGTAGGTGTCTTCCCACTAGCCTTTCTGATCTAGATCGTTTCAAGAGGGGTCTTCTTAGTTTCAAAGTGTCCAAAATTCGAAGCTTCTACTTGCCTATCCCTCCCTGTCATAGCGCCACTTTGCGTTACAACATTAATACTTGGATCCACAACCCTTCTCTCTATTGCGATCAACTGAATGTTTGGGTTCAGTGCATCTTGCTTTCTCTTCTACATTTGTGCAACTAACACTAGTTAGTATTCAATAACATGGTCAAAATATTTTCAATAGTTAGAAGTAGTACATGGATTATGGTACAGTCTCTAGATAAGTGACCTGGCTTGCCACAGTTATAACAGATCATCTGGCCTCTTCCCCTTCCTTGTCCTGGGCTAGTATTTCTTCCTTTTACGCAGAATCCTCCACAGCCTATGTATGTGCCTTGATCATACTGCGCGTTATCTTGTTTCTACGGAGTTTCTTCTTGGACACTATATTCTCCAACACCCTGCATATGGTCTATATCTCGCTTTCTCTCCATCACGAGCTGATATGCTCTACAGTTGGATTCATTGTGTCCAACTGATTTACAGAAGATGCAATACAAATTTTTAGGGGTACGCACATACTTCTGAATTAAGTAACAGTCTTTTGGCTGGTGTCCTCTAGTTCTACAAATCTCACACCATGGTGCTTGGTTCTAATTCAGTGGATTTGGTGCTCCACTATTAAGGTGTTATTGAAAGAAAGGACAATGCTCGCTAGTGTGCCCTTCTCCTTTGCATCATGTACACTAGACTTCTTGTCTCTGTTTTTCCCTTTTTCCATGTCCTTCAACTTTAATGTCAAGGTAGCTAGCTATGTCTAGAACTGAGACATTCCAATGCTAGTCTCTCCTATGGGTGAAGCTTCCAACTTCATCGCGATCTCCAAGGCTTCTGCCTGCGAAGCCACCTTTTGTTGCATCAACGACAGTCTGATATGGGGAAACAACGTGGCTATAAACCATTCTTGGTGCTGTTGCGGTGCTATGACGAAACTTACTTGGTCCAACAGTGTCTTAAACTTCTGGTCAAATTCCCAAACTATCTCATTAGGTTTTTTCTTAATTTCCTTTAATTTTGTTATACATTGGGATTCTGAATTTGGTTTCTTGAGCTCACTTAATAATGCAACCTTAATCTCCAGTAAGGTTCTATTACGTCCCTGAGAATATTTCATGAACCAATTCAAGGCTCTATCTCTGAATGTAGTGATGAGTTGCGCTTGCTTCATAGCATTGTCATAGACCTGCTTGACACTCCATATGACTTCACATAGAAACCAAGGTTGCTTAGGGTCCTCTAGACCCATTCCTTTAAATATCGGTAGTTTGATATCGTCGGTCATCCTTCTCCTAGGTGGTACAGGGTCCTGTGCAGCGTTATGAGTGGTGTTAGGGATGTTATTGCGCGGAATGTTCTCAAGCGGAATATTCTGAGTTGGAAAAGTCAGATTCAGAATGGTTTGAGTCGGGATAGTTGGACTTAGAATGGTTTGAGTTGGGATAGTTTGAGTGCCTACTCCCGCAATGTTACTAGTATTGACGCTCCGAGGATTAGGAATATTAATAATGGGAGGGTTCTGAACTAACGTATTCTGAGAAATAGGAGGCGCAGTACTAGCAACTGATGGATTCTGCGGAGTAATAGGCCGATGGGTGGCTAATAGGGGTGCAGTTTGGCTATCAAGCACGATTTGTAAATAAATATCTATGTGGAGTCCATGTTCACTAGAATTCTTCTGAGTAGTATATTTATATCTTTTTCCACTTCTCCAATTATGTGTTTCTTCATCAAAATCACTATAGATGCTATTGACCATTATAGATTCAAAATCTTTTAGGAATTTTACTGCATTCTTGAAACACCTTTCTCAGCTAAAAGCATTTTAATATATAAACTGAGGTTGTTCAAGTACTTACCTCTGAAACCTTTGAAAAATTATGCTTCGGCTGCGCTGTAGGACTTCAACATGTCCACAACAAACTATGTCACAAATCCTTCTAGTATGCTATCAACCCAAAAGTCGACTGCTCTCGAAAGTGGAGTATATATTGCTTTGAGCCATGCAATGAGCTCTGGGGTCCACTCGGTAGGTACTTCTAGTTGGAAACAGTTCTTGTGCTCTGCGAGCCTTGATAACCACTCGTGCAACTCGTTTCGAAAGGATTCCCAGAAAATTTCGTGAATTTCTTTCCACAAGTATTTGTTCAACCAATCTATGTCAGAGAGATGCAAATGTCTATTCTCTTTTCTTGCAAAGTCTCTTTCTGTCTTATCAAGCCAGGCCCAAATCTCTTTCTTGTCTGGGTGCCAATTTTTGGCAATCAGCAGAACCTTGTCTTTCGAGCGCATCACTATTTCAAGTGCGGCAACTCATCACCGATTCTTAGCGCGGCAACGAAACCATTTGTTGGCTTACATAACCATCTTGAGGTTTTCTATAAAGACCCAGGTTATTCGCAGTTCAACGAGCTATGTCCACATGAACTGTTGTTATATTATCTTGGAAATTGTACAACAGTTCCAATCTGCGCACTCAGCTATATACTTTCTTCTCTCTCTGTAGGTCTCTATGCACACAACTTGTAGAGCCTTTACAATGGCATTCAACACTCAGGAGATTTTACAATGAAGATTAACCCAACTAACAGAGATCAACAACAAAGATTTGAGATTAACCATTTCCCTTACAAAATGTGCCTTCTTATAGATCATGCCTGTAGGTCATGTCTTTACAATGCATAGGAAAAAAACCTAAGGTTTCCAAGAACTGTCGTGGTTTTCCCTTAACCGGACTATTAGGCTCTGATAGCGATTCCTCCATTGTGGCCATCCTCTATGCGTGGTCACGTCGCTTTCAGCATGCCCTGTCGACTACATGTCAACTGTCGCTTTCATCCAATCATTCTCTCTCTTACGGCCTTATGCATCCAATTCACGTTGTGCTTCCCTTGCTCATGTGACCGGCCGCTCTCCTTCAGCGATACTCCTTACCCATCTTCTTGGTAATCATGGAGTATCTTAACCAAAAATATACCACCGATGGTCTTTCTAGAATATGTACCGCTTTCCTTCCAACATTTTTCCTTGCCAGATCCCCGCGTATCAGGCTTTTCGTAGCGCTATCTCTTCACGGTGCTCGCTTCCTTTCTCTGTCGATGTTGCGCTGTGCTCAACTTCGCAACTCCCAAAAACTGTCTTTGCCAAAAATTCTTCAACTGAACTGCGCTCAACTTCACAGTTCGAAAATTGTTTTGCCAAAAATGCCTTACTTGGGCCAGGCCCAACAAATGACCCAATATATTTCCAACACAGAGAGATCATTGAGATTGTTATTCGATATCCCTCTTCCTAGAAGCGCTTTAGAAATAAGACGCAAAGCTTGATTGGATACCTATATCGGACTGACATATTTCATGTTGAAGATATCCCAATAATGCACCAACTAAATCTTCGTGCAGATATATTTGGGAAGAGAGCTACAAAATAGCCTTAGTAGAGATTTGGACTCAAGGGAACTTAGAAGATATAATTCCTACTTCAGAAACATGTTTTTCTAGCTATTTGGGATAGAGGCGATGTATCCAATTGGTGCAAAGGAAATATGCTAGACTGATTGAGAGAAGGAGCACTCTCGAAAGAGATGTCTAATTGTTTCTTCCCCTTCTTTATAGAGTGCACACCTAGATGGCCCAAAGAAACCTCTCCTTTTGATATTTTCAAGTGTGATATTTTTTCCGTGCACCATCATCCAACAAAAGATATTAACCTTTGGAATCACATCGAGATTCCAAATCTTCTTCCATATGGGAGATGATGGAGTATTTGGTTAGGGTGGAAAGAGGAATCTGTTAGCTATGTCTTACTTGATATACTTCTAAGAACCAATTCCAAGCTGAAGAGTGATGCACCAATTATGGGGGGCTGAGCCTTTGAGGGAAGATAGAAAAACTAATTTTTTCTCTTGTAATTCAGTCGAGATGTCGCATAGCTTCCAACCGATCCAATCCCTTAAATAAATTTCCCATTGAGAGATATCCCAAGGATTTATTTTCCCATTCAAAGAAATCCAATCATGAATATCACTCACTTACCTTCATATTTATTCCATAAACAAAGGGGAGTGTTTGTCAGTCCAAATGTTGATTTCAACTCCATTTCCAATTGTCCAAGATACATGATTGGAGATGAAAGAGTCTGAAGCTTTGGAAAGACACCAAATATTGGACCCATTCCTCCCCCTCGGTAGAATCCATTCTCAAAGGCCTGATGTTGGGAAGATATTTTTTCGAAACACTATTGTCCACCATTCTAGGGATTTTTTTTTTTCGGAACACTATTTTCCACCATTCATTCCCTTCGTTGAAAACTATGGATATAATTTTATTTCCAAAATACAAGAAGAGGGTCTTGAATTCCTAGCCTCCCATTTTGCTTTGTGTCCCAAACAACATTCTAGTTGATGAGTTTATTTTTTTTTCAAATTGGACTTCCCACATTCCCATAGAAACTTTCAAAGGAGAGAGCTAATTGCATTATTCTCTTGGGATCTAGCAATCAGGAGCACTGGTAGATTGGCAAGACAGACAAAACATACTTGAGAATAACAATGTGATTAACCATATTTAGCTAGTAGGACCCACAAAGGGATGTTTTATTTTTAATCTTTTCTATAAGAAAATCACACTCTTTAGAAATATTTTTCCTTGTGGAGATTGAAAGACCCAAATATTTAAAATAATTCCATGAAGATACATATGGGAATTAAAGAATGAAGCAAAGAGCTCTCAATAAATGATCAGGGCAATTCCACCCAAAAATATATGATTTATGATTATTGACATTTGTACCAGAAGTTGATAAGTAGGATTACAAGAGGCCTTTGAAATTCCTAGCAATAATTTTGGAGTATCCTCCCATAAGAAGAGTGTCATCCGAAAATAATGAATGATTTATAGTTCAAATCTTCATGGAAATTTTTTGGTGAACAAGATGTCCCAACTCATGTTCTTTCTCAATACATTGACTGAAACTATCTGCCATAAGGATATAAAGGATTTGAGAGAGAAGGAAGCCCTAATGAAGACACCTCAAGACTTGGAAAAAACATCCAACCTTCCATTAATCAGAGGAGATATCCATGGGCTACCGATGCAAGCTTGAATCCATTTGACTAGCCCAAAACATAAAATAAAAATGCTCTAAAAATGAAAAAATAAAGGAATTCCTTACCCTATCGAAGGAGTTTTCCATCTCAATATTGATGATCATCCCTTTTTTTCCATCAAACTAATAGAATGCAAGGCCTCCTACACCAAAATGGTATTGTCCATAATATTTCTATTGGGAATAAAATCTCCCTTGTTCTCTGAGATAAGTTTAGACAACAATTGTTTGAGTCTACTGGCTATTATCTTGCTTACAATATTATAGGATGTGTTACACAAGGATATGGGTCGGAACCAAGAGAAGGATATTAGATTAGCTTCTTTAGCAATGCGAGCCAAGAAAGTGGAATTTGTCCCTTCCCCCAATTTATCTCTACACTTAGACCAGTTCAGCATTCAACATAGATCAAACTTTATAATGTACTAGTAGGAACGATATAAGTGTATTGTGAAAACATCTGAGCCAAGAGCTTTATCTAGATCGATGCACCAAACACTGCAATAACTTCTTCTTCTAAGATGTCCTTGCACACAACAACATTGTCTTTGTTGGTGACTAACTTTGGGAATAAAATTAGAAGTAAATGGGTGGAGACCTCATCAAGTTCCCCTTCTTCAGAATAAATAGATCTGAAATGATCTGAGGATTCCCTTTTAATATCTTCAAAGGAGGTTAAAACATCTCCATAATCTTGCAGGATCTCCTTCACTCGATTATGATGAGTGTGGGATCTATCTTGATTATGAAAGTATTTTTTTTTGTTCTTCCCTGATTACAACCATAAAATTTGTGACTTGAGGCTCCATTGTTATTACTCATTGCAAAGAATTTTGTTTAACTTGACATTTATGGCCTTCACCTACTATAGAATCTAGGGAGTGACCTCCTCAATATCGATTCTTTCTTTATTGGTTTGGAGCTGCTGTAAAATTGTGATTTTCCTCACTTCTGGAAATTTGTAATTAGTCTTTGCCCAATTATTAAGAGACATCTTGACCAATCTCAATTTGGATTCCCAAACACACAAGGGGGATCTAGACACATACGATGACCAGGCATTGGATATTATTCCAAATACTTCCTGCTCTTGCAGACAAAGAGGATTGAATCTAAATGGAAAAGGACTATAGTTCTTCCCAGGTTTGAGAATTAAAGATATAGGTCGATGATCTGAGTCACTTAATTTGAGACAATATTGAAGAGGAAATTTCTAATTCTTAATAAGATTAGTACTTATTGGGAACCTAGCCAGCTGAGCCACAATATGATATTTCCATGTTCTTTTGATGGTCAATGTGAATCTTCCTTTGATTGGATTTATGTTGAGAATATCCCATTCTAACATGAGATATTCCATTTGCTCCTGAAAATGATCCCTAATATTGGACCCTCCTCTTTTTTCTCAATTGTACAAATTTGTATTCAAATCCCCTCCCATGATACATTGATTTCCATAACCTTGTGACTTAAACCACATCCCAAAATTCTAAAATTTTTTTTTTTCTCCATATATTATTGGACAATAGAAATTTATAATTGTCAAAGGAAGTACACTATCTATTCTCCTAAAAGAAGCAAGAATGATGGATGAGTTCTCCTCACTACCAAGAAGTTAGAGATGGGAAGGATTCAAAGGGTGTAGAGACCTTTGGAAGCCCCACTAGATTTGATGGCAAGAGATTTAACGTTCTTCCATATTCATTTAATATTTTCTAACATAATATGCTTATCACGTTTGGTCTCTTGGATGCAGAGAACATGGGGATTTTCAGCAAATAAGAGGGATTTCATGGCTAAGAAATTTTTGGCATTACCTAGTTCTCTATAGTTCAAAGATACTATCTTCATTATTTAACTGAATGATGGTTGGAATTACCTACAGTTGAATTTGATGGTTTTGGTATGTTGAAATCGATTCCCATCTTGTATTTATCTAGGTTGTATCCCTATTCTCTTTATATATCTTTCTACCCTTATGCTTCTATGGAAATGTTTCAATCTCCTCCCACTAATCCTTTCCTAATTTGTTACTAGTTTGACTTTGAGTTGAGATGCCCACAATATGATCAAATCTCGAAGGGAATAGAGGAGAGCCTCTAGGAAAAAATGCGTCTTCGGGAGCATCTATGATTTGCTCCTCCTTAGGGGAATATTTATGAGTTCCCATAATCTAGTACAGAGGTGGAGCATTACCAATTCGAACTGTTTTATATCTGAGAGTGGAAGGTGATCCTTCAGAAGATACTTTTGACTTTTTGTTTTGAACCAAATAGTTTGGTGCATTGGGAAAGCAATATTATAGATCATGTGGCATGGGTTCTTCCATAATAGAACTAAGGATATTGAATTCATCGGATTTTTTAGATGCTTGATTGGTAAACACAACTTGAAGTTTAGGCCCTAGTACAAAGCCTTTTGTGTCGTTTTTTTCTTCTGGTTTTTCCATTGTTCTTCTGAAGGATTTCCTTGTGCATTGATTGGATTGATTTGCTTACAATCTCTCAAAAAATGGTCGTATTCATGACAAATATTACACATGAAGGGAATCTAATCATAATCAAATTGCTAAATATGAGACCAATAACCATGGGTCAACATAATCTTCTCTCAAAGACCCTTATTCATGAAAAATGCTTTCCTTTTGGAATAGCTTGATCAACATATTTACCGAAGAATTTCCAATAGATTTGAAAAAGTTATCCCCCCAACCAGAAAGGGGAATCCTGGGAAGTTTCACCTAGACTAGAACTGATGAGGGGATTCCATTGTCTAGATCAAAATCCAGGGTGGACCAGTTGAGATAATTCCCTAGAGATACCAAAACAATACGAGCCATTTCTAAAGATGAGATCTTTGTCTTCTAAATACTTAAAATGAAACATGGAAACCAATTTCCATGGTCATACGTAACCATTTTTCCTTTGATTAGGGGTCTCCATTACTTATCAAGCAACTATTCCAATAAAGCAGGGGACGGCCATATCCCGGTGAATTGGACAATCAAACCCCTTTCTAAAAGAGATAGATTCATGATGCAGAAAGAGAATGTTGGAGGCATTCCAACCTGAGGGGCATCATCAACTTTCTTCACAAAGGGCTATGGAGATTTCCTTAATTTCACCTTGTTCGAGAGGGCATTGAGTAGGGTTTGGAATTCCTGATCGGCCACAGATAGGGGAGGGGGGGAAATGATGGCCCTCGATTCCATAACTACAAATTGAAACAAAAAATTAGCAAGTGAGGAAACCCTATAAAATCTGCAGAACCCTAGATTCTACCCACGTGTATCTTTCATTAATAGCTCTTTCCAAATTAAAATTTGATTCTAAAGAATATGGAAAAAAGGAAAAAATATGCATGGTAGAACTTTAACAAAAATTACTTCATATGTGAAAATTTTCACATATATTGGAGGTTTCCTATATATAATTGAACTAATTTTTTTTTCGCCAAGAGGAGAGAAGTGTTCTACAACCTAGTATGGGGAAGATGTTGTCACGTAATGTAGCATTATGCTACCAAAATATTTTAAAAAAATAATTAAAAAAATTATGTCGGCTCATAAAATAAAAAATTAAAACCAAATGAAAAACATTTTCAAAAATCCATGGTGGCTCATAAAATAAAATAAAAAATTAATTTAAAAGAAAAATTACACCTAAAGAAATTGGATCCTTCTCAATGCTTGATAGATCTGGGTTTAATATGGATCTATATTGGTTTTATATCTATTGTATCTTGATGGTTATGAAGTTTATGTTTACAATATTTTAAAAGAAATTTGGAGAAAATTTGATCAAATTTAAAATTCTTTTGTTATAGCCAAATTTGGCACTTCTCCATCTATGACAACACTTGCTTGTTGTGCTTCCATAACGACACTTATGGAACAAAACTTCATGAAGCTATTGTGGGTCACAAAAAATGACACTATGGATGGAAAATCCATATTTTGAACCTCAATTATATGGCCTTAACTTATTCATGGTTCATTCAGTAATTTGGGAGCTTATGATCACATTTGGAGACCAAAACACCTCCTGAAAAGCCCTAAATTTGTTAGTTTTGACTCATTTTTTCACCCATGCGTAGGTTCCACATGGGTGAACTGCATGTTTTTCACATCTTGCTTCATATCCCATCAATATGTGCCTCATAAAGTTCTAAAAAATCTTGAAAAATGGGTATTTTGGGTGGTTTTGAACTTCCTCATATCCTACAACTGCAACCTCCTCAACCCTGTCTTCTTATTTCACTATAAAATAAATGGATATGGACCATTAAGGAGACTCTTATCACATCTAATTTTTTGCTGGATAAATTTGACTCCCATCCCCATCACTTGTGCCTTAGCTGCTCCTAAACCCTAGTACATTTGATCATAGGTTGGGATCCTTGGAGAGGAGGAGCATGAGACCTTGAATCTTGGTTTCATGAAGTGATTGAATTTGAGGAATATCTTGTGATTGGAGAGAAAGAGGAAATCTCAAGGAGAAGGCTAGGATCAACCATTAGGATTATTCTTAGCTCAAAAAATTTTCTTAGTTTGATTGTTGTAGAACCTTAAACATCTATTCTTTCCAACCCCAATATGTTGGTGGCCTCACCCTAGCCATAGGAAATTTTTCCTAACAACACCTTTTATAGTTTAAAATTTTAAATTTAAGAGTAATTCTCCCTATCCCATTCTTCTCTTATAGGTAGGGATTTGGCCTATTAAGAGTGAGAATAGTCAAAACTAGAAATAGATTGGAATTCCCAAAATCATGAACCAAAATTGAAACCAAATCAAAATATATTGAAACAATCATGGTATATATCAAAAAAATAAAAATAACATAAAATATTTGTATAAATTAAGTGGGACTCATTGAGAACACGTGTTTCATCTTCAAAAACATGCTTGAATTTCGAGGAATTACTCATGTATATGACGTGTAAAGGTAAATGTGGCAAAATGAAATAGAGATATAAATTATATGTGATACATATAATTGACATTCTAAAGGGAAATAAATAAAAATTGAACCTCTAAATGTCTTGTAGAGTAAAAAAAAATCATATTGAATAATACAAACAAATCACTCAATTCCAAGAAAATCATTCCCTAGATCAAGATCCTCATAAATGTTAAAATGTATATCGCCATCCTCATCATAGATCAACATAAGGAGGGACAATATCCTCCAAGACAGTGGGATCATGTTTTTCTCTATAATTGGTTGTGCTTCTACTAAAGCTTGTATTACACAAAGACCATTGATGTATACTATTTATCCAGTAAAATCATTCCAAAAACAATCTCAAATTAACTCCAATCTCTCTCGAAATCAAATCTTTTTTATATAGATCTGAAGTCTTAAAATACACTCGAACTCTAAATGATGAGTGTGAATAAAACAAGGGGGGATTATTTCAATTATTTGCCTTTGTGTTGTAGGTAACCTTGTTTCCAAACCAATGCGCTAGGATCCAAGTTAGTGATTTCAACCAATTCTTATTTTAGTACTCCAATTCTTAACCAAATTGTCTTTTTCAGTTAAGAATGTATCCAAAACCAATTTGGAGTTCAAAAAAGTCTAAAAATACCCAAAACTGGTTTGCATGGGAACCAACTAGTTTTGAGTACTAAGATGAAGGGATAAAGTATTGTTAGCTAAACATGGTCCTAGCAGTTGCTACAATGAATAGTTCCTTTCCAAAATAAAACGAATCTTCATTTTGAAGAACTATCTAATTGTTAGTGTCTCAAATAGATGACAAAGATGTAGGAAAGTGAAAATGTTCATGAAAAGGAAATAAATTTATATAAGACAGAAAAATGAAAAGAAGCAAGAAGAAAAACTTGCCTACAAATAAACTATGTATCCCCAAAATAGGTTTGCACTAGAACCAACTTGTTTCAAGTACTAAGATGGAGGGATAAAGTATTATAAGTTAAAATTAATCCTAGCAGTTGCTACATTGACCACTTTCTTTCCAAAATAAATGGAACCGCTATTTTTCATAACTTGATAATTGTTATAGCATCAAATAGAAGACAAGGATGAGGTAATGTGCAAATGTACATGAAAATGAAAGAGATTTATACAATATAGAGAAATAAAAAGCCATGAGAAGAAAAACATGGCTACCAATAAACTATGTATCGGTCAAATAATAGAGAAACATCCAAGAAGAAAAATATTGTGCCATAAAAATGTTAAAAACCTCACTTGACTTGTCTCCAACAATAATTCATTTGAAGGATCAAAGTTGTTTCGACTAAAAGGACATCCATTATTTGTTTATGGTGGAGAATAACATACTCTTACAAGTAGATAACTTGGGGCTACTTTAGAGCTATGCATTTACTTCTTACCCAAAACTCATGGCTCTTGGATCTATCAAGCACATAGAAGGATTACAAAAATTCAATTTGTTTTTATCGCTCTCAAAATGTAATAGATCCATATTTAAAATGGATCAATGCTAGTTTATTTATAATTCTTTAAATAAAATAAATAATGTAACATCTATTTCATCTTTTATTTGGACATTATAGTAATTTACAAAAATAAAACATTAGCTCTTTTACTCAATTTCTTAAGCATTACACATATACAAAAAATATTGAACATCTCACCTCCACCCAAGTTGTAGAGGACCTCACTTCTCTTAACACCAAAATATGTTATTTTTCAAGCAAATCCAAGCATTGTTCATAGAGGAAAACATAAACTATGCATATCCTTAGAGGAATTTAAGACAAATATTTATCATTAAACTCTTGTTATCATAATAGAAACATTATCCATTATGAAATATTAAGTAGCCTGTGTATTTTCTAAGGATCCCTCATTTTATTAACTATTTTTTTTAAACTATTCACTTGTATGGAATACATATTAACAACTAAAAATTATATGTATTCATATAACCTACTAGAAATTCTAAGGGTATTTATATAGCAATTCTCAGTATGAAATATGACCCTTTTTTGTTAGTAGAAATAGGAAATAAAATTCAAAGAAAATTATTGCTCAATAAAAAAATAACAAATAGGTGAAGCCGTGAATAGCGATGCTTCTTGGATGGAAAAATGTTATAAATTATCTATTGAAATTAGACAAGAAATTGATAACCATTAATTTATGAGTGTTGTTTTGATAGGGTTTTACATATTTTGGGTTGTGTTTTTGTTTGGAATATTTCCAATATGATAATTTCATATTCCTTACAAAAGTATGTCTAAAACACAACACTTGTGAATCAATGGATCTTTCCAATTTAGATGTTTGCAATGCTCTGGTCAACTGATGTATAAGGCAACTTCATGTTAAGATAAGGGTCTGAATTCCTTTAAGGGAGTTAAATTTCAATAAATGAATATGATTATTATAATGATTATTGATTTATATTGTATAGAATACTGGATTTCCATTTTGATTGCCTCTCTAATTGTCTTTTTTGGTTATCCTTACAGTTTTTAACCCGTAAAAAATAAGGCAATAATTTAATCAGTACAATTCAACACATTTATGCTTCATATCAATCAACTCTTGAAATATACATTAGTACCCTGCAGTTTTTTTTATTCCTACAAATGTAATTGTTTTTTCACCTCATTTTAGTTGTGATGAAAGGGTTGAAAAGATACCAACAATAAAAATGCTTGATGGAATATCCATTTGTGGATCTCCACACTGTTTGCGGTCATTCTTCAAGAAATATAATTTTGAGCAACATCCAAAGGATGTGCATTTCAATTTACATTTTTCATAATCCAAAAAAGAACTGTGATAGAAGGATTTTTCCACAGCTGTTCCAAGTATATCAAACACTTGGTATAAGCAACCATTACATGTGGACTCCCAAGCACTAATTCATTCTATGCCAACACCTTCTCTTCATCCTTCACAACAAGATACACATGAAACAAAATATTCATGTTTTTCATCACAACCAAATGGTATGTCATTGTCACCTATAACATATACGCTTGAAAAAGACCTCAATCGAATCCATCTACATGGTTTATAGGGACACCAATAACATGTCCACCTAAAAAAAAACTTCAATTGAATCAGTCTATAGGGTCATCTTTTGCAACAAATTTGTAACGTTTAAACCTATGCAAAGAAGCAACGCATATATATATTTTAAGAAAAATATATATTACACCACAACATTCACAATTTAACACATATTACACAAGGATTTTCCCTAGAAACCCTCAACCAAGAAAACCAATAAAACTTAGAGACACACCTCTCACATTCTCATTATGATTATTAACCACTCACAATACAAAATGTAAGTATTATGTAGCATCCAAAACCCTAATATGCTAACCCAAATTAGAAATAGACCCCAATCCATTAATTGTGATTAAATTACATATTTTTAGAAAAAAATGTGAAAATACTCACAACAGATCTAATAGCTGATGTATACCTCATAAGAAAGATTAAGATTAAGCAAGAAAAGAAAAGAAGAGTGGTCAATGCAGTGTAAAGGAGAAACATAATTATGATATAGTAGAACTCGGATAGAAGAAGAATAACATCACACACTAATTCATTAATCACAATATGAACAAATAAATAAAACAATGGTGAGGATTCGAATGCCAAGGTGGCAATTCGAATTAACCTTCATGGAGTGATCATCAGATCAATGGAGTGTCATCAAAGCACAATTACAAGTCTTGATCATCATCAGTGGAGTCATCAATGCACAAGTAACTGTCAAACAGATGTCAAACTGAGTCTAACTTAGTGTGGTAGGTGTAACTGGCACATGGAGTCACTAACTGAATGAAGGAGGCTCAGTGGAGGGCACATGAGGATCTAACTAGAGTTAGAATAGGCAGTCTAGTCTCACTGGAGGTCCATGAGAGTGATACAGTCAGTTAAGAGTCAATCTAGCCTTAAATCAAGGAAATATCTAAAGATAACTCAACTAACTGAAGTGCAACTGAGTGGTAGGTGAGAGAGGGCGTCTTTCACAAGTGGTAGGTGAAAGGAGGGCGCACTAAGCACTAGGAGGGATAAAAATGCTCAGAAAGAATCTCTCGCGGATAGCTAACTGAGGGCTAGGTGCTGGGACTGATGACTGGGATACATGTGATTGCATGCATGACTGAAAATGCAAAAATGGAAAATGTTGTTAGGACTAGGATGGATTATAGGAATATCCCAACACCCCCCCTTAATCCATCCGGGGCCCTGGTAACTGAGACCAAAGGTCACCCAATACAATGAATAATAATAACAATCAATAAACCGAGGAAATGGGGAAAACCTCATGGGAAAAATACCCCCCCTCAAAATAGACTGTAAGACACACCAAAAAATAAATGCTCCAAACTCAAGCAGGTGTTATGCTTGGTCGTATATCTGGAGGTATCTTCTTCTTGGGAAGAAGTGGATCATGCTCAAAAAGCATGTTCTTGTACTTGCTCTTCAGATCAAATGTGATGAGAACAAATTCAGAGATATGAGTATGATCCTGGAACCTGTGATTCGAATCAACTGAGGTAGGATCAAATCCATGAATGTGCAGATAGTCTTTTGTTTTCTCCTTTGAACCATCATGGGTGAGATTATGCCCAAAAGAACCATCAAATGTCACTGATTGCTTGGAATCCAAATCAGATCCAAGACTTGAAAAATGGTTTCTTAAGATCTCCTTTGAACCATTAGAGGTGAGATCTAAACCATGAAATGCATGAGAAATTATCCCAAGCGATTGGCAATGGCCTTCATATTCAATAAACTTCTGAGAGCATGAAAAAATGATCTTACAGTAGTAAATAAGAGGTGATTGATCAAGGAGAGCGAATGTATTACCTCCAATGATTGATTTGACCTCCGAAACATTCAACAGATCATGATGCAAACCAATAGACTCTTGTGCAAGAGAGGATTTAAGAACCTTTGTAGTTTCTGGATGTGAGCTGGCACAAAATTTGAAATAGAAGAAATTTGGAGCGTGAGTGTAGAATCTACAAGTTCTTCTTCTTTGTGGACAACTTCAATATGAGATATGTTTGATACTGATTCATGATAAGAGAGACCATCAAGGAGGGCGAATGCATCACTGGGATTGCTCTCATAATAGTTTGCACCAATCCCTTCATTTTGTTTGCCAAATATTTCATCTAGATGGGCCCATATCTCTTTTGGAGATTCAGCAGAATTAAGGAAATCGATTACCATACAACGAGACATAGCAAGCAACATTGCTCCAGAGGCTCTGTCACCTTCATTTAACCAATCATTCTCCTCTTCAGAGGATTCAAACTGTCTTTCAAAACAATAATCAAAGAGACCATGGATCTTCAAATATGCTATCATTTTTTGTTTCCATTCATCATATTTGAATGGAGAAAGAGGAGGAATTCCTTCCAGATTCATGGAAGTTGTAGAAGACCTGCAAAAAACAATAGAAAATATGTGCAACTGTACTGCTACGAAAGTGCAGAAACTGCTACAACTGCTGCACTCAAAATCTTGATAATAACCTGTAAACAACTCTCAGGAATGCTCTGATACCATGTGAAAATCCTCATAGCAGATCTAAGAGCTGATGTAGACCTCACAAGAAAGATTAAGATTAAGCAGGAAAATAGAAGAGTGGTCAATGCAGTGTATAGGAGCAACAAAATTATGATATAGTAAAGCTCGAATAGAAGCAGAATAACATCACACACTAGTTCATTAATCACAATATGGACAAATAAATAATACAATGGTGAATATTCGAATGCCAAGGTGGAAATTCAAATTAGCCTTCATGGAGTGATCATCAGATCAATGGAGTGTCATCAAATCACAACTATAAGTCCTGATCATCATCAATGGAGTCATCAATGCATAAGTAACTATCAACCAGATGTTGAACTGAGTCTGACTGAGTGTGGTAGGTGTAACTGGCACATGGAGGTGACATGGAGGCACTAACTGAAGGAAGGAGGCTCAGTGGAGGGCGCATGCGGAGCTAACAAGAGTCAGAATAGGCAGTATAGTCCCACTGGAGGTCCATTGGAGTGATACAGTCAGTTAAGAGTCAATCTATCCTTAAATCAAGGAAATATCTAAAGATAACTCAACTAACTGAAGTGCAACTGAGTGGTAGGTGAGAGAGGGCGCCTTTCACAAATGGTAGGTGAAAGGAGGGCACACTAAGCACTAGGAGGGCTAAAACTGCTCAGAAAGAAGCTCTCAGGGATAGCTAACTGAGGGCTAGGTGTTGGGACTGATGATTGGGATGCATGCATGCAAAATCATGACTGCATGCATGACTGAAAATGCAAAAATGGAAAATGTTGTTAGGAATGGGATGGAGTATAGGAATATCCCAGCAAAAAACCCAATAATAGATTGAAAATATCCGAAAAATTTTGAACTCACTTCGCACGTGACTTGCCTTCAGCTTGTGCAACACTATTCTAACAACTAGTGTTGGGACAAGATGGTGCTATCATCAAATGTAGTCATATAGATAAAAACCCCACCACCCACATGCAAAGAATACAACACATACCCAACATTCTCCCACATGTTTTTTTATTTGCATAACAATGGGCCATGTATTGATGGGGTTATAGATGGGGTCACATGTTGAGGGAATTAATCTCCATATATTACACTGGGAGAAATTCTCAGTATTGATAAACTTCATTAATGAGTTTGAAAAATTCTTCAAGGTGTCAATATTTTCCAACAGAGCCTTCTTGTCTTCAACCATATCTCTCACAAAGTGATATTGTACATCAATATGCTTTGTCTTAGCATGATAGTGGGGTTATTTTCTAGGAATATTTAACTTTGTCTATCACAATATATCCTTATAGATTTCTATACAAACCCAATACCTAAACACAATATTTGTAATGATACAACCTCTTTACATGCATGGGAGGCTTCCATGTATTTAGATTTTGAAGTTGAGAGTGCAACAACAACATGTCTCTTGCTCATCCAACTGATAGCTACTCCAAATAATTTAAAGAGATTCCCACTTGTAGATATTTTGTGATCAAGATAGCTAGCCCAATCTACATCAACAAATCCCTATACATATATTACTCTATCTAGTCTAGGTCTTCCTTGGTAAAAAATTGCATAAGGGTCATGTTGGAAAATTAAAAATATTGGTATTTAACCCTGAGGCCTATAGTTTCTCATGGAAATTCAAAATTCAAAATTGATAGTGTAAAATAGGCCAGTAAATTATGGAAAAATCATTAATTGCTCCAAAATGAAGTGGCATGGGGTCCTAGTTGGACTTGGGTGCGCATAAGTGGATATGTGGGGTCCAAAAGAGAGAATATTCCTCCTTTACACATGGCACCATCCTCAAATTCGAATTTGGAGGCATAAGTAACTCCCATGTGGAAGGTGAAAAGTCACAGGGCTATTTTTAGTCAATCATAGATTCTATGACACCTTATGACACGTATGGCAGATTATCTTACAACTATTATGACAGTATGATAGATTCTATGACATTTATGACATGTAAGAGATAAAAATAGACCCAAAGAGGGTGCATGAGGTTTGTGGGGACCAAGGAAGCTTCATGAATGATTCCAAGTCGAAATTCATGAAAAAGATCAAGCAAAATCAAGACAAGTGTCATTTGGGTTAATGTAACAACCAAGATTAACACTAATTCGATTTAATGAACCGAGAGGAGGGAAATTCGAGTTTCTTGGAGGGAAAGGAGGCCAAGGAATTTATTAAAAGAGAAGCAAGTTGAATTGGGTTAGCTTTTTGTCATTTTTCATTTGCATCTTTGCAATTTGGGAGAGATTTATCTTGTCCATTGTACAGGGGGTGTTTACCTTCCCTGTTATTGAACCAATTTCAAAGGTGAAATGTTCTTTTCCAACTTGGTTGGAGGAGAGGCCATTCATACCCCTTATAAAATATTGATGAAGGTTTTTTTTTAGGTTCAATTCCCTCTACATTTCAATTTCATCTCTCATGTATTTATCCACTATCTCTTCTCACAATCTTCACTCAATGTCCATTTTCTAGTGTTGATGGCACACTCATAGTTGTATGAAACTTGTGGAGGATGATTTGGTGACTCCATTGTTATGATATATGATGTATATCACTGTAATCAGCTGCAATATTTGTCCATATTTCGAAATTACATGTATTTTATGTAAACATTCCAATGAAACCATCAATTCGAGCTAGTTTCCCCTCTACTTTCATATGGACTTATTGGAGTAGTTTTTCATATGATTTATATCAGTATTTAAAAAAAAATTAGAATCTATTAGAAAATAATATGTTGTACTATTTATGAAAAATTTAGTCTAAGCAACCCCCTTGGGCATTTGACTAGAGTTTATGCAACAAATTTAATGTTCATTGTTCACAATTTTCCAAGCAATGTCTATGTTTTACCAGTCTATGTTTGAGGGTGAAATAACCAGTTATTTATATTGATTAATTGTGCAATTTGATTTTAAATGAGTTCCTTAATCCATTCCAAGTATCTCTTCATAAATTAGGGAAGGCAGTACAATTTTGGGGAATCCAAAAGGTCCAAGACTAGTTGGGGTTTTAACATCGATTTTCCTAGTATTTTACCTTTCACTCCTTCTTGATAAATGAAATCCATGGATGTATTCAATAAGTGTATGAGTGTCTAATATATGAATTAGTATGTACTAAGACCCATCAAGCCCTCCCAATCAGAATTAGAGAGCCTTTGGAATCATTTGGGACAATTTGGGTTTCACTAGTGCAAGGTTCAAAATTTGCCAAATTTGAGCAAACTTGAATAACATGTCAAAAGCAGTTTTATGATTAAAAAATAGAGTGTTTTAGGTCTATTAGGATGTGTTAAATCCCATAGGTTCCTTACAGAATAAATTTGGAAATGTATGAAAATGTTTGGGAACAAGACAAAGAAAGACTAGTTTCCTAGTTTTCATAGTTTCGAAACTAGACAAAGTACTGAAGGAGGATACATGTGAAGTGTTTGTAAAAGTTCCTCAACCATACAATATTAATCAGACACATATATCATATTTTAAATCCAATCAGAATCTCCATATCACTTTCCTAGGTTTGTCTCAATTGTCTCATAGCCATGGAATCAATGTGAAATTCATTATCAATGAGGGTTTCAAGAAAGAATGCTTCCACTGTCTAAAGTTTTAAGCCTCTATTGAAATATTTCGTGATAGTGTACCTAATTTTTCCAAAAAGGAAAATTACAGTGGTATCATATCACGGTCCTTTCACACATGCATTGGATAATCCATTGAAGAAGAAAATTGCATCGATGTCTTACTCTGATGATGAGATCTATGAGCAGTATGATGATGACTATGATAAGAAATATGAAGAGTACTGCAGACAATATGAAGAAGAATGTGAATGGTATGAGGAAGATGTTCCACCATTCAAAACTTATTATGATTTCATAAAGGATGATGGTCATTCTTTTGAACTTGTGTATGATGAATATGTATGTGCCAGACCAGTAAAGGATAATCCTATGAATGAATTAGAAATATTGAGACAAACATGTAAAACTTTGCCTCAACAATATCATGTATATCTTTCTTTGATGGGAAAGACACAGAAGGCCATTCCTTTTGAGGAATTTTTCCATTGGGTGTTTGGATATAGGCCTAAGAGTGTATATGTGAACTCAGTAAGGAACAATCAACCATCCACAAACATTGAGCAGACCCATGAGCCACCTAGTTCTGTAGGCGGTGAAGCAGAATAAGCATTACATGAAGAGGATTGAAATTCACTCTGAAGTGACTCTAAAAAATATGAATAAACATCACATGAGGATGAATAATATACAATTGAAACTATTGAATATCATTCTGAGACACATTATTCTTTGTACATGGATCAAAGAGCATCTATGGATGGATTTTGAACATTGAAGTAGTACCTAATGATGGGTGCTCACACCTCTATGTTGGTGATATAGAGATCACTTTTGAAGGTTTTGCTGCAATCCAAAGTTCCATTGACCATGGATATGATGACCTTGTAGAATTTGAAGAATAAATCCGATCAAATTCGCCATCACCACTTGAGATTCATGATGATGGTCCAAGCAAGAAAGAAGAAGAAGAGGAGGTTCATTTGAAAGAACCTCATTTTCTTGTAGGGTCCTTGAAGATGGATGGAAAGAATATTCAATAGGCCTTGAACACTATCCATGACACACATGAATTGGTTTCAAAATTTTGTTGGTGTGTGGAGGAGAAATATTCCCTTGAAGGATGCAGAAAATCCAGAAGGCAATGTTTGACACCAAAGGTAATTTTTTGAATTTTCTTTCTGATAGAGATTATTTAATTGATCTTGTTGGTTTGTATCATGGAATAACCTTGAAGGATGCAAAAGAGAATGAAAACTCTCAAATTAGTTGGATTCCACCCAAAATGCACTCCAAAAATCTATGGTGTAGATTCAGAAACTTCAAGAGAGGTTATAAAGGTCCTTTACACCCTCCTACATATCAGATAATCATTAAATGGATGAAATCATTTATGTTACAAAGGAGGAACATCATGTGATGGTGGTCGAACATGAGGTACATGTTGATATACAAGTGCTTGAAGAGGCTTTATTCAAACAAGAAGGACGCCAAGCACTTGTTTTTGTTCAGAGGGATTATGAGTTTCCTCATGGTGAGAGTTTCAGAGCCTTGGAGGAGGCACATGATCTCACAACATTTGGAATAGCCAATGATGGAGAAGATAAATTCGAAATTTTGATGGGTAATATTTGCAAAGAGGTAAGGTTGGTTCACATTTCTTCACCCACTACTTAGTTTTTAGCCACATCAGTTGGGGATGAAAATTGGGTGAAAGGTTTCTCTTTGTTGGTGCCACACAAGGAGAAGGAGGCTCCAACATTTGTTTGTAATGGATTGATGAAAGCACCAGATCCCTTTAATTAGCAACAAATTCATTCACTTGCATCCTTTGATTACTCCCTCATCCACTTGAATCATTTGAGTGGAACCAATGGTATAAATTTGAGCCATTGGAGTTGTGCACTTGGGGAAGCCTCGATATTTCTTTTTGGATGATTCAGATGGAGTGTTTGTTCATCCATTGATTGGGTGAGTAGACACATGTTGGAGTTGAGCAGCCCCAAGGGTGAAATTATTGCTTGAATTTGCAAAGACCTCATGAACATACCATTTTTATTTTGTAAGCAATTGCATGGGAATCCATGGTTCTTTGATGATGCCTTATTATGTCATTTGAGAATGAGTCCTAATGATGTGCACTTTCATGCCTTATTGAATAGACTCAATTTGATTTGGCCTTAAATTCCAAAGTTGCTTTATTTATAGGAGAGTTGCACATAAAAAAAAATTTGCAGTAGAAGTGATAAACTTCCACTAGTGTATTGTGATTTTTCCATCATTCATGATGATATACTCTTCTTGTTTATCATGGTGTTTGGAAGAGTAAAACACAAGCAATAGGATCCTGGCATTGCTTGGTTTCACCCCACTTGGAGAATTAATTTGATTGTTGGTTTGAGAGAGAAAACCAATCTTCATTCGTTTGAGTTCATCTTTGTAGATTAGTCTTCCAGTTTCCTATGTGGGAGACCTTTTGAGAGATGGATTTAGTTTTCACATGCTTGGTGTTCATGGAATTTCATAGTAGACATTTCACACCATTCATGTATCATGGTCATTTGGGACCTGGGATCATTTTGGTTTCATTGGTTTCAATTTTGGGGGCATCAAGCAGTATGGGAGATTGATTCACCACTTGAGAAGGTGATTGTAATTAGAATAGTGCAGTAGCAAGCATGGTGGTTCCTATTAACACCCAAAAATTGTTCACCTAGCTCATCCCCCTAGTCACATAACCCATTTACCCCTTTTTCCTACATTTTTGGCCTCTAAAAACCCAAAATTACCTAAATGGGTAACCAAATGGGAAAAAAATCATTATTTCCCTCATGAATGAATGAAAATCCCACAAAAATGGTCAAAATCCCCAAAAAAGAAAACGAAAAAGGGGAAATAGTCAAAATAAAATAAAAAAAGAGGGAAAACACAAAATACCACTAGCCAATACTATTGGTTTCATAATACCATGTTCAATATTTCACCACCCAAAATTTCTAAAATTGTGACAGAGGCCCCCCATTTCATATCCCTAGTCAACTCTTCCTACCCTTATGCTGCCAAAATCCCTATTGAACTCTAGCATAACCCTTTGGGATTTTGTCCCCATTCAGTTGAGTCTTAGCCACCACTTAAGCATTTGGAGAAGAGAAAGGAACTTTGGAGATGCGGATCACTACTCTTTGTACAACTGCGAGGGTCCCCATCTACTCACCTTCTAAGGTAACTCTTATTGTAAAACCTTGTTGGCAACATAATACAAAATATATTTCATGGGTTCCTATTTATCTATTATTTTCACTGTAGCAATTAGTTAGATTTATTTTTATTTGTTATTTTACATTCACACATTATCTATTTTTTAAACTTCTACTAAGGGTTCCATAATCCTCAGTAGGTTATCTTTAACACGAGATGGTGTGAAAACACTAGCCACAGTTTTGGTGACTCCAACCGGCTCAATTCCCATCGATCTATGGTTTAGTATGATCAATAGTAACTTTTAGTTTGGTACTTGTTATTTTGCTCTCATTTTTCTTTTCTGGCCCAGTCTTGGACCTAGTACTTGCAGATATGGCCCAGTCTTTTCAACCAGATACCTGCTCTTTTCAACCTGATACCTGCACACTACGTGCACCTTTAAGTTTGATAACCGTGTGCTTCACGTGCCTTTACGCTTGCAGCTTGCACAGTCCAAACACTTCTGAGCCTAAAACCTGGGCCCCAACCACACCTTTTCTGCCAAGACCCGCACCCTTTTTTCTATTTTCTGTTTCCATGTTTCAGCGTGACTATTCTTCATCCTGAAGCACCCAGAGCATGACTTTTCCCTTCATAGATGCATCCTCCACGTTCTTTTTCCTTTTTTCTTGACCTTGGTTGCACCAGAACCCCCTTGTTTACCTGCAGCCATTTGCCATTGGTACCTTTATGCTGTTTGTTTGCTATAGCATTTGATACTTTTTCATTTTGCGTGCATCGTGAATGCATTTCTATCTATTGCATTATATTTTTAGTAAGTTCATTTATTACATACATGTTATAGTAGTTAGTACTTTTATTTCAGTCTTAGTTGTTTATTTCAGCATTTATTTTCGACGATATTGGGTTTACACTACTTGTGCACCCACACACTCCCCATAATTCAAGTGAGACTAAAATTGGCTTAATTAAACACACATTAACCCCACTTGGGGACACAAAAACAACTTTGTAGCTAGGTAGGAAATTGGGGTTAGGAATCCAAATCACACCCCTTTTGTCATATACATTTCAGACATAGTTGTTGTCCTTTAGGGAGCCAAAATCCCCTATTATTTATTGGTATGGTTGAAAGCGATTTTTCGGAAGGTCTCTCCCTTAGGAGGGCAAGTGGGAAGACTAGTTCTGGAAGTCTGAGTGGACTATCGCTCTCCATTATGTACTAAAGGACACCAACTCCTTATTCTCGCCGTGCATTCTAGCGCCCATACCAGGTGTGCGATGACCAAGGAACTGAATCCGTGGGACACCTTTCTGAATGTTCGATGAAAGGGGTGGCTTAGTTTCCATTCTTATGGGACTCTTTTACCTGGATTCCCTCTCGGTAGAGGGATATCCTTTAGCCATTTAGTTCTACATTTAGTATTTCCTGACTGCCAATTTCATCACCCTGTAGGGGATACGATTTGTGTGAGCTTCCATACCAGTAAATTAGAAATAGGGTAAATTACATAGGTGTTTTTTGTAACAGAGGTATATGAATGGAATTATCTCTGCTCATCCATGCTCTGCTCCCATTTGTTAATTTTTATTTTACTGGAGTGGAGAATTATGACATTGATAAAAGGAATTCTCTGCTCACCCATACTCCTACATTTCACATACATGTCTATAAGGGCATTATACACTACCACCACTAACTCAAACCCCCCTTCTAAATATGTCTTAATAAACCTCCTTACCAAACCCCGGAGATTCTAGATCAACATATGCAAGAAGGATAACCACATAGGTGACCGCATTTGGCTCCACAACCACTATATGCCAAGAAAAAATTTAACGCCTCATTTCCATGGACCAATTTTTGTTGTTGAAGTGATATGATGCCATGTATCACTACAATAGGGAAGCATATGTATAATAATCTGGTTGAAGGCCTCGCCAGTTCACCAGATGCAAAATGTGCAGTGCAACTTTCAACGAAAATTCACTTGGCCTAATTGGAAAAACCAAGGATATATGAAAATGGGGGCTTCTAGAAGCTAGTTAAATTAAAGTAAGACTAACACTATAGATTATCAACAAAATAGTGGATACAAACATTGATTAGTATAAGCTAGATCTCGGCAATAGATATTATAAATGATGAACACAAAGAAAGGAAGAATCTATGGAAGAGTTATGTTAGATTTTCTCATTAAGTATGAAACCTACAAATGCTCAATAACAAAATAAAGGTTCCTATAATAAGTAGTGATGTTATATTCTTAATGAAGGTTATCTTTCCTTTCTGATTTTCTTTCAATCTATGACTGATCAATTTTTTTATGGACCCTAGTTCAATGGCTACATTCCTGTTAAAGTTGGTAGTTAGTAACAACTTAGCAAGCTTATTTCAAGATCTTAGTAATGGATTGATTGACATATGCAGAACGTATCTTATGTTTCTACATCCTATTTTCTTCTCTTTATGGTGGCTCTTTCTGAGCTACTGGAGAACTAACTCGGGCAATCCTCTACTCATTGAAAATATCGTTGTAATAGAACATATCGTCATCGAAGGACAATGCAATCAAATTGGTTTATTTGTGTTTGGTTCTACATTATTTATGTATCTTGTGTTTCATTAATATAGATAGTATTTTTCAAAACAAAATAAATCTTCATGTAATAGTCCTTATCTAAAACATTGAGTGCACAGAGAGTAACTATATATGCTCTTTTCTAGTATAATTTTTCATGTTGACATTTGGATGACAGTATGGAATATTAGAAATTAATAAAGGATAGCTTATCTATTTTTCAAGGTTCCATCCTTATTATTTTTTAATAAAATCATGGCTTTTGCATGATGTCTTTTATTCAAGTAGATGATGTATTGGAGTACAAACTATGGAGGTGGTTTAGACTTATCAATGATAATGGGACTTTAGATGCTATTGGATTTAATCCTGATGTTGCAATTAAAAGGTATGGGTTTTGAATTGGACATGTATTTCAATAAGAAATTTCACCAAGTCTTGCTTTCACTTTAGATTTAGAAATCCGTATTCATATTTAGATGTAAAAATAACGATTAGGACTTACTTTATGTTTAGTATAACTCTTTTGTTTTATTTTTACACGGCATTAGCAGAAGTATTTACCCTTTTTGACACAACATTTGTCTTTCATCCTGAATGTTCACACCATTAATGCCTTCCTGACCTCAAAATTACTCTTACCAATTCCATCACTCCTCATATGAATAAGGAGCTAGACTAAAGGAGCTAGTCAATATATCAAGTTGATAGAGAAGTCTCTTTCTATTTAGTAAATCTTGAATCCCCTTTTATATTGTCCTTTGAGCTTATATTTGATCAAGAATTTGCTAGCTAACCTGAAGATTGACAGATAGCCAATTTCAATCATTGTTTGTTACACACGTACACATCATTAATAATTTCTCAATTCAAAGAGGAGGAGGAGATATTGAGATTAACCCTTGCTTTAGAGATAATAGGAGCTCTTCTTTGAATTCTAAGGAAAGTAAGGTAAAGAACCAACCACCATTCACTTCATATGTAGCTCTCACTTCAGATTTAGAAATCCATATCTACCTCTCACTTTAGATTTATAAATCAAGGAACAAACACTTCTTACTTTGACCTCTATAACTATAGCTCACTGATAGATCAAGGATCTAACTCACTATCAAGAATCAAAATAATATATCCAATTTAGTATCCAACATAAAAAGTATTATTAGTAGGTCCTTAGAAAAAGTATTGTAAGAAACAAATAGTTTCAATTCCAGTTCTTGTTCATAAACTATGGGTTATGTTGTTCCTAGTTCAGACTAAGGAAATACCTAGGGCTTAGGAAATTCCATAAGGACAACTAGCTCATTTTGTAGGCTCATGCATTAGTTTTCATGATATCCATTCACCCTCTTTCATAGGGTTTAGTCAACTTAAGGACAAGTGAATTATATAGCCTGAAAAAATGACCAAAGGAACGCTTGCTACTATGATGGCCAAGTTCAAGTCTCAAAGGATGTTCCCTATCCAATAAAGGGCCATGTTAAAGTCGGAATAATATTTTTTTGTCAAATTATGTTTTATATGGTATGAAAAGAGCCTGAATTTGTGTCTGTATAGATTTTAAAATGGTATTAATAATAGAAAACATAACATATGACTATTGTATGTATAATTAAAGGAAAACTCATCAATGAATTAAACTGTCATTTGCACAAGGTCTTAATTTAACAAATATGGTAGACATGAACTTTAATCAACCTAGTCTACTTACCTTTGTAACATTGAACTGTGGTATATTGGAGTTGAATCCCAAAATAAATTTGGAATGTTGAATAGCACTGGAATAGGGATTCCAAGAAATGGATGCTGTCAAACATAAACATTTCCCAAATCTCTCAACTGCATTACTTACATTTTGAAATTCATCTTGTCAAAAAAGATGGCACAGATATTGATCTCAGTTATCAATAGGAATTAATATATCCAAAATGAGTACATAATGTCATGTTGAATTTATATCAAATCCCAAGTACATGGAAACATATTGAAATTATACTAAGTTGAAAATTGAATAAAACTGTTAGTCTAAAGAGAGCACATTAAATCCACTTAATGATGAGATACATGATCATCACAGAATAAAAGAAACATATAAATTTGCGTAATCAATGATTAAACTTTACTTGGAATTCAAATAGTAACACTGCATTCAATTCATATAGATTAATAAATGGTATATGCAGATAAAATTTAAAGATTCGAATGATTGAAAACTATTCATAGTTTCTAGAATCTTATACCGGGTATATATTATTGGGACAAGATACAAAGTACGATTTTTACAATTGAGATATTCCTATAAAAATGGAATCAATGAATTGCATTGTTAACATGTATCATGATTAAGCCTTACACTACTAGTCTATCTATGACCTCCCATAAGTGTGATTGAAAGAATAATGTGCACTCACAGAATTAAAGTATTTGTAGCCCTCATCCACTAGGCCTATATGGCTACATGCAAACAAAACATTTAGAAAGGTAACACATTCTAGGCTCATGCAAGAGTATTTCATTTCTTCAAATAGTGTGAGGGATTCCTTACCATAGCCGTGGATGGCATATCCTACAATCATCATTGTCCAAGAGACATCATCTCGTTTAATAATTTTTTCAAATAAATCACCTGCCATATTTATACTCCCACATTTTGCAAACATATCTATCAAGGCATTCACCAAAAGGACATTGAAATGATATCCTCTTCTAATTATTTTTTCATAAATCTCCATAACCAATTACAGAATTGTCAGGTCGACACATGCTGGAAGGATAGTGGTGAAGTTTTTTGAGTTTGGTTTCACACCTTCCAATTGCATTTGTTGAAAAAGATGCAGAGCCTCCTCGGAGTGCCCATTTTGCAAAAATATGGCAATCATTGTATTCCATGTTAAGGAATTTCATTGAACAACTTACCCAGTATGTGTAAACCCTACAATCATAGCATTCAATGAGACCACATCTTGTTGAGGAATTTTGTTGAATAGTTTCAGGGTTTCACTAGTAAACCCGTTCTGTGAAAAAATTGTGATCATCATATTCCATGAGACTACAACTCGTTGAGGCATTTCCATGAATATTTTTTATGCTTCATCCACAATCCCATTATGTCCAAATACAACATCGAGTTCCATGAGGCCATGTCATGTTGAGGCATATCTTTGAATAATTTCGAGATTTCATCAACAAGCCCATTTTAAAAAAAAACCTGCAATCATCACATTACACGCAATGATGCTTATTTGTGGCATTTTCTGAAAGAATTTCAGGGCTTCAACGACATGGACCTTGCATGCAAATCCTATAATAATCGCGTTCCATGAAACCCTATCTCATTGATGGATTTCATTGAACATTTTCAGGGTGTAGTCCACAAACACATTATTTGCAAACCCTGAAATCATTGAATTCCATGAGACCATGTTTCTTTGAGGAATTTCATTAAATAGTTTAAGGGACTCATCAACAATACCATTCTATGCATACCCTACAACCATTGATGTTTAGGAGACTATCTCATTAATGCATTTTGTCAAACACTTCGCGTGCCTTCTCTATAAAACCACATTTTGCATGCATCTCTACAAGGGAACTCATCACAAACACATTGGACTCATATCCACATCTTATTACATGTTTATGGATTTCCACACCCTGCATAAGGGATGCTAGGTTGGCACATGCTAGAAGACTAGAAGCAAAAGTGAATTGATTGGGTTGGATGCAAGTTTTTTCCATTTGGTGAAAGAGTGCCAATGCATCCACGGGATAAACTTAATGCCTTTCATAACCTACAATCATGACATTCCAAGAGAATACATTTCGCTCAGGCATTTGATCGAAAACTCTACAACAATCCACCACATTCCCACACTTGATATACACATTGAAAAGGGTGTTTCCTAAAATTGTCCCTGCCATGAATCCCGACTTATTGATATGAGCATGCACTAATGTGCCTCTGGTAAGGATTTTCTCTTAATGCAAACCTGTAATAGAGAGATATAGGTGTGAGAATTGTGCGCATGGTTGTATGTAATATTTAAAATGTGCAGAGCCTCCTTCAAATGTCCCCCGTTACATAATGTTGTGAGATGGTGGGTGTGATCATGATGAATGTTGCAATTACAATGTGTTTGAACAATGATACCAGTAGCAAATAATAGGAGCTAAAGGTGGTGAGAGATCGACCCAGTGAACAAAACCATGTTCATTTTCTTCCCAAATCCTGAAGGTAGTTGGAATTGGATTCACTTCCATGAAGCTGGTCTTGCCAGTCACCTCTAGAAATTTCAATAGGAAATGGGTTTTGGGTGTAAAGCTACTGGTTTATGTGTGAACGTGTGATTTTTTCATCCAACCTAATATTGTTTTTTTTTTTGTTTTTTTTTTTTTAATTGGGATCTGAGTGAAATCAAATTGGTATACGGTGGTAATTTATGTTCCTCCCTTTCACATCCTAGCCAAGGGACATATCACCTTCCTATTAAGATAGGATAAGGCTATAGAGTTAATCAAATCAAGGAATTAGTCTGGAATAATACTCACTTGACTCTAAAAAAATGGAAACTATAAAATTGAATTTGTGACCCCACAATCTCTATTGGTAAAACTTTTAGAACTACTACTAGAGTTGTAGATGGTTCAAATTCTGAAGGACATTATCAGTACGCTAGGTAAGTACATATGTTTGCATCTTAATCATTTCTCCAATTATCATATAATAATGGTAAATATGTGTGTTGAAATAGATCTAAGAAAAGGTATACTAGAGTCCATGAACATCTCATATGGGAAGTGGAATATAATCCAAATTTTGGACCATCAACATGTCCTCTTTCGTTGTCATTAGCATCGACAATATGGACATATGAAATATTATTTCCCTTTGAATAATTGTAATAGGGAGTCTACTAATTAAGGGTTGATGGAATAACACCAGGTTTCTCCAAGACCCACTAAGGTTGTTGATAGTATAAGTGTAATAAAAGAATTGTACCATATGTGAAGGACCCACCCACCACCTGTAAGGGCCCAATTATGAAAGCATGTGAGAAATATATTCTTTCAAGGAGACCAATCCTAGGCACACTAGATAGAAGTACAAATTGAAGGAGATCATAATGGACAAAAGAGGAGTTTCTTCCAATGTTGTAGGTATGGATTCTCAAAAGAGACACTCTATAAGGGATCCTTTCTCTAGTGATAAGGAGACAAAAGGCCCCTCAAATTTTGCTCCAAGTGAAACTATCCATGTTATCAACAAAATGGAGGATATTCCCAAACCTCCTAAAACAATATACAAGGTAATGAAGTACCAATTATTTGAGGAGGTGAGAGCCAAGGGAAATATTGATGATACAATTAAAAAACAAGGTATGTGGGGAGGGTTGTTCTTGTAAGGAAGTACAAAGAAATGAGAGAGATATTCTAAATAGTCAAATTGAGAAAAAGGTAACTAAAATATTCTAAACCAATTGATGCTAACATTCAAGATGTGGAGATTGAAGTTAGCATACAATAGGATGGAGGTCAAATTGGAATAGGATTGTCACAAGGAAGTAAATCCTTCATCCACCTAGCAAAGGAGAATAAAAAAATACAAGTCAACATTGGTAAGAAACCTACTATTCCAGGTACACTTAGAGAAAGGAAGTCCTTCAAAAGGTGAAAAATGATACTACTATCTATGAATATTTGAGGTTTTGGGTACAACCCATAAAAGGAATAATCTTCACATGAAAATATGCTATATAATGCATTTGCGGATATGGAAGTTGTCATTGCGTCATGTTCCAACAAATGCCGCTTTCATTTTCCATCTTCTTCAAGGAATGATTTACTATATTAAAAACTCTTTCAAACCACAATATTTTCTAGAGAAAATATAGTTTAAAGGTGAAATCCATTCTATATGCTTATGAATCTAAGTTCTAACTAAGGGAAACCACATACCTAGAAAATGGAATGATGGACATTCAATAGCAAATGAATAACCAAATTGATTAAAATGTAATGATTCTTTGAACTTTGCACTCGGCAACAACTATCACAAATTGAAGTGGTGGTACTGTGGTGAGAGATAAACCCTGCCAAACATAAGCCAAAGTTTGAGCATCCATCCATGTATTTCCTCACCTCTTTGTAGTTATAGTAAGGAAACAATATTTTCTAGAGAAAAAAGAAAACTTCAAAAAATACCTCTATTGGAGACATGTGAGAGCAGCAAAAAGTTTCGCACCCTAAACAAAATAGTATTAATAATAATGGCATGCTGATGCAAGACTTATTTTATCTAACAATATTTTTATATTTCATTTCAATTCTATTTTATGGTTATGATAACCTACTTTTTCACTTTTGTTGATGCCCCAAGTGAGGAAACATGGCATGTGAGCCCCATAAAAATATAAGCTATGGCCTAGTGCCATGCCTTTTATCCCTAGAACATGGAATGGGCATCGAGAACCATCCTTGGTGTGTTAATTCTCAAAATGATGGACATATCTCACTCATATGCTAAATATTTACTATGTAGGGCATGTGTGGTTTTTTGGGGTGCTACACATGACCCATGAGACCTTGGGGAAACTATATGAGCTTGGGACCTAGAAGTTAATCCCAAACCATGGTCTAGTTGTAATAAAGTATTCATGGTGTTATACATCCCAGCCACCATATCCCACTCACAAGCCAAAAATTCCCTCTCTAAGGCCTATGTGATGGACTCAGGCCTAGCACGGAGTTAGGGGTCATTTATGGGTAATTATGGGTAAATGAAGGGTAATTATGGATTTATTAGTGATAATTTAGGGGTAATTTCTGGCCAATTATGGATAATTAAGGGTCATTTAAGGGTAATTATTCAGTCATGAGATGTGGTGATTAGGGGTTAATATAAGAGGTAAATTATGGGATAATTAAGGGTTAATTAGGGGTAATTAGAGGTAACTAGGGGTAATTAATGGTAATTATGGGTCAATTATTGATAAGTAGGGACAATTTAAGCCCAAGGGATTAGCTAAACCAATGGTTTCCCATGATGTTGGGAATTTAGTTAGGTTAATGGTGGCATGTGCCCATTTCGAATCCCCGTGTGTGAGGCACACTAGTCTACATCGATGGGTTTACTAGAGAATATGCCATCTATGAATGTAATTAGGGGTTAACTAGGGGTTAATTATGGGTCGAGTATGGGTTAAACAGGGGTAATTAATGGTAATTATGGGTTAATTATGGATAAGTAGGGGCCATTTAATCCCAAGGGATTAGCTAAACCAATGGTTAATGCCAATGATGTTCAGGATTTACTTGGGTTCATGGTGGCATGCACCCATTTAATCCTTGTGTGTTAAGCACACTAGTCTACATCCATGGGTTTACTAGGGAATATGCCATCTATGAATGTTTCAAAGATTCCATTGGGTTTCTCCACGAGGTATTTCATGGAAACAAATTGGGGTAATTTAGAGGTTATATAGGGTTAATTAGTGGTAAGTATGGATTATTGAGGGATAATTAGTGGTATAGTTGGGGTCATTTAGGGGAATTATTGGTTAATTGGGGGTTAATTGGGGGTCAATTATGGTGTAATTAGTGGTAAATTTCAGTATTCTTTGAGAGGATGGATATTGAGAACATACTTGAAAAATATATATAGGGTCGGTCCTTCTAAACGCCCCCCAAAAGTCATGAGAATTCAACTTTTGGAGGCGGTCTTTAAAACACCGCCTCCTAAAGTAAAATTATCTTGAATTTTGGGGGGGGGTTAGAAAACCTCCTTGAAACATATATTTAGGGACATTATTTATAAACTGCCTCCTTAAAAGTCATGAAATTTTAACAAATGGAAACGGTCTTTTATAAACCACCGCCAAAATTTCAATTCTCAAGGATTTGGTTGGCGGGGGGCATTTAAAAACCAATTTGAAAAATACCTTTAGGGGGGCTCATTAAATAACCTTCCCCCAATAGTCATGAGAATTGAACTTTTGGGGGCAAGTTTTAAAGAACTGCCCCCAAAACTCTAATTCTCATAACTTTTCGAGGGGATTGGGTTTAAAAACTGCCTCCAAAAACACCTTTAGGGGAAATACCCCCCCCCCAAAATCTATGAGAATTGGACCTTTTGCGGGGGGATTAAGAACCACCCCCAAATACCTAAAAAAAACAATTTGCGGGGGGAGGGGGGTGTTAGCAAAACCACCTTAAGCCAAAACCATCCCCAAAAGGGTTATTTGTTTTAGTGAGGGTATCTTAGTTTCCAAAATGGCCATTTAGGTGTTACTTCTATCAACATGCCTAGCATTATCCCTGGCACAACATTGGAGTTTTCCAGGAACTTTTTCTACCGCTATTTCTTTCAAACCTCCTGGCACAATTCCAGGCAATATGCGTTGCGATATACTTAGATATATACTTGGCTCTATGTCAAATATTTATCCTTGTGCAATTCATGGCGTAATTCCTGGTGCATTTCCTAGTGAAATCTCTTGCTCTATACCTGGCGCTATTTTGGACATTATTGTGGAGGCTATTCTCGATGTAAAATGGGATGTTATTATGGAAAATAATTGGGACAATAGTTGGGATGTTATTATGGAAAATAATTGGGACAATAATTGGGATGCTAATTGGGACGATAATTGGGATGCTAATTGGGACGCTAATTGGGGCGCTAATTAGCCTCCCAATTAGCATCTACTTTCAAAAAAGGATGCAAATAACGCCATATCGTGGAAAAGCATCCACTTTGTATAAAAAAATGATTAAAAATACACTAAAAGTGATAGTGGACACTAAAAAGGGAGCTAAAACATAATCTAATCATAGGTTTTTGTTGCAATGGGATGTTTGTATGTGCATCCATGGTCGTCACTACAATAGAAAAATTAAAAAAAAAACGAATCATTAGAAACATATACATGTGCTATAATGACATCTCTCAAAAATGAAAAATGTAAAAACTTTATGCAAGAACGAATACATTACAAACATAAATATCATCTCAATATACTATAATAACAACTACATGTAAACCAAAGTGGAAGGTTAGGATCAACTACATGTAAATCGATTAATGATCGATGTCAAAGAGCTCCTTTGTATCTAATTCATATCATGTTCGTGGCCCTTTCCTTTCTCAGAATCTAGCGTATGATGAGGAAGATTTGGTGGTGAAGTGACAGGCCTTGGATTTAGCATATTTTTACCACCATTTCACCTTATTTATAATTCCTTTTGCTTATCCATATTCATGCATTAATCCTTTCTTACGTTCATATCCGGGTTTTTATGCTTAAGTAATTTTTCCATTACATGTCTTAGTATTTCATTTGATTTTTGACTAACATCGAGGGAATTAGTGTACTATGCATTTGCTTTGAATATTGAATCAATTGTCGGAAGCAGCTACAACATATTTGAGGGTGTTCTGTAGTGGTGCAAAACATTTGTTACAGCATTACGGAAACTCTATCTGCAGCATTATAGAAAATCTATCTGTAACATTATGGAAACTCTATCTGCAGCATTACAGAAACTCTATTTGCAGCATTACGGAAACTATCTGCAGCATAACGGGAATTCTATTTGCAGCATTACAGAAAGTCAATAATTCAAATTTTACCTTCAACCACCAACTTTGGAGAAAGATATTCATTAGGAGTAATGGATTTTTATAAATCCATTATTTATATTATTCTTATATGTCTCAAATCATGATGTTAAATTAAAGTTGGTAAATGGAGGTGGATATGAGTGCATATTTGGTTTATTCACAGAGATTTGAAGATCTTTATCAAATATATATTGATGGACCTAAGAAGTAAAAAGTTGTTAAGAGACATTTGGGATGAGTTTTGACAATTTTATTATAGCCTCTATCCTAAATTTGAATTTGACTTGAATTGGGATGAGTTTTGACTATTTTGTTTGTAAACTTGGATCAGTTTGGTGACATAAAAGGACTGATTATTGACATGGGCAAAATTGCAACAAAACCATAACCAAATCTGCCCTAAAGACTAGTACAGTCCTGTAGTAGCTTGTAAGAAAACCTTCTGATATTTTTTGGATAGCATTTATTCTAGTCCCATATCCTGTATTCAATAGTAAAAGTTTGTACGCATTGGTTCAAATCAATAATATCATGGTGGGTCTCTGTCTAGGGTTGCAGCCTGCTTATGACCTCCATAGTATGTTCAATAACTGCGTTGTTGTTATAAATGGCCCTAAATCATACATATGGCAGCATTCATTTGGTAAAAAAATAAAATCCATGATTTTAAATTTGCCACAGTGCCAAGATATCATGCCTTGTGAGAATGGGTCATTGGATATGATTTCATGTGTTCTTGAAACTAGTTGGTGATTGGTTCCTCCACATTTTTCTTCACTATTGGAAACTGTAATTTTTCTTGCATTAAGAATGGATGAAAATCTAGTTGTGATTTAGTTACAGATATATTTTCTGAACTTTTACAACAAGCATTGTATTCACATTTCAAGAAATTGAAAAGTAGGGAGGACATCTCATGTTGTTTCAATTGTCGAATTTGAAGAATGTGGTCAAGCTATCAATGAAAATTTTTTACAGTTCTGAAGAAAGCATTCCAACTACGACCATATTCAATGCAACAAAAAGAATGGTTTCAGAATTTTAGCAGCATATTTGCACAAAATTGGAAAATCATAAGCAGACTATGGCAGCAAAAATGCATTTAGATCAGCAAGTTGAAGACTACATGTTCAACAACTTTATTTTTAGAGGAGAAAGTAGTTCAAGTCTTAATCAACTACAATTCCTCCATGAGTGCAAATTGAACTATACATTGTGCTCTAGTTATATTTGCGCATGAGGACATGTGAATTCTTTAGCTTAGGGGAGGAGAGGATTATTGCCATTATTTGCAGCAATTACATCAGTCTTGGTAATTCTCTTCACCTCATATATCAAGAGTCTTATGACTTTCAAAGTTTGAAGCAACACTGTTTCTTTTGAAATGAAAGTGAATCTCCATGCATAAAAGCTATCATACAGTTGAATGAGTATTCTCATGACAGTTATAAGAGGGTGACATTATTTAGAAGAAGCACTTTGTTGAAATCAGTTGGGTCTATGTAACATGCACATGGAAAAACAAAGCTTTTAAGAATCCATAATGATGCTACCAGCCCATTTAGAAAAATATGGAGGAGACTCTGTTTTGATTTTTATATTCATGTATATTTCAAGTCTTCACGCAGTTCACTTGGCAAATGCATGCACAACAATGGAGCATTTTATGGCATAAAAAAATTGCAGAAATTGAAGTGGAGATATCTCCCAAACAGTGAAATGGGTTTTCACGAAACTTGGTGGAGATAAGCATCACGGTAAGAAGAATAAATACACCAATTTTCACGAGAAATCAAGCATAGTCACCTACAACCATTTTCTCGAGAACTGTGATGTGAGTTTCTCTAATTTGTGGCTGGGAGAAGCATAATGGCATTCCTTACACCCCTGCAAAGTTTGGTGAAAACCGAGTTGATATTTTTTGAGAAATCAAGCATAGTCACCTACATCCATTTTCTCATTTTCTCGAAAACTGTGATGTGGGTTTCTCCAATTTTTTGTTGGGAGAAGCATAATGGCATTCCTAACACCCATGCAAAGTTTGGTAATAACCCAGTTCATATTTTTGGAAAAATGATATTTTTTGTGAAAGCTACAAATTGCCAGTCCTTTGGCTACAAAATATATTTTTTCTTGCATTTTTACAATAAAAATGTTAAGTTGGCATGGAGGATTTTTTAGGATGAAATTTCATACCTCTTGATGATCAGATACATTGGTGGTGGCTTGTTGACAATGAATTTTGAGGCCTACATTACAAATGAACATCATTTAGCTTGGTTGACACAGGGTTGCATGAGGACATGTAACATTTTCAGTTTGGGGGAGATAACGAGCCTTGGATTTAGAATATTTTTACCACCATTTCACCTTATTTATAATTCCTTTTGCTTATCCATATTCATGCATTAATCCTTTCTTACGCTCATATTTGGGTTTTTATGCTCAAGTAATTTTTGCATTACATGTCTTAGTATTTCGTTTGATTTTTTACTAACATCGAGGGAATTGGTGTACTATGCATTTGCTTTGAATATTGAATCAATTGTCGGAAGTAGCTACAACATATTTGAGGGAGTTCTATAGCGGTGCAGAACATTTGTTGCAGCATTATGAAAACTCTATCTGTAGCATTACAGAAACACTATCTGCAACATTACAAAAACTCTATCTGCAGCATTACGGAAACTATCTGCAACATTACGAAAATTCTATTTGCAGCATTACAGAAAATCAATAATTCAAATTTTACCTTCAACCACCAACTTTAGAGAAAGATATTCATTAGGAGTAATGGTTTTTATAAATCCATTATTTATATTATTCTTATATGTCTCAAATCATGATGTTAAATTAAAGTTGGTAAATAGAGGTGGATATGAGTGCATATTTGGCTTATTCACGAAGATTTGAAGATCTCTATCAAATATATGATGGACATAAGAAGTCAAAAGTTGTTAAGAGACATTTGAGATGAGTTTTGACTATTTTATTATAGCCTCTATCCTAAATTCGAATTTGACTTCAAAGGTATTCTAAATAGCATGTAGTTAGTGAGGATCTTGTATTAGTTTTGAATTAGTTTTGAGATCCAAACTTTTAGGAATTTGTTGAGGATATTTTGGATCCTTATTTATTATTTGTTATGGAGAAATCATGTATAAATAAGAGTTCTTTCTCCATTCTATGGGAGGAATCTTAGAGCAATAGTCCAATTGATGATGGAATAAATCTATATTCTCATTTTGATTCAATTAGATATTAGTTTTATAATTTCTTTTGCAATATGATTTTATTTATTTATTTTATGTTGATGTAGTTGTACTTCATTGCTTAGTTGTGATTTTTTATGAAGTGTGAATTTTATTTCTGCAATTTGATTTCAATGCATAGATAGAGATTTAAATGTTTATTTTACAATCATTGAGCTTAATGCAATAATGTTATTTAATCCATTGGATCATAAACAGTAACTTGTATTTGGCAAGGATAGCTTTTAGATTTTATTTCTGCAATTTACCTTTATGTCAAAGTGTGTTGTGAACTTAGATTTAGAATTTACTTTCTTGCATAGTGTGAACGTAGTATTATAATTTAATTTTCCCGCAAAGTGTGACATAGTTCTAGGATGTACTTTTCTGCAGATTGTGAATGTAGTTTTAGAATTTACTTTCAAGTGTGAATCTAATTTTAGCATTTACTTTCATGTCGTGTGTTTTACTTTCATGTCGTGTGATTTACTTTCATTGCAATTTAGCTTCAATAGTTGTTTAGATGGCTAGTTCCTTGCCAAGACAATGTAACTGCTCATACCATTGTTTGTAAGTAAGGTTATTGAACTACAACTTCAAGTAGATAAACCAATGAAAGAGGAGATTGTGTTTTGCACATATAGTGCATGGTAACTCACAAGTTCTCAACGAACCCTAGCTTGACAATTAATATACACTTCTTAGTTATTTTCTAAGTAATTAGAAGGCAATTAATGATTAATATACTATAATAACAAAATCTAATCATAGGTTTTTGTTGCAGTGGGATGTTTGTATGTGCATCCATTGTCGTCGCTACGATAGAAAAAAAAAATCATTAGAAACATATACATGTGTTATAATGACATCTCTCAAAAATGAAAAATGTAAAAACTTTATGCAAGAACGAATACATTACAAACATAAATATCATCTCAATATACTATAATAATAGCTACATGTAAACCAAAGTGGAAGGTGAGAATCAACTACATGTAATTCGATTAATGATCGATGTCGGAGAGCTCCTTTGTATCTAATGCATATCATGTTCATGGCCCTTTCCTTTCTCAGAATCTAGTGTATGATGAGGAAGATTTGGTGGTGAAGTCCTCTGTGTCATTAAGAAGGGGCAATATTTTGAATGTGAGGTTTGATCTACGCTTGTTCCATGAAGTAAATCTCTTATCAGTGGATAGCGATGAAGACCCAAATCCACCGAGTGAGTGTCTTAGTGGTGAAGGAGGTCAAAAAAGATGTGGTTGTTCATCTTTGCAACAAAGTAAGTGGTGTATCTGTAAGGAGGGGAACCTACTCCCTTGGGTTTTGGGTGATGATGTAAAATCCATCTTGCCATTGGGTTGTTTTCACAAGCATTGGTTGGACATTTTTAGGGTAAAATAATGTGTGGGAAAAAACTATAGGGTTTGGTTGAGTCAAGTCTAGAAAGAAAGCCTAGGTTATAGTCCATAGTTCTTCCTCCTAGCCAAAGGGTGGATGGCTTTTCTTTTCCAATTTGCAATAGATGTGGAAAACATATTGAAGAAAAGTTGGTCTTGGGATTCAAATCCCTTATTTCTTAGGTGGATGCAAAATTCATTAAGGGGATTGATAGTATGGAGGAATTTACATATGTTAAATAACCATTTTGAAAAAATTTAGTTTTGGATTTTTCATTTACATGGATTTTTAATTTAGGGAAATATAAAAAATTATATTTTTATTAAGGAATAGAAGCTTTTAGTAGCTACTATGGATCTCTCCTTGATTCCAAAACTCACCTCCTTCAACTACTTCGAATGGAAAGGAAAAGCAGAGATCTTGTAATGTCTCCATTCAAATAAACATCAACTAGGGAAAACTCCACCAACCTACTAGCTTCCTAGGTTGGGGTGGAGACATTAAAATTGGAATAAGGAGACTAATAAACCCAAATTGTGACTTTGGTTTGGACATAATTATATTAAGAGGGGAAAAATAAATATTTATGGTGATAAAATAAGATGGAACTTGTATTGATGTATATGTAAGTTCAGAATGTATTTCATATATATATGTTGTATGTACTCCTATAGAGATGGTATTATTCCTCTATACAGAAGTGTCGTCATTTATATTGTAAATGTCGTAACTTATACTTGATGGGTTATTAGACCACCTTGTTGGGGTTGGCCCTGTATAAGTCATGTGGGTCAAAGGGTTATTAGACCACCCTATTGGGGGTCGGCCATGTGGGTCAAAGGGTTATTAGACCACCCTATTGGGGGTTGTCCTAGTCAGCATTATGTTATGTGGTTAAGTTCGAGCCTACATGATTTATGTAAAAGGAAAGTCAAGTCAAGTATAAATAGAGTGCGGGAGGCACTCTATTTGATATCTCACTTCTCACTCATGCACTCAAGGAGGAGTGGCGCACTTATGAAGGAGGAGGATCTGCTGCTAGGATATGTCTATCTCTTGGGTTGTATCATCGCTCTATCTATCTCTGAGGAAGTTATTGGGGTTTTTCACCTTTATGGTTTTCCCCAAGTAAATCTTTGTGTCTCTTGTGTGCTTGCATTATTGTCTCCATGATTGATATGCTGTAGATATGTTGTACATGTTGTTCTCTCAGTTAAGATCCTAGATTAGATTGAAGTAAATTCTAAAAATTTAACATGGTATTAGAGCTAGCCTGAAAGAAGGCATGATATGGCATGTATGACACTTGTTGCACTTACGATGCTAGGGCTTGATATAGCAAAACCCAGTCATCGTAGCACTTTCGCTATAAATACGATTTGGCGAAGTTTTCAGATCTGAAATACTTACAAGTCGAAGATTAAATCCCCATGTACCTTGTGTCCAAAGGACAACCTCTAATTCGTTGTACTTTGTGATTTATGATCTGGACAATATAGGGTTTCTGCCTCTTCCAGATCTGAGTCAAAATCAGGTGACCTTGGGAAAAAGTCATAACTTGGGCTAGGAAGCTCCAAATGAAATTTCGTAAAAAGACACAGGTAGTACAAAGATTGTACTATCTCAGCAAAAGTTTTTAGAGGCCGAAATTGAACCAGTGACACGTGGTATGCCGTAGAAGATCGCTTTCTTATATTATCCCATAAAAAGGTCACGTTGCAACACTTGGCATAACTCTCTCTCAGAGAGTCCAATTGAGGTCAGACCTGTCAGGATGGAAACATAATAGGGTGAGATATCTCAGAAAACGTTTTCAGAGGCTGAAGTTGAAACAGTCACATGTGGCACGCCGTACAAGTTCGCTCTCCTGTATTATCCCATAAACGGGTCATGTTGCGACACTTGGCATAACTCTCTCTCAGAGAATCCAATTGAGGTCAGACCTATCAGGATGGAAAGATAATAGGTCGGGATATCACAAGAAACTTTTTCAGACCCTTTGGGTCAAAAAGTTAAGAGTTACATCAGAAACAATCAGGTACATATTTCTATCAAAACATAATTATTTTTGAGTACCTTCATTCATGGCTTCCGGAATTTAGGGCTTCGGAGAAAGTTGGAATTTTTGTAATCGGAGACCACGGCTGGATGATACTCATCAAAATAGAAATTTAGAGACCAAGATCAGAATTTTTGGTTGGGAAGAAGGTCGGGCTTGATCAGACCCCAGTTTGGGACTATGATCAGAAAAGTGGAAAATTAGGGCTTCTGTAAAAATGGGAATTTTTGAAATCTGTGACCACGGCTGGAAGCTCCTCAGAAAAATAGAAGCTTAGAGCTTTGGATCAAACCTTTTGATTGGGCAAAAGAGTGGGCTTCATCAAACCCCAGTTCAGGGTCACGTCGAGTGAATCTGGAAGTTTCAAAGGCAAAATTGAGGAGTGAAACTTTGTTGTTTTCAAATTTTGAATATACTAGCTTGATCAGCTCATCAAGGCGCATATTTCTATACTTTTGAAAGTTTGAAATTCAAAGTTTGAATTTTTGGGGTTTCTCTGACAAACCCATATCCAGCTCCAGGACCAGTTCTTGCAAATCAAGTGGATTAGGTTAATCCTAGAAGAAGATGGATTGGTCACCTGCATAAGTAAAGAAGTTCCTATTTCAGAGGGAGATGAGGCTAAGGCCTTACATAAGAATATTACAAGCGATCTCGACAGGTATGACTCATCGAGGTATGTTTCGATATTTGTTCATGATTAAGTTTATGGTATGATTGTCTTCATGTTATTATGGTTAGTACAATCTTGATTTTAGATTTGTCGTATCACCTTAACAAATTAATGAATGCATGATAGAAAATATTCATTGATTAGGGTGTTGACACTTATGATTGTACTAATGCATTATGGTGTTGTATGAGGTTTATGTTGTCTACTAACATGAAAGGTACACCAAGAAAGACAAATCATGTTCTGGTTCAAGAACATATGATCATGATGACATGAGGACAAAGATTCATCCATTGTCATGGATCTCATAGAAGATCCATTTACGAGGTATGTATAACTTGGTTTTATAATGGTTAACCTATGAGATATATAGGTTACTAGCACAAGTCATTGAAGAAGAACAAGAAGACATCATGTGAGTATGTTAGACATAACTAGCTAGCATGCTAATCCAGGTATGTTTTTCCTATATCAAGATAGAATCCTACCTTGGGTTAGGATCTTATACTGTTGTGTTGTTGATAATGATTATTCATGAAGTCATAAGTTTGAATAATCATGGGTATATGCATATTATGTGTCTTACCTTAATTAATGATATGACTAACCCGAAGAGTCATAGGTTTGAGTAATCATAGGTTTAGACATGTTATGTTTCTTATGATTTGACTAACCATAAGAATCCTACATAAACCTTGAATGCTAATGCTTATTATTTCTGTTTGAAATGATCATGACTATACATGCTTGAGATTATTGTGTTTTAATAGTATACTAATGAATGTATGATTTTATATGAGAGCACAAGGATAACACAATCATGATACTAATAAGCATGCATAGGGACCAAGGATGAATATGAGTTCAAGAACAGGTAATCCAGGAAGCAAAGATCAAGAGGGAGCACACTCCAGTTGTTCCTGCAAGAAAGCAAAGGAACACACTTCAGTAGTTTCTGCAAGGATGCAGATATTCAAAGGGAGTTGACCATCTCTCTACATTCCACAACAAAAAGGTGTAGAAGAAGCTACTTCAGATTAGGACTCCAGTATCTCCTGCAAGGAAGCGAAGACTTAGAGGGAGTCCACCCAACGAACAAACAAAGATAAGTATTTGAATTGTCATTTCTTAAATATTACTGTTCAATAATGTATATATTGATGTTCCTAGAATTAGGTTGTGTATTATGCATATTAGAATAATGGCATTGATGAACAGTATACTACTAATATGCATGGGTAAGTGGTTTATGGCACTATACAACATTCCATTGCTGCTTATCTAGAATGAAACCTCTTTGCTGACATGTTGGGAGTTGTGCACACTCTTAACAATGTTCTGGTAGAGATTGGAAGGCATCTAGAAAGTTACGGGATATGGATAAATGTTGTATTGAAGCATTGGCTAAGACAATTGCATGACTGTATGACATATTTCTTTATGTGTATTTGTTCTGAAAACTATGAGATGTTTTCTAATCATGCAATTTAACTTGTTGTGTAGGAAAGATCGTATGCCATCACCTACAAAAGAAGAACTACCACATTTGTTCAGCAACAAAATTATCTATTGAAGATATTGAAGTTCCCAGTATATGGGAAGAATGCCATGATCCGTCGATCATGAAGAATGATGTTTGGGATGTAATCCCAAGACCTGAAGGGAAGTTTGTTATGACTTCCATATGGATCTATCAAGATCAAGCATGCTGCAGACGGTAGCATAGAGAAATATAAAAGTGATGAAATAGAAGATACACCAGATGGATTTCAAGACAGCTTTCTTGAATTGTGTAGTTGAAGAAGAAGTGTATGTGGAGCAGCCACTTGGTTCTGAGACACATGATAGGAAATCATATATGTGCAGAACTTGGTATGGTAGGATAAGCAACTTTCTATCCAGTTTGGTCTTTACCAAGAGTAAAGCGGGTTCCAACCTTTACTACAATGTTGACGAAGGCAATCCAGTGATACTACTATGTGGATGACCTGTTTGTATCAGGTGAGAATAGATTGATTGCCGACACACAGCGGAAGCTTGCTACCGAGTTTGAGTTGAGGAACTTGGGGATGATGCACTATTTGTTTTTGGCATGGAGGTGTGGCAGAGTGATGGAATCTTCCTTGGACAAGGGAAGTATGCAGTAGAGATCCTGAAGAGGTTCGGGATGATGGACTGCAAGGCTATGGACACACCTATGGCATCGAACCTGAAGCGTCTATGTGATGCTTCATCTGAGCGGGTTGATATCACTATGTATCGTCAGATGATTGGGTCCTTGATGTACCTGACGAACACGAGACCAGATATTTTCCTTGCGGTGAACACATTGAGCTTGTTCCTGACGGATCCGAGGAGTGTTCACCTAGTTGCTGTAAAGCATGTTTTGAGGTACCTGAAGGGTACAATGGATTTTGGGCTCAAGTATGAAGCGAATCAAAAGTTTAACCTACAGGGTTATGTTGATTCAGATTGGGCTGGCAGTGCTACAGATAGGAAGAGCACATCTGGGTGATGCTTTAGTATGGGATCAGGTGTGCTCTCATGGTTTAGTAGGAAGAAGTCCTGCGTGGCACTGAGTACAGCTGAGGCAGAGTATGTTGCAGCCTGTTCAGCTAGTTGTGAGGCAGTATGGCTACAGAAGATACTGTCTGATTTATTTGATCTCCTGTTGGATTCTACTAGTATCTTCTGTGATAACCAGAGTTGTGTGAAGAGAAACCAGTGTTTCATGACAGGTCGAAACACATAGAGATCAAATATCACTATATCAGGGATATGGTGTAGAGAGGAGTTGTGAAGCTCCTGTATGTTGCGACAGATGAGCAGATTGCAGATGCGTTGACGAAGCCACTAGCCAGAGTGAAGTTTGAGTACTTCAGAGAGAGGCTTGGCGTTCTTCAGATCGAGGACACTTCGAGGAAGAAGTGATGGACACATTTGCTAAATCCATTCCAAGCATGTTGGAAGGAGGATCCTTCACATGGCTATGGATGTAAGTGCTGGATGATGAGCATCAGGATCATGTTTTGGTTTCTGCTTTGATATGATCAGTTGGATCATTTATATGTATGCATCATGTTCGATGCTGGATATGATCAGTTGGATCATTTATATGTATGTATGCATCATGTTGGATGCTAGATATGATCGGTCGGACCATGTGTATGTATTTTTGTATATGCATCATGTTGGATGCTTGGACCATGTATCTGTATATGTATCAGGTGGATACATTGTATGATCAGGTGGATCATGTATGGTTATATGTATCATGTATTTGTATTTGTATCAGGTGGATACATTATATGATCAGGTGGATCATGTATGATGATATGTATCAGGTAGATACTTGGTATGCATCAGGTAGATGCATTGTATGATCAGTATGATCATGGATGACGAGCTTCAGGATGTTGCTCCAGATGACATGCAGCAGGATGTTGCAGTGATGATGATCAGGATGATCATGTGTACATCAGGATGATGTATGGTGAGTATCAGGTTGATACTCTATGGCCGTAAATCAGGTTGTGCAGATGAGCATGTAATTCGGTGCCCTGGGATATTTGCAGATAGTCTTTTGAGGTTTTGCATATGGCATATAATTCGGTGCCCTGGGATATCTAGCAAATGTTCTTTCGAGGTTTTTCTCTAGGAGGACATATAATTCGTTGCCCTGGTATATTTGCAGATAGTCTTTCGAGGTTTTGCCTATGGCATGTAATTCGGTGCCCTGGGATATCTGGCAGATGCTCTTTCGAGGTTTTGTCCTATGGCATATAATTCGGTTCCCTAGGATATCCGATAGGTTGGGCTGTGTGCCCGTAATCAGTCCTAGGATGCTCTTGCGAGGTTTTGCCATGACCACATGTAATTCATGCCCTGGGAGATCCTATAGGTAGAGCTACATGCTCATAACAGCCTGGGATGCTCTTGCGAGGTTTTGTGGTGGGGTCACATGTAATAAGTCCTGTAGATCTGGACAGGATGAAAAAGGTCTCAGATGCTCTTTAGAGTTCTTGCTAGTCAAGAGACTCTTTTAAGGTTTTGTGACACACGTAATAAGTCTTGAAGATTCCACAGTATGGCCAGTGATGATGAAGACCTGCAGGTGGTGGGCCTACATCTAGTATGAAAAAGGATTGGCTCTGTAGAACTTCCTATGACGAGTAGATTTTGAGATTGATTGAGATAGCAGCAGCAGTGAAGATGATCCAGAGAAGATGACTTGTGATAGAAGACCTGTGCTGAGAAATACCTTCCTAGTTAAGAGGGAGTGTTGATGTATATGTAACTTCGGAATGTATTTCATATATGTATGTTGTATGTACTCCTATAGAGATGGTATTATTCCTCTATACGGAAGTGTCGTCATTTATATTGTAAATGTCGTAACTTATACTTGATGGGTTATTAGACCACCTTGTTGGGGTCGGCCCTGTATAAGTGATGTGGGTCAAAGGGTTATTAGACCACCCTATTGGGGGTCGGCCCAGTCAACATTATGTTATGTGGTTAAGTTCGAGCCTACATGATTTATGTAAAAGGCAAGTCAAGTCAAGTATAAATAGAGTGCGGGAGTCACTCTATTTGATATCTCACTTTTCACTCATGCACTCAAGGAGGAGTGGCACACTTATGGAGGAGGAGGATCTGCTGCTAGGATATGTCTATCTCTTGGGTTGTATCATTGCTCTATCTATTTCTGAGGAAGTTATTGGGGTTTTTCACCTTTATGGTTTTCCCCAAGTATATCTTTGTGTCTCTTGTGTGCTTGCATTATTGTCTCCATGATTGATATGATGTAGATATGTTGTACATGTTGTTCTCTCAGTTAAGATCCTAGATCATATTGAAGTAAATTCTGAAAATTTAACAACTTGGTCGCAGAGACACATTGGTGGTGTGGGACCCCAAAAAAGCTAGATTCTCCATGCCACATGGCATTCCACTCTCACCCATTCGAATCCAAGGTGGAGTCCACTATTCTTTGGGTATTCAGAAGGGAATATTACTTGGTATGACTCAATGAGGTCTAAATGTAGAGGAAGAGTAACTCCCATGGGAGAGGAAGAGGCATTTTGGAGCTAGTGGGACACTTGGGATAGATTCACTAGCTTCTATGACACCAATGTTGAAGATGCCTATGAAATTTCTGAAAAATCAGACCTGATGGCTGACATATGGCATACATGAAATTTCAGGGCTAAAAATAGACTCCATGAAGGCTCCCAAGTGAGTTAGGGTATCGAAAGAGACACCGATTCGAATTTGGTGAAGGAGGAGGCTAGAATTGGAAGGACAAATGGCATACTTGGGAAACTCTTCCCAAATTGAGTTGGAATGAATATCATGGACGAAATTCGAATTGGGGAAGCATTAGGAAGTTTATAAAAATTAGGAACAAAAAATAATACCATATTTTGATCATTTTACATTTTTCATTTTGCATTTGGAGAGAAGAGCTAGTAGAGAGCTAGTCTACTTGTCTTAGCACCAATTTCGAGGGTGAAAGATTCCCATCCTAATTGGAAGTTGGATAATCCATTCAAACCTTTCATTGGAGCTACAATGGAGTATTTAGTTATAGTTTGAAGCTATAGGGAATCTCTTGGTTCATTCATTTACAACTTTTTCTTGCATCTCTTTAACATTTTCTTGAATATTTGGGCCCCTGGAGGAATTGCGCCTTTGGTGAGATGATGATCTCTTTGTGAGAGTCCAAGAATATAAATTTCTTTGTATTCTGATATATATAATCTGTATTTACTACTCAGAAGACTCTCAAGTCGAAATACCAAGTAAAACTATGTAAAAATACCAAACAATGCATAAATGATGCCATTTTACCAAGATCTTGTTGTTGGAGCTTGAAGAGACATTATTTTGAATTGTATCAGTCATTATCTATGATTTTATTCATTTATGGAGTGTCATTAATGTTTTTAAGAAGTTTCATTAACATTTCACAAGTCATTGTTACCTAAATTTCGTATTTCATAACATATGGTGAAAATTACTAGCTTTTCCCCCTATGTGAAGTCTTGCATATAAACATCTGATTTAAGGGAGTTGCAGAAGGACATAGGAACTAATTGATGATAAATTGGGAATAAAATTAAATTCTTTTATCAGTACCATACCTATTTTCTGAAATTTGGAACTTTTTAACAACATTTGGAGAGCCATCCTTGTCCACTACCCTTGGGGGTTTTGAAGCTCAATTTGACTAGTACATTTCCCTACTTTGTCCAGATTGTAAATAAATGTTGCAGAAGTGTTTTAAGTTTTTTTAAGAATACATTATAATTAATTATATTTATGAATACCTTAAAAACTCATTCATACCCATTCAGAAGAATTTGGATCCATTCGAAAGCAGTTGGATCAATACTAGTCCAAGGATTGAATTGGTTAAAAAAAGCAATTTTTCCTAGTTTGTGCAAAATATTAAAAAGGGACACTAAAAATGGTATCAGAGCATGGTCCTTTCACTTGATGTGGATGACCATTCATGAGGACAAAAATTCAAACAAATAATCCCCCACCCTTAGAAACTGAAACTGAAGGTGTTGTTGTTGAAGAGGAAGAAATAGGAAAAAAAGTGCATTTTGTTGAAACTATGGATAGGGATGAGAAGGAAACCTAAAAAGATAGGAAATAATTTACTAAACTCATGAAACCATTATTTGAATACATGAAAAAACATATCATAATAGGGTTCGAATTGTTTTCTAGTCAACTTGGGAGCAAAGGAGTAATAGGAGGAAGCAGTAGTTCTCATTCTGAGGAAAAGAAGGAAATGGGTGAGTATATTTTCTCAAGCACAAGACCCCATAATAGAACTAATGAATTTCATAGCACACCAAGGCCTAATGCACCTAAATTTCTTGAGTTCAAAGAATATCCTAACACCTAATTTGAGATGCAGGAAGTGGTGACAAAATGGGAAAACTTGAGTGAAGATTGTAGAAGAACACTACCATTTGACCAATTGTTTAATGCATCAAGCAAACTCAAAATGGGGGAAGGTAATAAGAATCCATTTCATAATAAAGAATTGAATTGTGCCATTGGTAAAATTCACCTTCCCACTTTTGATGGCTCACCCCAAAGTTCTGCAAATACTTGGGTACAAAAACTAGATGTTTATTTTCAGCAGAATCCAATGGTGGAAAATGATGCTTTAAAAATGGCTATTTTGCATCTAGAAGGAGATGCCAATGATTGGTGGTTCCATGGTATGAAAAATTTGGGACATGATCAAGTTACAACCCATGGAAATTGTTTTGATAGGGTATTAGAAATATTTGAGCAAAAAGACCCAGAATTTCCTTTCAAAGAACTAGCCCAATCGAAGCAAGTTGGAACCCCTGCTAAATATATGATGGAATTTCAAAAATTATTAGTTAAGGTGGATGATATATCTATGGTAAGATTATTATTGTTTTTTACTGAAGGTTTGGTTGAACCCTTAAAAGGTTTATTTAAGGCCCATAAACCCAATTCATTGAAGGATGCTATGACATTGACAAGAGATCTACAAAATGTCCTACCTAGGACAAGGTTTCCTCCCAAGCCCAACTTCCTTTCTCAATTTAGATCTGAAAAGAAGCCATGGAAAGAAGATGAATGTGGAAAGGATAAGAAAGAGTAACTAAGTAGGGAAGAACTCAAAAGGAAGAAACTATGTTACTCATGCTTCCAACCATGGGTACCAGGACATAGATCTGCTAAGGGAAAGGCCCAATTCATTAAATTATTTTGTGATGATGAGTATGAAGGGGGAATGGAGGAAGGAGGACATATTTCAGCCCAAGAAGAGGGATATGCCAGAGCAAAAAAAGAAGAGAAAAATAAGAAGATCATCCGTTACCTTACAAAGGGAGACTAGCAGCTCTTTCAAGAGTGCCTCGTTTCCACACTATTCGATGCCAATGAACTGTACAAGGACAAAGGGTTTTGGTATTTGTAGATGGAGGAGCCACACATAAATTCATTGATGTAGCCATGGTGGAGAGGATAAAGATACTTGCTGAACCATTCTAGGGATTCACAGTCATCATTCTAGGTCACCATACTATGGAGTGCAAAACATGGATTCCAAAGCTACAACTCACCATATCTAATTACACATTTTTTGATAGCTTTTATGTGGTTGATGTTACTAATACTAATGTGGTATTGGGAGTGCAATGGCTATACTCTATAGGGGAACATACAGTGAATTATCAAATCCCTGAGATGAGATTCAAATATTTGGAGGGAAAACAAAGGGTATTGAGAGGAATGCACACCTATCCGAATAAGGTAGTATCCTCCCACAGTATGAAACACAAGAATGAAAAGGTTTTGGGAGACATTCCTCATGGAAGGACACCTGATAGAGGAGGAAAAATTTTGAAGCATACTAAATTTAGATTGCTTGAGGGCAAGCAATCTTGGGTGGGGAGGACTGTAATGTCCCCATTTAAATAAATATCAAGTAGGGAAAATTCCACCAACCTACTAGTTTCCTAGGTTGGGTTGGAGACATTAAAATTGGAATAAGGTGACTAAAAACCAAAATGGACTTTAGTTTGGTAATAAATATATTAAGAGGATAAAAATAAATATTTATGGTGAAAAAATAAGATGGCACTTGGTTATGGAGACACATTGGTGGTGTGGGACCCCCAAAAAGCTAGATTCGCCATGCCACAAGGCATTCCACTCTCACTCATTCGAATACAAGGTGGACTCCACTATTCTTGGGGTATTTGGAAGGGCATGTTACTTGGAATGACTCAATGAGGTTGAAATGTAGAGGAAGAGTAACTCCCATGGGAGAGGAAGAGGCATTTTGGAGCTAGTGGGACACTTAGGCTAGATTCCCTAGCTTCTATGACACCAATGATGAATATTCCTATGGAATCTCTGAAAAATAAGACTTGATGGCTGACATCTAACATACATGACATTTTAGGGATAAAAATATCCTCCAATAAGGTGCTTGATTGAGTTAGGTAATCCAAAGAGACACCAATTCGAATTTGGTGAAGGAGGAGGCTAGAATTGAAAGGACAAGTGGCATACTTGGGAATCTCTTCCCAAATTGAGTTGGCATGAATCTCATGGATGGAATTCGAATTGGGGAAGCCTTAGGAAGTTTATAAAATTTAGGAACAAATAATAAGACCAGATGTTTATCATTTTACATTCTGCATTTTGGATTTGGAGAGAAGAGCTAGTAGAGAGCAAGTCTACTTGCCTTAGCACCAATTTCGAGGGTGAAAGATTCCCATCCTAATTGGAAATTTGAGAGGAAATTAAAACCTTTAATTTGGATCTGAAATAGAGTATTTAGTTACAATTTTAAGCTACAGTTCATCTCGTGGTTCATTCATCTACAACTTGTTCTTGCATCTCTTTCACATTTTCTTGCATATTTGGGCCCCTGGAGGAATTACGCCTTTGGTGAGATGTTGATATATTTGTGAGAGTCCAACAATCTCAATTTGTTTGTATTATTATATATATACTCTGTATTTTACTGCTCAAAAGACTCTCAGGTTGAAATACCAAGTGAAACTATGTAAAAATACCAAACAATGCATAAATGATGCCATTTTCCATAGATCTTGTTGTTGGAGCTTGAAGAGACATTATTTTTTATTGTATCAATCATTCTCTGTGATTTTATTGATGCATGTAGTGTAATTAATGTTTTGAATTACTTTCATTAACATTTCACAAGTCATTGTAACCTAAATTTCGAATTTCACAACATATGGTGAAAATTACTAGCTTTCCCCCCTATGTGAAATCTTGCATATAAACATCTGATTTAAGGGAGTTGAAAAAGGCCATAGGAACTAATAGATGATACATTGGGGAGATCATTAAAGTCATTTATCAGTACCATACCTCTTTTCTGAAATTTGGAAGGGTTTAACAACATTTGGATAGCCATCCTTGTCCACTACCCTTGGGGGTTTTGAAGCTCGATTTGACTAGTACATTTCCCTACTTTGTCCAAATTGCAAATGAATGTTTCAGAAGTGTTTTAGGGGTTTTTAAGAATCCATTAGAATCAATTATATGTCTAAATACCTTTCAAACTCATTCAGACCCAATTCAGAAGAATTTGGAGCCATTCAGAAGCAATTGGGTCAATACAAGTCCAAGGGGCGAATTGGTTAAAAATTGCAATTTTTCCTAGTTTGTGCAAAATATTAAAAAGGGGCACTATAGATCTTCATTCTTAGCAAATTTCTCCACATATTGTTACATGGGACTAATGCCGAACATAATGGTGCTATAGAGAAATCCAAGTATCTAAAGAAACTTGATGAAACAGTTGGATTTCTACTCCTTAGCATTTCCGGAGATCTACACTTTCATCTCACTGGTTATGAAAACTCCCAAGGAGGCTTGGAAAAATATAGAATCCTTATTTGGGAAACATGATGATTTGAGAGGGAAACAATTGGAAAATGAGTTAATCTCTCTGAGCCCCAGGAGTTTCGAATCTATCACAGATTTCTTCACAAGGTTCAAGAACTTGGTTGTGCAGCTAAGGAAATGTGGACTTGAGAAAAAAGACAAGCATCTTATCCTTGCTCTCCTTTGGAAACAGAGTGTAGAATATTATGTGATTGTATCCACCTTCCAAACAACAAAACTCTCCATCCCAAACTGGAAAATTCCATCTCTAAGCGCATTCATCCTCTCTCTCTCAAAGGAGCAAGACAAATTGGTGAAAATGGGAGTGATAAAACCAAAGAGGGATCAAGCCCTTGCTGCGGGAGAAGGAAAGAATGCAAATGGAGAAGGGAAGCATACGGGTAAGGAAAAGAAATCCTATGAGCATAAATCAAGAGAGAATCCCAAATAGTCAGAAGGGACTTTGAATCCAAAGAGAGGCAAGCGAAACCAGAAAGAGGAAACCAAATGTCCATATTGCAACAGAGGTTTTCATCCTGAAAGGGCTTGCATGAAGAAGACCATTGATCTAATGGCCTAGCTTCTAGATAAAAACAATCTTCCGGTACCTGCAAATGCTAGAAGAAAACAAGTTGATTCTAAATTAGAGGACAAAGAGAGGTTTCATGCACTTATGGCTGGAAATTTGAATGACTCCTCCTTCATCATATATTTTGTAGCATCCAGGCACATTTATTCCTATAAGGATCTATTCCCTGAATTCGAACCTACTATGGGGAATTCTTTTCTGATGGGAGATGATTTTGAGGTCTCTTCTGAAGGGATTGGAAGGATCAATCTGGATCATGGGTACTTCAATGATGTACAGTATGTTCCTACTCTTGGAGCTAACCTCCTTTTTATTTACCAAATGACCCATACAGGAGTTCCAAAGAAGGTTACCTTTAATCCTAATGCGGTTGAAATCCAAGAGATCTCATCTGGGAAAATCATTGCACAAGGTATTGCAGACCACCATTTGAAAATCTATGAGTTTTATCATTTCTTACCTTACTCAAAACAAAGTGACTTCTTACTCATGCGAATGAAGTGAGTATACTTTGGCATGAGAGGTTTAGGCACCTCAACTACAAATATTTGCAAGAACTGCACAATCAAAAAATGGTTGAAGGGATTTTGAACATCAGATTTTCTAAAGGAACATATAAAGGTTGCTTGATTGGTAAGCATCTGAAGCATAAGTTCAGAAAGGAAACGCTAAGAGAGTCTCATCACCTCCTGAGTTGATCCACAGTGACATATCAGGACCTCTTCCTCACCTATTTTTGAATAATGTAAGATAAATCTTAACATTCGTACATGATTATTCTAGATTCAGTTGGGAATATTTTCTTAAGTTGAAATCAGAAGTCTTTGATACTTCAATTTATTTAAATCTTATGTAGAAAATTTCACTGAGAAGAATATCAAGTTCCTTCCTACTGATAATGGAGGAGAGTATATGAAGAATGAATTTCTATCTTTTTGTGAAGATGGGGGCATAGCTATGCACCACATTGTTCCTTACAGACCACAACAGAATGGTGTAGCAGAGAGAAAGAATAGAAATTTGAAAGACATGGGAACTTGCATGCTAGAGTCTAGAGTCTTGTCTCATATACTTTGGGCAGAAGTTGTCAATTGTGTTTCTTACCTCCAAAATAGAGTTCCTCATAAAGGGATACAAGGTAAAACTCCTTTCGAAGCTTGGATTGGATGCAAACCTGATGTATCTCATCTGAGAGTCTTTGGATCCAAGGCCTGGGAAAGGATTCCATCAAAGAAAAGGAAATATTTAGAGCCACATATTAAAGAGTGTATACATGTTGGTTATCAACTCAGTGCAAAGGCCTACAAACTGCTAGATCTATCCACCATGTATACATTTCTTGAGAGAAGTGTGCAGTTTGAGGAGTGGCCACTGCATGATTCCCACCATGTGGATGAAGAAAAATTTCCAACTACACCTCCACAACCTATTGAACAAGATAGCGAAGTATCCTCTCATGAAAGTTTAGATTTGAACTCTGAAAGTGAAGATGAACGAATGCTAGATCCAGATCCATAAGAACCTGAAGATCTAGCACCTGAAGATCCACCTCCTCTTACAATATGGGCTTCCATAACTCTTGAATCTGCTAGTGATCTTGTTGGAGATCCACAAGATCCAAGAAGAACTAGATCTGATTTTCAAAATGAAAGGTTTGCACTTTCTCACTGCACAGATCCATTTCTTGCTGACAGATGCTTTCTTATGATTGGATTAGATCGAAAAAATTTCTTTGAGGCCTCCCAATATCTGATATGGATAGGAGCTATGGATGAAGATTACCAATATCTTCAAAGAAATGAGACTTGGGAGCTTGTTTCTCTTCCTCCTGGAAGGAATCTTGTTCAATGCAAGTGGGTATACAGAAAAAATATGGATTCAGATGGAGTCACAAGATAGGTACAAGGCTCGCTTGGTTTCTAAAGGTTTCTCTCAAGTTCATGGGATTGACTATTCAGAGACATTCACTCTTGTTGCAAAGATGGATTCCATCCGTCTTGTTTTAGCTCTTGCTACATCCAAGCATTGGGAAGTGCATCAAATGGATGTCAAGAGTTCCTTTATTCATGTATATGTAGAGCAGGAGATCTACATGAAGCAACGTGAAGGATACACTGATGATCCTTCACTAGTGTGCAGATTGAGGAAGTCCTTGTATGGACTCAAGAAGGCTCCCCGAGCATGGTATGCTAAGATGGACTCCTTCTTACTATCACAAGATTTTTCAGAGATGCAAATCTGATTCGAATGTATACATGAGACATGATGGTAACTCTCTACTCCTTATTATTCTTTATGTTGATGATTTGTTGATTATAGGGAGTCTCTCTTCATGTCTTAGATCTATCAAAATAGCTTTGCACAACTCCTTCTCGATGCCATATCTAGATCTGCTAAAGCAGTTTCTTGGTCTTGAAGTCTCTTAGAGTTACTCAGGAATCAAGTTTGCATAGTCCAAATATGCATCAGATCTACTTGACAGGTTTCATAGGACGGAATGAAAACAAACATCATTTCCTTTTCTTTCAGGGATCATCCTAGAGGATGGTTCTTCTACGCCTTTGGTGGATAGTACTTTGTATCAACAATTGATCGGGATTCTTTTGTTTCTTACACATACTCTCCATGATCTATCTTATGCAGTCAGTGTTGTCTCCAGATACATGCAGGAGCCTCATGAGCTTCATTGGAAGGCAGCAAAGAGGAACTTGCATTATGTGCAAGGGACGAAGACCTATGGTATTCACTATGCAGCTGGGTCTCCATTGAACCTAGTTGGGTATACAGATTCATATTGGGCTAGAGATAACTCAGATCAAAATTCAACATCCATTTTTTTTTCATGAGTTGATCTGGTCCTATCTATTAGTCGAGCAAAAAGTAGACTACTTTAGCTCTTTCATCAACTGAGTCTGATTACAGAGGTGTAGTGAATGCAACCACACAATGCATTTGGTTACCGAGAATCTTCTTAGAGTTTGGGATTTGTTACAACACTCCACCAGTCATCTATTGTGATAATCAGAGTGCTATCAAGATTTCTACAGATCTAGTTCTAAGACAAAGGACCAAACATATTGAGATACACATGCATTATATTCGAGTATTGGTGCATGATCGTACCATCGCACTGCTCTATTGTCCTATAGAAGAGCAGATTGCAGATACTCGCACACAGTCTTTTTCAGTGAAGAATTTAACTTACCTCCGATCCCTTCTTTGGGTGAGTGATACCTTGGTTGATTAGCTTTTTCTACAGTATATCTTGAGGGGGGGTTTTGTTCCCACTAGGTTTTCCCTCTTTCCTCACATTTTATATAGATTTTTGTACGGGGTGACCTTTGGTCTCAGTAACCAGTGCCCTATTTTTTAGTTTTATTTCCTTATAGTCTGGCTTAAGGGGGGGTGTTGGAATATTCTCACCACCACTTCTTGGTTTTGCATGTACTGCATGCATGCATTCTATGCAGCATTGCATGCATCCAGTCAACATCAATGGAGTCTCCTAGCACCTAGTCCCTATTATGGCCCCACTAGAACTTATTTCTAGTCATTATTATCCCTCCTAGCCACATATGCGCCCTTGTTTTCATCACTGGAGTTACAAGTGCATCCTCTTCCACAAATTTAGTGAATCTATTAGTCAGTTCCGTCAGTTAACTAACTGTAGCTCATAGATTGACTGCTACTGATTTAGGAGCACCCTACTTCACCACTGACAGCTAGTATGCACCCTCCTTGGAGTCTCCTTCCCTATTATTGTGCTCACATGGTTCATTTATGCTCATTTCTACTCCAGTTGACTGATCATTGACCATAGGTGGCCACTAGACCTTATTGGGAGATGGTCCCAATGCAGATTAAGCCATGACTTGAGGAGAATTCGAACTCTCTTAGGGTTATCGAACTCATTCTATTGTATTGTCATATTTTTTCCAGCTTATAGTTGATGAATGTAACAACAACAGTTTCTCACATCTTTTGAGTTTAATGTGTGAATTTGATCTTTCTTGCTAATTCTTCTCTGTAATTAACTAAGTGAAATTGTGAGGTTTTTTCAAGCTTAGTGATCTACCCCTGTGGAATTTCACATGGTATCAAATCTTGTAAGAGATTTTCAACAATTGTAGCATTAACAAAAATTGCAAATATTACAGCCGTTGCAGCAATTTATTGAGCATATGGTTTTCAGTAGAACACCAGAAACTTCTAGATTTCCACAACAAATCCTGGTGCCATTGCATTGAATTCACTGGAGAAATGCAGTGAGGTCTAGCTAGGTGTGAAGGATCCAAATAAAATTTCCTATTGTCCTAAAGCAGTGTTCAGTAGTTTCTGCAACATTCCTCCATAACCATTTCATTTGTTTTTACAGGTTATTCGATCATCAGAAGCACATTCATTAGCTACTATGGATCTCTCCTTGATTCCAAAACCCACCTCCTTCAAGTATTTCGAATGGAAAGGAAAAGTATATATCTTCATGCTCAACAGAGGTATGCACAGAGTGTTACATGGGACTAAGGTTGAACCTAATGGGGCTACATAGAAATCCAAGTATCGAAACAAACTTAATGAAGTAGTTGGATTCCTACTCCTTAGCATTTCCAGATATCTACACTTTCATCTCACTAGTATGAAAACTCCCAAGGAGGTTTGGACAAAGCTCGAATCCTTATTTGGGAAACAAGATGATTTGAGAGGGCATCAATTGGAAAATGTGTTAATCTCTTTGAGCCCCAGTAGTTTCAAGTCTATCACGGATTTCTTCACAAGATTGAAGAATTTGGTCGTAGCTAAAGCAATGTGGAATTGAGAAAGAAGATAAGTAGCCTATCCTTGTTATCCTTTCTAAACTGGGTGCAGACTATTCTCTGTTTGTATCCACCTTCCAAACAAAGAAAACTCCATCCCAAACTATGCCCTCTCTAGATGCATTCATCCCCTCTCTCTCAAAGGAGAAGGACAAATTGGTGCAAATGGGAGTGATAAAACCAAATATGGATCAAGACCTTGCTGCAGGAGAAGGAAAGAATGTGAATGGAAAAGGGAAGAAGAAGGGTAAAAAAAGGAAATCCTATGAGCATAATTCAAGAGAGAATCCCAAACAGTCAGAAGGGACATCGAATCCAAAGAGAGGCAAGAAAAACCAGAAAGAGAAGACCAAATGTTCATATTTCAACAAAGGTTTTCATCCTAAAAGTGCTTTCATGAAGAATACTATTGATCTAATGGCACAAATTCTAGAGAAAAACAATCGTTTAGTACTTGCAAATGCTAGAAGAAAAGAAGTTGATCCTAAATCAAAATACAAAGAGAGGTGTCATGCACTCATGTCTGGCACTTCTAATGAATCCTCCTTCATCATATATTCAGGAGCATACAGGCACATGTCTTCCTGTAAGGATCTATTCTCTAAATTCGAACCTATTGTGGGGCCTTATATTCTGATGGGAGATGATTATCAAGTCTCTTTTGAAGGAATTGGAAGGATCAATATGGATCATGAGTACTTCAATGATGTACTCTATGTGCCTACTCTTGCAGCTAAAATCCTTTATGTATACCAAATGACCCATATAGGAGTTCCAAAGAAGGTTACCTTTACTCCTAATGCGATTGAAATCCTACAGATCTCATATGGGAAGATTATTGCACAAGGTATTGCAGACCACCATTTGAAACTCTATGATTTTTCTCACTTCTTACATTAAAAATTGCACTTCTTACTCATGCAAATGAATTGAGCATACTTTGGCATGAGAGGTTTGAGCACCTCAACTAGAAATTTTAGAAAGAACTGCACAATCAGAAAATGGTTGAAGTGCTTCTGAACATCAGATTTGCTGAAGGCACCTATAAAGGTTGTTTTATTGGTAAGAATCAAGAGCATAAGTTTGAGAAAGGAAAGGCTAAGAGAGCCTCATCACCTCTTGAATTGATCCACAATGACATATCGGGACCTCTTCCTCACCTATATTTGAATAATGCAAGATACATATGAACATTCATAGATGATTATTCTATATTAGGTTGGGTATATTTTCTTGAGTTGCAATCAGAAGTATTTGGATACTTCAAGTTCTTTAAAGCTTATCTAGAAAAGTTCATTGAGAAGAAGATCAAGGTCATTCGTACTAACAATGGAGGAGAGTATGTGGAGAATGAGTTTATGCCTTTTTGTGTAGATGAGGGTATAGCTATGCATCACACTATTCGTTACACACCACAACAGAATGGTGTAGAAGAGAGAAAGAATAGAACTTTGAAAGAAATGGAAACTTGCAAGCTAGAGTCTAAAGGATTGTCTCCTACACTTTGAGAAGAAGCTTTGAACTGTACTGCTTACCTACAAAATAGAGTTCCTTATAAAGGGCTACAAAGTAAAACTACTTTCGAAGCATGGATGGGATACAAACCTAATGTATCTCATCTAAGAATATTTGGATCCAATGCTTGGGAAAGGATTCCATCAGAGAAAAGGAGAGATTTAGAGCTAGAGAGTAAAGAGTGTATACTTGTTGGTTATGCACTCACTGCAAAGGCCTACAAACTGCTAGATCTATCCACCATTCAGACATTTCTTGAGATAAGTGTGCAGTTTGAGGAGTCGCCACTGCATGATGCCCACTATGTAGATGAAGATAGCTTTCCAACTACACCTACACAACCTATTGAACAAGATAGTGAAGAATGCTCTCATGAAAGTTCAGATTCTGACTCTCAAAGTGAAGATGATTTAGTGCTAGATCCAGATCCACAAAAACCTGAATATCTAGCACCTGAATATCCACCTCCTCTTCCAAGATGGGATGCCATAACATGCATATCTGTCGGTGATTCTTGTTAGAGATCCAAAAGATCCAAGAAGAACTAGATCTGATTTTCAAAATGCAAGGTTTTCACTTTCTCACATAGATCCATTTCTTGCCGACAGATGCTTTCTTATGTTTGGATCAGATCCAAAAAATTTCTTTGAGGCCTCCCAAGATATGAGATGGATAGCAGCTATGGATGAAGACTACCAATCTCTTCAAAGAAATGAGACTCGAGAGCTTGTTTCTCTTCTTCTTGGTATGAAGCTTTCTCAATTCAAGTGGGTATACCAAAAAAATATGGATTCAGATGTAGTCACAAGCAAGTACAAGGATCGCTTGGTTGCTAAAGGTTTCTCTCAAGTTCATGGGATTGATTATTCAAATGCATTTGCTCTTGTTGAAAAGATGGATTCCATCCGTCTTATTCTAGCTCTTGTTGCATCCAAGCACTGGGAAGTGCATCACATGGATGTCAAGAGTGCCTTTGTTCATGGATATCTAGAGGAGGATATCTACATGAAGCAACCTGAAGGATACATTGATGATCCTTCACTAGTGTGCATATTGAGGAAGTCCTTGTATGGACTCAAGAAGGCTCCCCGAGCATGGTATGCTAAGATGGACTCCTTCTTACTGTCACAAGAATTTTCAGAGATGCAAATGTGATTCGAATGTCTACATGAGACATGATGGTAACTCTCTACTCGTTATTGTTCTTTGCGTTGATGATTTGTTGATTATAGGGAGTCTCTCTTCATGTATTAGACCTATCAAAACATATTTGCACAAATCCTTCTCTATAGGTTTGGGACAGCTAAAGTAGTTTCTTGGTCTTGAAGCCTCTTAGAGTGACTCATGAATCAAGGTTGCACAGTCCAAATATGGATCAGATCTAGTTGACAGGTTTCATATGATAGAATGCAAACCAATAGCATCTTCTTTTCTTTTAGGGGTCGGCCTTGAGGATGGTTCTTCTACACTTTTGGTGGATAGTAATTTGTATCGGACTTTGATCGAGAGTCTTTTGTTTCTTACACATACTCGCCCTGATCTATCCTATGTAGTGAGTGTTGTCTCCAAATACATGCAGGACCCTCATGAGCTTCATTGGAAGGAAGCAAAGAGGATCTTGTATTATGTTCAATGAATGAAGACCTATGGTATTCACTATGCATATGGGTCTCCATTGAAACTAGTTGGGTATACAGATTCAGATTGGGATGGAGAAAGCTCAAATCGGAATTCTACATTTGATTTTGTTTTCATGATTGGATTTGGTCCTATCTATTGGTCAAACAAAAATCATATTGCTTTATCTCTTTCATGAGATGAGGCTCAATACAAAGGTGCAGTGAATGTAGCCACACAATGCATTTGATTGCGGGGCATCTTGTCAGAGTTTGGAATTCACTACAGTACTCCACCAGTCATCTATTATGACAATTAGAGTCTTATCAGGATTTCTACAGATATGGTTCTGATACAAAGAACCAAACATATTGAGATACACATGAATTATGTCCGATAATTGGTGCATGATCGTACCATCACACTACTCTATTGTCCTACAGAAGAGCAGATTGTAGATATTTTCACCAAGTATTTTTTGGTGAATAAGTTCACTTACCTCCGATCCCTTCTTAGGGTGAGTGATACCTTGGTTGATTAGATTTTTCTGCATTCTATCTTGAGGGGGGGCATTATTCTCACTGAGTTTTCCCTCTTTCCTCACATTTTATTTTTATTTTTGTACGAGGTGACCTTTGGTCTTAGTAACGAAGGCCCTATTTTTTTAGTTATATTTCCTCATAGTCCGGCTCAAGGGGGGGTGTTGGAATATTCTCACCATCATTTCTTGGTTTTGCATGCACTTCATAAATGTTAAGATTCAATATGCTAAGACAAAAAATATCAGCATTACATTCCATTTCACAATGATAGCATATATAGGATCACTGAAGAAACAACAAGCATAGCATAAATACAAGAGACCCAGATTTATCCTAGGAAACCCTCATGGGGTAGAAAACCCAGCAAAGCTTCCTCAATATAGATCACCAACAATATACAAATATGCAAACCAAATACATGATATCCTCCTCCTCCAAAGCAGACCTCTCTCTCACAAGTGCGCTACATTTCAAGTGAGGGAAATGTGTGTATAATGAGGAACACACCTCCTCTATTTATACACATATCTGACTTGTACTTTATATTAACTAGGTCAACCCCAAGTTTACCACAGGGTTAAACACCCCACTACAACTGACTGGGCCGACCCCACTAGGGTGGTCTAACAACCCTTTGACCCACATAACACATACAGGGCCGACCCCCACTAGGGAAGTCTAATAACCCAAGTTACCACATTCCGATGGAGGAATAAACATCTCCGGATATACAATAAGATCTTCACGGAGGAATGAAACATCTCCAGAATAATAAAGTACAAATATAATATTCTTTAAAGTTACAATATGTCAACACTCCCCCTTAACGAGAAGGATATTATAATAGCATCTGCATGAGCAAGGAGTCATAAACATCATACATGATACATCTATAAATCATTGGAAGCTTTCTCAACATCATCAGTAACTCAAGCAATTACTGGAACATCTTCAATACTGGAACATGTTGATGTATATGTAACTTCGGAATGTATTTCACATATATGTATATTGTATTCCTATAGAGATGTTATTATTCCTCTATACGGAAGTGTCTTCATTTATATTGTAAGTGTCGTAACTTATACGTGATGGGTTATTAGACCACCTTGTTGGGGTCGGCCCTGTATAAGTCATGTGGTTCGAAGGTTTATTAGACCACCCTAGTGGGGGTCGGCCATGTGGGTCAAAGGGTTATTAGACCACCCTATTGGGTGTCGTCCCAGTCAGCATTTTGTTATGTGGTTAAGTTAAGGCCGACCTAGTAAAGGTTATTAGGCAAGTCAAGTCTAGTATAAATAGAGATCGGGAGATCTCTATTTCATCATTATGTTCTCTCACTCACACTGTGGATAGTGGCACACTTTTGGAGGAGGAGGCTCTGCTGCTAGGAGAAGACTATCTCTTGTATTCTGGTTGTATCATTACTCTATCTATCTCTGAGAAATTTATTGGAGTTTTTAACCTGTATGGTTTTCCCCAAGTAAAATATGTGTCTCTTGTGTGCTTGCATTATTGTGTCCATGATTGATATGCTATAGATATGTTGTACATGTTGTTCTGTCAGTTAATAACCTAGATCAGATTAAAGTAAATTCTGAAAATTTAACATGGTATCAGAGCTAGCCTGAAAGAAGGCATGATATGGCATGTATGACACTTGTTGCACTTACAATGCTAGGATTGATATAGCAAAAATGCGTCATCGTAGCACTTTCTCTATAAATCCATTTTGGCGAAGTTTTTGGATCTGAAAATTTTACAAGTCGATGACCAGGTCCCCATGTACCTTGTGTCCAAACGAAAACCTCTAATTCGTTGTACTTTGTGATTTATGATCTGTACAATATAGGTTTTCTGCCTCTTCCAAATTTGAGTCAAAAACAGGTGTCTTTGGAAAAAAGGTCATAACTTGGGCTAGGAAGCTCCAAATGAAATTTAGTAAAAAGTTACAGGTAGTACACAGATTGTACTATCTCAAAAAAAATTTAAGAGACCGAAGTTGAACAAGTGACACGTGGCACATCGTACAAGTTCGCTCTCCTGTTTTATCCCATAAACAGGTCATGTTGCGACACTTGGCATAACTCTCTCTCAGAGAATCCAATTGAGGCCAGACCTATCAGGATGGAAAGATGACAGGTCGAGCTATCTCAGGAAAATGTTTCAAATTGTGTGGATCAAAAATACAGGAGTTACACTAGAATCAATCAGGTACATATTTCTGCCATAACAGAATTATTTTTTAGCACTTTCATTAATGGCTTCCGGAATTTAGGGTTTCGGAGAAAGTTGAAATTTTTGTAATCGGAGACTACGGCTGAATGATACTCATAAAAATCGAAATTTATAGACCAATATCAGAATTTTTGGTTGGGCAGAAGGCGGGGCTTGATCAGACCCTAGTTCGGGACTTTGATCAGAAAAGTGGAAAATTAGGGCTTCTGTAAAAATGGGAATTTTTGAAATCTGTGACCACGGCTGGAAGCTCCTCAGAAAAATAGAAGCTTAGAGCTTTGGATCAAACCTTTTGATTGGGCAGAAGAGTGGGATTTATCAAACCCCAGTTCAGGGTCACGTCCAATGAATCCAAAAGTTTCAAAGGAAAAATTGAGGAATGAAACTTTGCATTTTTCAAATTCTGAATATACCAGCTTGATCAGCTCATCAAGGAGCATATTTCTATCCTTTCGAAAGTTTGAAATTCAAAGTTTGAATTTTTGGAGTTTCTCTGACAAACCCTAATCCAGCTCCAGGTCCAGTTCTTGCAAATCAAGTGGATTGGGTTAATCCTAGAAGAAGATGGATTGGTCACCTGCATAAGTGAAGAAGTTCATGTTTCAGAGGGAGATGAAGCTAAGGCCTTACATAAGAAGATTACAAGCATTCTCGACAGGTAGGACTCATCAAGGTATGTTTCGAGATTTGCTCATGATTAAGTCTATGGTATGTTTGTCTTCATATTATTACGATTAGTACAATCTTGTTTAAATTTAGACTTGTCGTGTCACCTTAATAAAATTATGAATGCGTTCATTAGTTAGGGTGTTGACACTTCTGATTGTACTAATGCATTATGGTGTTGTATGAGGTTTATGTTGTCTGCTAACATGAAAGGTACACCAAGAAAGAAAAATCATGTTCCAGTTCAAGAACATATGATCATGATGACATGAAGACATAGATTCATCCATTTTCATGGATCTCTTAGAAGATCTACTTACGAGGTATGTATAACTTGGTTCTACAATGGTTAACTTATGAGACATGCAGGTTACTAGCACAAGTCACTGAAGAGAACCAGAAGACATTATGCGGGTATGTTAGACATAACTAGCTAGCATGCTAAGCCAGTTATGTTTTTCCTATATCAAGCTAGAATCCTACCTTGTGTTAGGATCTTATACTATTGTGTTGTTGATAATGATTATTCATGAAGTCATAGGTTTGAATAGTCATGGTTGTATGCATATTATGTTTCTTACCATAATTGATGATATGGCTAACTAGAAGAATCATGAAGATATAGGCTTGAGTAATCACGGGTTTATGCATTGATGATTTAACTAATTAGAAGATTCCTATGATCAAATAAGAATATGCATGAGTAAAAGAAGACTTCCCTGAAACCTTGAATACTAATGTTTATTATCTGTGAATGATCATGACTATACATGTTTAAGATTATTTTGTTTTGATAGTATTATACTAATAAATGTGTAATTATGTATGAGACCTCAAGGATAACACAATGATGATACTAATAAGCATGCATAGTGGTTAAGGATGGATATAAGTTCAAGGACAAGTAATCCAGGAAGCAAAGATCAAGAGGGAGCACACTCCAGTTGTTCCTGCAAGAAAGCAAAGGAGCACACTTCAGTAGTTTCTGCAAGGATGCAGATATTCAAAGGGAGTTGACCACTTCTCACAATCCACATCAGAATGGAGTTGCAAAGATTCAGAAGGAGTCCACCCAGCAACCAAACAAAGATAAGTATTTGAATTGTCATTTCTTACATAATGTTATTCAATGATGTATATGCTTATGTTCCTAGAATTAGATTGTGTATTATGCATATTAGAATGACTGCATTAATGAACAACTTACTACTAATATGCATTTGATGGGTAAGTAGGCCTATGGCACTGTACAACCTTCCATTGCTAATTATCTAGAATGAAACCTCTTTGCTGACATGTTGGGAGCTATGCAAACTCTTAACAATGTTTTGGTAGAGACTGGAAGGCATCTAGAAAGTTATGGAACATGGATAAATGTTGTACTGAAGCATTGGCTAAAATAATTGCATGACTGTATGACATATTTCTTTATGTGTAAGAATTTGTTCTGAAAACTATGAGATGTTTTCTAATCATGCAATTTAACTTGTTGTGTAGGAAAGATCGTATACCATCACCTACAAAAGAAGGACTACAACATTTGCTCAGCAACAAAGTTATCTATTGAAAATATTGAAGATATTGAAGTTCCCAGGATCTAGGAAGAATGCCATGATTAAGGAGTACCAGTCGATCATGAAGATGTTTTGGATGTAGTCCCAAGACCTGAAGGGGAGTCTGTAGTGGCTTTCAAGAGGATCTACAAGATCAAGCATGCTACAGGTGGTAGCATAGAGACTTTTTCTCTTGTATCCAGATACACTTCCATTAGATCAGTACTTGCTCTGGCTGCAGTGATGAAGTGGAAGATACACCAGATGGATTTCAAGACAACTTTCTTGAATGGTGTAGTTGAAGAAGAAGTGTATGTGGAGCAACCACTTGGTTCTGAGACACATGACAGGGAGTCATCTATGTGCAGAACTTTGTATGGTAGGATAGACATCTTTCTATCCAGTTTGGGCTTTACCAAGAGTAAAGCAGATTCCAACCTCTACTACAAGGTTGAGGAAGGCAATCCAGTGATACTACTATTGTATGTGGATGACCTGTTTGTAACAGGTGAGGATAGATTGATTGCTGACATGCAGCAGAAGCCTGCTGCCGAGTTCGAGATGAAGAACTTGGGGATGATGCACTATTTGTTTTTTTTTGGCATGGAGGTGTGGCAGAGTGCAGGTGGGATCTTCCTTGGTCAAGGGAACTACACAGTAGATATCCTAAAGAGATTCGGGATGATGGATTGCAAGGCCATGGCCAAACCTATGGCATCAAACCTGAAGCTTCTATGTGATGCTTCATCTGAGCCAGTTGATATCTCTATGTATCGTCAGATGATTGGGTCCTTGATGTAACTGACGAACATGAGACCAGATATTTTCTTTACTATGAACACATTGAGTCAGTTCTTGACAGATCCAAGGAGTGTCCATCTAATTGTTGCAAAGCATGTTCTGAGGTACCTAAAGGGTACAGTGGATTATGGGCTCAAGTATGAAGTGAATCAAAAGTTTAACCTGTAGGGTTATGTTGATTCAGATTGGGCTGGAAGTGCTGCAGATAGGAAGAGCACATTTGGATGATGAGCATCAGGACGATGCTCCATTTACTGCTCTATATATGCATCAGGAGGATGCTGGATATGATCAGTTGGATCATTTATATGTATATGTATGTACGCATCATGTTGGATGATGGATATGATCAGTTGGATCATTTATATGTATATGTATGTACGCATCATGTTGGATGTTGGATATGATCAGTAGGATCATTTGTATATGTTTTGTATATGCATCATATTGGATGCTTGGACCATGTATCTGTATATGTATCAGGTGGATATTGTGTATGATCAAGTAGATCATATATGTTGATATGTATCAGGTATGATCATGTGGATCATGTATGATGATATGTATCAAGTAGATACTTGGTATGCATCAGGTAGATGCATTATATGATCAGGATTGTCATGGATGACAAGCTTCAGGATGTTGGTCCAGATGACATGCAGCAGGATGTTGCAGTGATGATGATCAGGATGATCATGTATACATCAGGATGATGTATGTTGAGTATCAGGATGATACTCTGTGGCCATGGATCAGGTTGTGTAGATGAGCATATAATTTGGCCCTGGGATATTTGCAAATAGTCTTTCGAGGTTTTTCCTATGGCATGTAATCTGGCCCTGGGATATCTAGCAAATGCTCTTTCGAGGTTTTTCTCTGAGAGGACATATAATTTGGCCCTGGGATATCTGCAGATAGTCTTGCAAGGTTTTTCCTATGGCATATAATTTGGCCCTGAGATATCTGGCATATGCTCTTTCGAGGTTTTGTCCTATGGCATATAATAGCGCCCTGGGAGATCCGATAGCTTGAGCTGTGTGCTCGTAATAAGTCCTGGGATGCTCTTGCAAGGTTTTTCCATGACCACATGTAATATCGCCCTGGGAGATCCGATAGGATGGGATGTGTTCCCGTAATAAGTCCTGGGATTCTCTTGCAAGATTTTGTGGTGACCACATATAATAGCACCCTGGGATATCCAATAGGTTGAGCTGTGTGCTCGTAATCAGTCCTGGGATTCTCTTTCAAGGTTTTGTGGTAGGGTCACATGTAATAACTCTCTGGGAGATCTGATAGGTTGGGCTGTGTGCCCATAATAAGTCCTGGGATGCTCTTACAAGGTTTTGTGATGCATGTAATAAGTCTTGAGGATTCCACAGTATGGCCAGTGATGATGAAGACCTGCAGGTGGTGGGCCTACATCCAGTATGAAAAAGGACTGGCTCTGTAGAACTTCCTATGATGAGTAGATTCAGAGATTGATTGAGATAGCAGCAGCAGTGATGATGATGATGACTCGATGACGATTATCTAGTGACGATGATCCAGAGAAGATGACTTGTGCTAGAAGACCTGTGTCGAGAAATACCTTCCTAGTTAAGAGGGAGTGTTGATGTATATGTAACTTCGGAATGTATTTCACAGATATGTATATTGTATTCCTATAGAGATGTTATTATTCCTCTATACGGAAGTGGTTGTATTCCTATAGAGATGTTATTATTCCTCTATATGGAAGTGTCGTCATTTATATTATAAGTGTTGTAACTTATACTTGATGGGTTATTAGACCACCTTGTTGGGGTCGGTCCTGTATAAGTCATGTGGGTCAAAGGGTTATTAGACCACCCTAGTGGGGGTCATCCATGTTGGTCAAAGGGTTATTAGACCACCTATTGGGTGTCGGCCCAGTCAGCATTGTGTTATGTGGTTAAGTTAAGGCCGACCTAGTAAAGGTTATTAGGCAAGTCAAGTCTAGTATAAATGGAGATCGGGATATCTCTATTGCATCATTCTATTCTCTCACTCACACTATGGAGAATGGTGCACTTTTGGAGGAGGAGGATCTGCTGCTAGGAGAAGACTCTCTCTTGTATTCTGGTTGTATCATTGCTCTATCTATCTCTGAGGAAATTATTGGGGTTTTTCACCTTTATGGTTTTCCCCAAGTAAAATATGTGTCTCTTGTGTGCTTGCATTATTGTGTCCATGATTGATATGCTGTAGATGTGTTATACATGTTGTTCTCTTAGTTAAGATCCTAGATCAAATTGAAGTAAATTCTGAAAATTTAACAGAACATCAACATCTTCAGTACTGAGTCTTTATCTTCTGCAACACTCGAATAGCTACAGCAACATCAACATCTGGATCCTCATGATTATCATCATCGTCATCACATGATCATCAGCATCGTCATCACATGATCATCAACATCGTCATCTAGACCATCATGATCAGTAGCATCGTCATCACACAATCATTAGCATCGCCATCTAGACCATCACGATCAGCAGCATCGTCATCACACGATCATCAGCATCGTCATCACACAATCATCAGCATCGTTATCTAGACCATCATGATCATCAGCATCATCATCACACGATCATCAGCATCGTCATCACACAATCATCAACATAGTCATCACACGATCATCAGCATCATCATCTAGACCATCACAATTAGCAGCATTGTCATCACACAATCATCAGCATCGTCATCTAGACCGTCATGATCAGCAGCATCATTATCAAACGATCATCAGCATCGTCATCTAGATCATCACGATCAACATCATTGTCATCACACGATCATTAGCATCGTCATCTAGATCATCACGATCAGCAGCATCATCATCTAGATCATCAGTATTAGTATCCACACCAATACAAGTATAAACATCATCAATACAAGTATCATCATCAATACAAGTATACATATCATCAATACAAGTATCCTCATCAATACAAGTATACATAGAATTATCCTCATCAATACAAGTATACATACAAGTATCCTCATCAATACATATCATCAATATAAATACAAGTATCCTCATCAGTCAAGCAGCATACTCTGCAATACACATGATCCTTCCTTTCGGAATTACGGGATCAGTCTCATCACAATCATGTTTAAGACTATCCTTCCTTTCGGAATTACAGGATTTACGGTCTAAGGATGATTAATCCACACCATTCATTTAGGACTATGTCCAAGGATGATTTAATCCTCACCATTCATTTAGGACTATGTCCAAGGATGATTTAATCCTCACCGTACATTTAGGACTATGTCCAAGGATGACTTAATCCTTACCCCGTAAATTTAGGACTATGTCCAAGGATGACTTAATCCTCTTCCCATACATTTAGGACTATGTCCAAGGATGACTTAATCCTCACCCCATACATTTAGGACTATGTCGAAGGATGACTTAATCCTCTTCCCGTACATTTGGTACTATGTCCAAGGATGACTTAATCCCCACCGTACATTTAGGACTATGTCCAAGGATGAGTTAATCCTTACCCCGTACATTTAGGACTATGTCCAAGGATGACTTAATCCTCTTCCCGTACATTTAGGACTATGTCCAAGGATGACTTAATCCTCACCCTGTACATTTAGGACTATGTCCAAGGATGACTTAATCCTCTTCCCGTACATTTAGGACTATGTCCTCTTCCCGCACATTTAGGATTATATCCAAGGATGACATAATCCCCACGTGTCCATCAAGGACTAAATTCTCGAAGACCATATGTCTACGGATCAATTCAAGGGATCGAAGTCCAGGGACGATACAATCCCCACTTGTCAACTAAGGACTTCATTCTCGGAGACATATGTCTATGGCTCACTTTAGGACTGAATTCCAGGGATGATCAAATCCCCACCTATCCACTAAGGACTTAATTCTCGAAGACATATGTCTACAGATCAATTTAGAACATGTGTTCAAGGATGATGCAATCCCCTCGTCAAGTTAGACCCTGTCTAGGGACCATCCTCCAACCTCTCTGTCGGCATCACCAATATAGGTATCCACATCATCGACCTCACTGTCGATGCAGGCAATATCATCATAAGTGACCACATCACTCCCCCTCTCAAGGAGGGTCCTACCAAGCTTGTCTCGGAAAATACTCAAACTTTACTTGAGGTAGAGGTTTGGTTAGTACATCGACAACGTGTTACAAATTCGAACTTTATAGTTCCTTTCTGCTCCATATCATGGTACACTGGATTCTCTGCCATCTTGATACAACTCTGTTTGTCACATAGGATCACAGTTGGGTCTATCTCTAAGTCAAACAATCTAGAAGCCATACTGCTTCACAACTAGTAGAGCAACTAGCCATATATTTTGCTTGTGATGAGAGCCACACTAGACTGCTTCCAGCTAAACCACGAGATCATGGTTGATCCCAAACAATAACATCCTCTTGATGTGTTCTTCCTTTCTGATACACTTTCTGCTCAATCAACATCTGTGTAGCCATCTGAAGTCATGATCTCCAAGATAGCATAGATCAAAGTCTATCGTATCCTTTAGGTACCTCATCACATGCTTTGCAATTATCAGGTGAACACATCTAGTTTCAACTAGATACTGACTCAAGGTGTTCACAGCAAAGCATATATCTAACCTAGTATTTGTTAGATACATCAATGACCCAATAATTTTTCTGTACAAAGTTATATACACTAACTCTGATGAGTCATCCGCTAACAGCTTCAAGTTGGAATCCATGAGAGTGGCCATTCCAACACATCAAGTCCTTTTAATATTTCTTGACATCCTTTCCTTAGTTGAGAAAGATTCCTTCTGACTCTTGCCATACTTCCAGACCTAGGAAGTAATGCATCAATTTGACATCTTTCATTTTCATTTCTGCAGCCATGTATTTGTGCCATCTCTCGTCAGATGGGTCTACTGATATGAGCCTCAATATCATTCGAACTCTGTGGTGAGTTCCTTCTTGCATCCATGTCATCTGTGTATAGAAACCATATTCAACCTTGTAGCAAAGGTTGAGATCCACATCACCCATGGTGATCATTAAGCTCATCAATTGACTATCGATCCTGGGTACCCATACAGAACCTGATTCACACTTCTTCTTTAATTACACCATTAAGAGAATGGTCTTATCTAGTCACTTGGAGAAAACATCTCGTCATGATTCTCTTCCTCTCTCTAAGAGAATCTTCTAGCCACGAGCCTTCTATATTTTGATTTGTAAATCTTCTTGTTAAACATCCATCACTTGTTCGGTGTTCATCATTCTTCATGATCTTTCCTACATATCAAAATTAAGTACATGATATTTAATACTTCATAATCATGAAATCATGTTGACATGATAACCTATTATGCATATAGATATCATTTACATAGTTATGCAACTATCTTGACCAATACTTTGGCACAACACTTTTCCATATCTTGTATGCATATAGTGGCTATCTAGATCTCTACCAGAACATACTATCGAGAGTGTGCACAGCTCTCAGCATGTCAGCAAAGAGGTTTCATTCTAGACAAGCAACAATGGAATGTTTGTCCAACTTACCAATCATATGCATATTAGTAGTATACTGTTCAATGCTCTATGAATGTTTATACTCAGCATGATATATTCTAGGAATACAAATATGCATAGAACCTATTACAAGCAATATCATTTACTATTTCAAATAACAACTCAAATACTTATCTTTTATGTTTGTGTGGTTGCCTCCCGCTTGATCTTCTAAATGTCTTTTGAACTTCTATTCATTCTGTACCACTGTGCATGCTCAAGTGTGCACTAGTGTTATCCTCATGATCTCATACACAAACATACATTCATTAGTATATTATAAATATTATCAGAACATAATAATTCTAAATAATCTTGAATATGTATAGTCATGATCATAGATAATAAACATTAGTATTCAAGGTTTTAGGGAAGTCTTCTTTTACTCATGCATATCATCAATCAAGATAAGAGACATAATATGCATAAACCCTTGATTACTTACATTTCTAACTTTATGAAATAAGCATAACCAATCATACCAAGTATACTTATATAAGGGATCCTAACACAAGGTAAGATTCAAACTCGATATAGGAAAACATACCTGGATTAGTATACCTGCTTAGTTATGTCTAACATACCTAATCAATATTGTTGGCTTGGTTTTGCAACCAAGCTTAGTGCAATGGGAACTTGCTAACTAGTAGCAGCAATCTCAAATATTAAAGCAAAAACAATTAAAAATCTAAAACTAAATCTAAACTAGCATGTGCATATCATAATAAACTTTTGAATTGAAAACAAGAACAAGAAATAGAAAAAATAACTTTGTATTGAAAATGGGGGCAAGCAAGTGCTTGTAATAATAATACCTCCAAGTGATGAAGATAGTTGAGTAGCTCCAAGGGTGAGTAGCTCCAAACTCCAAAGGGTCCCTTCTCCAAGGTCGCTACAACGGCCAAAAACTCGTGGGAGATTTTGGCAGCATTAGGATAGGAAGATGGATGGATGTCAAGTGAGGAGTCCCTACCACCTTTTTATAGTTTTTGGTGGTGGGGAATACCATATGGTTTTGTGGAAACCAATGGTATTGACCAACATGGTTTAGGTACATTTTCCCTTCTTTTTCCTTTTTTGAATATTTTTATTATTTTTATTCCCTTTTTAATATTTTTGGGAATTTTGAACCCTTTTTGAGGGTTTTTTATGTTTTTTTAGGAAAAATACTCATTTTGAGTGGAAAAAGGGATGCATTAAGGTCTTTTGGTGACCTTTTGGTGGCTTTAGAGGCTCAAATGGTGGAAAAGTGGACAAATGGGTCATGTGAATAAGGGAATGAGCTAGTGAGCACTTTTTAGGTGTTAACAAATATCTTCTTTGTTCTCTTCAAAGATTTAGAGATTCTGTGCTGGAATCGCCATATCTCATAATAGAACAAAGTCATACATACCTCGTAAGTAGAACAAAGATTATGGAGGAGTCTTTGTCTTCATGTTGTCATGGTCATGGAGCTTGATTTGTCTTTCGTGATGTACATGTATCTTGTTAGCAGACAACATCAACCTCATACAACACCACAGTGCATTAGTAAAACCATATAACCCTAATCAATGAATGTCTTCTATCATTCACATGCATTCATACTTTTATTAGGGTGACAAGACAATTCTAACATTAATCAAGATTGTATTAACCTAAATAATATGAAGACAAACATATTATGAACTTAATCAAGAATCATATTTCAAGACATAGATGTATCTCCTTAAGTCATACCTGTCGAGATTTCTTGTAGTCTTCTTATGTAAGGCCTTAGCCTCAACTCCCCCTGAAACTGGATCTGGATCTCAATTAGGGTTTGTTAGAGAAACCATAAAGATTCAATATTTGACTTTCACACTTCTGAATGGATGGATAGATGTGTCTCGTTAAGCTGATCAAACTTGCATACTTCAATTTTGAAATCTCCAAAATTTGACCCCTCAAAATTTCCTTTGAAGCTTCTGGATCTTCTGGACAGGATCCCAAACTAGGGTTTGATGGAGCCCACCCTTCTGCCCAATCAAAAGGTTTGATCCAAATCTCTAAGCTCTTATTTTTCTGAGGAGCTTTCATCCGTGGTCACAGACTTCAGAAATTCCAACTTTTGTAGAAGCCCTAATTTTCACCTTTCCAATCAAAATCCCGAACTAGGGTTTGATCAAGCCCACTCTTCTGCCCAACCAAAAATTCTGATATTGGTCTCTAAATTTTTATTTTGATGAGTAGCATCCAGCCGTGGTCTCCAATTACAGAAATTCTAACTTTCTCCAAAACCCTAAATTCCGGAAGCCATAAATGAATATGCTAAAAAATAATTATGTTTTGACAGAAATATGTACCTGATTGTTTCTGCCTCAACTCCGAACTTTTCCATCCACAAGGTCTGAAAACCTTTTCTGTGGTAGCATGGCCTGTCATCTTTCCATCCCGACAAGTCTGACCTCAATTGGATTCTCTGAGAGAGAGAGTTATGCCAAGTGTTGCAACGTGACCTATTTATGGGATAAAAAAGGAGAGCGAACTTGTACGGAGTGACACGTGTCACTGGTTCAACTTCGGCCTCTAAAAACGTTTCCTGAGATATTAAAGACTGTGTACTACCTGTCACTTTTTACGAAATTTCATTTGGAACTTCCTAGCCCAAGTTATGACCTTTTTTCCTAGGTCACCTGATTTTGACTGAGATCTAGAAGAGGCAGAAACCCTAACTTGTACTGATCATAACTCACAAAGTACAACGAATATGAGGGTACCCTTTGGATACAAGGTACATTGGGATGGTATCTACGACCTGCAAACATTTCAGATCCTGAACATTTTCCAAAATGGATTTATAATGAAAGTTCCACGATGACTGGTTTTTGCTATATAAAACCCTAACCTTCAAATTGTCGTAAGTGAAGCAAGTGTCGTAAGTGCCATACCTTGCCTTCCTTCAAGTTAGCTCTGATACCATGTTAAGATTCAATATGCTAAGATAGAAAATATCAGCATTACATTTCATTTAACAATGATAGTATATACAGAATCACTGAAGAAACAACAAGCATAGCATAAATACAAGAGACCCAGATTTATCCTGGGAAACCCTCATGGGGTAGAAAACCTAGCAAAGCTTCCTCAATATAGATGACCAGCAATATACAAAGATGCAAACCAAAGACATGATCTCCTCCTCCTCCATAGCAGACCTTTCTCTCACAAGTGCACTACATTTCAAGTGAGGGAAGTGTGTGTATAATGAGGAGCACACCTCCTCTATCTATAGACATCTCCGACTTGTACTTTATATTAACTAGGTCAACCCCAAGTTTACCACTAGGTTAAACACCCCACTACAACTGACTAGGCCGAACCCACTAGGGTGGTCTAACAACGCTTTGACCCACATAACACATACAGGGCCGACCCCCACTAGGGAAGTCTAATAACCCAAGTTACCACATTCCAACGGAGGAATAAACATCTCTGGATATACAATAAGATCTTCATGGAGGAATGAAACATATCCAGAATAATAAAGTACAAATATAATATTCTTTGAAGTTACAATATCTCAACAATATATGCATGCATTCAATGCAGCACTACTTGCATCCAGTAAGCAACAGTGGAGTCTCCTAGCACCCAGTCCCTATTATGCCCCCCCTGGAGCTTGTTTCTAGTCATTATTATCCCTCCTAGCCACATATGTGCCCTTATTTCATCACTGAAGTTACAAGTGCTCCCTCCTCCACAGATTTAGGATATCTATCTGTTTGTTCCATCAGTTAATTGATTGTAGCTCTTAGATTGACTAGTACTGAGTTAGGAGCACCCTAATTTACCACTGAAAGCTAGTATGCGCCCTCATTGGAGTTTCCTTCCTTATTACTGTGCTTGCATGGTTCAGTTATGCTCAATTCTACTCCGGTAGGCTGATCATTGACTATCGGTGGCAACTAGACCTTATCGGGAGATGGTTCCAATGCTGACTAAGCCATGAATTGAGGATAATTTGGACTCTCCTAGGGGTATCGAATTCTTTCTATTGTATTGTCATATTTTTTCCAGCTTACAGCTGATGAATGTTGTCACGTCTTCATTATTGACCCCATTACATTCAAACGTAATTGATGTAATATTGTATGAGATCATGGTGAGGAGCTCAAGGACAAGGCCCCGCCATCGATTTATTGATGCATATGCTTTGCATGCTAGCCAGGCACATTGGAATTTCAACATCATGTAATATGCATTTTAATAAAAATACCCACAACTAGCTATGCAATGCAACAAAGAGATGGGGCATGATTTCACAAGGAATTGGGAGGGAAAACATTCAAACCCTTGAACCAATAGAGTCAAGCCAAGTGTCAATGAGAGAACCCATCAAACCCTCAAATACCCATGTTGACTTTTGTACCCAACCATTGATTTCTCCCAAGAGTTGGTTGGGGAAGTTAATGCCTTGGGAATGGGGAGGTATGGCTGTCCAAAATCGGGTATGGGCAAGCCACCCTTCATGGAAAATCGTGTTGGTCTCCTTGGGCAAGAATAGATCCACGAAATTGCTCTCCAAGCAGGAGGCATCCATCATTCTTTCTCCCTCATGAGTTTAGAGCCACCTGGGCATTTTCCAGGCATGTCTACTGCGTTTTTCTTCATTCTCCCTGTAGAGAAGGGTGTTTTCGTGTTGTATACCAGTGGGGAAGAAGGGGAAATCGAATGGGGGATTCAATAGAGACCGTTTTGGGCTGTTGAAGGCTGAGATATTTGGGGAAGGAATCGTTTTTTCCTCCCTGTGGTTGTTTGCCCCATCCCACAATTCGTTTTTGGTTGGGAACGTTTTTGAGAAAACCCATGGCCAGATTATTTGTAAAATCCCATTGTTTTGAATTGTGGATCCCTACCCCATGTCTGTGCATGCTGTGTGAGAGAAGAGTATGTTGGGTATGGGTTATGGGTACCGATAGCTTTGGCTTGAGCTGGAGAATAAGCATCCATTGTTCAAGTGTAGCCTGATAAACCCAGTTGAACTGGCTTGGCTGAGATGAAATGGTTAATGGACTGCGTGTGAGCTGGAATGTTCCCTTTCCTTGTGAGAATCATGCCCAGCTCAGGGGTGGCCTTCGTACGGACTCAGTATAAGCTGTCGAAGAGCCTATGGTTGGGTGGAACGTTGCAGCGACATAGCTAGTTGTTTGGGGCAGTTGCAAGATGAAGATAAGTGCTTTCATGTCTATGTATTTATTTAAGCAAATGTTTAATTAATGATTATTTTGATATGTTGAATGAGCATGAAGCGTGTGTGGATGTTGGTTTTAATTACGCTGTGCATAATTGATTTGTTTTACATCTGCACATTCATATTTTATTTATATGAATCTAACTAATGGGCTGAGATCTTATGAAAGCCCTGAATTTGGCATCATGTACCCTGCCTTGCATTGGTTAAATGGGTGGGTATGTGACAGAATGGTATCAGAGCTGTTGGTTGCAGCATTGGGCCTCTATGGGCCAAATCCAATTACAGTCATCTCTGAAAGAAAGAAAGTTTTCAAATTTTTTTCTAAGTCTGTTTGAAAAAATTGTTTTGAAAAATTCGTTTAAATCTGTTTCGGAGAGAATTCCCAAATGTCTTCCGAAACTGCGGAAACATTCGGCGAATTGCTCCGAAACTGCGGAAGCATTCCGCGAGTTTTTCCGCAACGCGGAAGAGTTCGGGAAGTCGCCCCAAAATTTGCGGAAGGAATTCCCTTCCGAAATTTGCGAAAGGAATTCTCTTCCGAAATTTGTGGAAGGATTCCGCGAGTTGTCCCGCAACGCGGAAAAATTGGGCGAAATGCTCCGAAAAAGCAGAAAATTTTTCTAAGTTTTTGGCATCGAAAGGAAATTTTCGGAAGGAATTCTCTTCCGAAATTGCAGAAGGAATTTTCTTCCGAACTGCGGAAAGATTCCGCAAGTCGTTCCGCAACTGCGGAAGACTTCGCTGAGTCGTTCCGCAACTGCGGAAGACTTCGCTGAGTCGTTCCGCAACTGCGGAAGACTTCGGCGAATCGTTCCGCAACTGCGGAAGGCTTCGGCGAATCGTTCCACAATTACGGAAGGCTTCCGCGAACCTTCCCGAAACTGCAGAAGACTTCACCAAATCGTCCCGAAATTTCGGAAGCATTCGGTGAACCGTTCCGAAACTGCGGAAGCATTCCGCGAATGGCTCAACAACTGCGGGAGCATTCGCCGAATCGCTCCGCAATGGAAGCGTTCCGCGAATGGCTCCGCAATTGCAAGAGCATTCTCCGAATGGCTCTGCAACTGCAGGAGCCTTCGTCGAATGGCTCTGCAATTGCAGGAGCGATCGGCGAACCAGCCCGAAAAAAAAAAAAAAAAAAAAAAAAAAAAAAAAAAAAAAAAAAAAAAAACCCTCAATTTTTTGATAGAGGGAGCATCTGGGCTTAGAATGGGATGATTCATGTGGGGCTCGGAGGCCTTGACGAGGGCCATGAAAGAACCAGTGAAGACCCCTAGCCCATTACACTCCGATTTGACAGAAAATGGATAATAGTGACTTTTGAAGGACGGAGTCCCAAAGCTTGATGGAAGGTCAGTTTGAGCTAAAATTGATCAGGCGTGGCTATGAAGCAGGCATGAGGTTAATTTCAGAATCTTGGAGCCAAACTCCAAAGGATGTGGAGTCGGGGTGAGCAAGAAGGCCAAAAAGCACTGTTCCGGGCCACTTTTTCGGGATTTTGAAAAGCTTGTGGGTAGTAAAAGTGACCCTAGATGTGGGAATCAAAAATTTTACCGAACTAGACATTTCATATTCTCATTAAGACGGACAGTTTTTGTTAGATGAAGATTTCCCAGAAATGCACCGTTTGGGAGATAGCCATTTTTGGCTCAAAATTTGGAATTTTGGAAAAATGTGAAAAGTGAGTAGTAAAACCCAGAAATTCATAGAAGATGAATGGTGCATCGGAATTGAGATCTGTGAATTGCTGAGTGTTCCTGGATATATGAACTAACTTCGCCCGATATAAAAAAATTTGTGATTCCTCATAGATTTTCTTCCACAGGTGGCTAAAGTTGGCATTCTGGACCAAAATGCAACTGTGTAAAATGTGTAGAATTGGAGTGAAAGTTGTCATTTTTGAAGAGATGCAGTTTCCGCACCTGATGTCGGAATGGAGCATGAAGACAGGCATTGGAAAGCTTGTCCAGCAGGGAACAATGATGCATGACCAGAGTTTGAACGAGGTCTACATATATCATAGATATTTAGTGCAGAAGAGTGCCAGCGGCTGTTTGGACAAACAAATTTTGTTGTCAATATGGGCAATTTCTACAATTGCATGATATGGAAGAGAAATTCCATGTTACAATGAGGGATCGAAAAGGGAAGAATTCTTTAAACCCCTATTTGTTATCATGCTTATAATTATGAAATTGTCATATGGCATAAAAATGCTAAAAATGTAAGGGATTACATAGATATATATGCACTAGATGGCACCTTAACAAACATTGCATAGTGTATATGGAAATGCTTGTGCATAAATGGGATATTGCATATTGGTAGAATAATGAAGTCTGCTTATGCAATAAATCACTAATGGAGAATATTGTGGTTGATAATCATCATTGATGTTGGTATTGGTTGTAGGACCAAAGATAACAAAGAGTATGGCTAAAGGTGCTGAATGTGCTGTTGCATGAAGCCAACAACCTTATGCAGAAAGGATGGTGCAACAAATCTATGATCATAAAGTTGGCAAAAGGACCGAGCAACCTTGGTAAGAGGCCAATTGATCAGGTAACATCAGGCGATGTTAATGGTAACCATGCAGGTAATGATTATTGGAGCCAAATTGCATGAACGTTGAAAGAGGATTTGGTGAGATCCCTTCAACCATGTTTGAGCTATGTTGAGTTAGTTGCATGTAATATTGAATACCGATTGGGACTGTTAACCTACCAAGCTTGGTGAGGTGTGGGTAAGTGAGGGAAATGATCCTTACACCCTATGATTGTTTAGAAATCTCAATGCATTCATATGAATTTATATCATGCCATGTGTATGTTGGTTATGTGCTTAATAACCAAAGCAAGTGAGGACTGGTGGTCCTGATTATGGTAATGCAAGTTATATGAGATAGTCATGTTTCAATCATAATATGCTTGAATGCATAGTACTCATGAAACAATGCAAGGTAGCATTAAGTAGATGAGCATTGAGAAATTTTATAAATCTTGTGATGCATTGTATGAATGCATAAGGACGATGTATATGTTATTGCAAAATAAATAACGAATGAAATGATGAATTGATAATAATTCTAGGATCATTTCATGGGTTGTTATGAGTGCAGAATAGTAAGTGCATGAAGAGCCCAATCATGATCGATGGGCTGCTAGAATGCTCTGTAGGAAAACAAAGTTACAAATTTCAGATTTGAGAATTTGCTTATAATTGCTAATGATTGTTTGGCTTATATAGAATTGTGTCAGGAAGACATGTTGTAGGTGGATGTTCAGGTATGGTAGCAAGGGTGAAACCATAATGGGCAGTGTGATACCACTTACAAGGGCCAAACAATATGAGGAGAGACTCATTGCTAAGCAAATCAATTTATGTAGGAGACAAAACTGTAAATTCATATTGAATTTAATTATTAATGTTATTGATTGGTTATGGAACAATCATATTTGAAGCTTATTGCTAAATGTTGCTGACTGTTTGGCTATTTGATAAAGTGTGCCAGCATGACACATTGCAGGAAGACCATGTGTGATGGCCTGCAGAAGCCAAACTAGATGGGGATGATCCCATGCTCTGGAAATGGGTTTTGGGTGAAACGCCATTGATAATGTCTCAGCCAAACCGCATGTCGGTAAACCATGAAAGTGAAATGGTAAAGCTATGCCCAGAAGGCATGTGAGACACATATGCAAAATGAATGAGTATTCTGTAACCCTAGACAAGAACATGCATGTCTAAATTATTAGGGTTAATATGCAAAGCATGCTCTATCTTATTTATATCATTGCAAACTGCTTGAGTATGATTAGGGCCTACATGGCGCATATCGGAAAGGGGGTGCACACCTTTTCTGGTGCTGGGTCATGTTAGGGTTTTCAATATTGACTACACCCTAAGGGAATGGACGCATTCCTGGTGTTTCAATACTTGATAGGGAATGATATGAAATATGATTACGATTTTTGAGCAACAATACTCTGATGAGTCTGCTTATCCTTCTTGTGCTATCAGCTTACACAGATGCAATTGGTGTTGCACGTAAGAGGCAAAGTGAAGAAAGGTGCTCAAGAGGACTGTATGGGCAGTGGTAACCTTTCTACTCTCACACTAAAGGAAACTAGAAGGGATGGATAGGCCCGGGGAGCTGTGTTGCAGAAAAGGGGTATCATCCTTGTGTAGTGTGAGTGGGTATTGTGGGGCCATGCTAGCCTGCAGTCAAGTGAGTCACCTATGGAGTTCCTGGAGGGAACCACCGGTTGCACAAGAGAAGGAAGCACGTAATCATATTATGTTGTTCATATTGCCCGATAAACCCAGTCGATGTACTGGCTTGGAAATGGTTGTTGTATGCCTGATAAACCAAGTCAGCGTACCAGCTTGGCATTGGTTATTTGGGAGTTGTGGCGAAAGGTTGCTAGATGCCTAATAAACCCAGTTGGTGTACTGGCTTAGCATTGGTTACTTGCATGATGTGGAGGTATTGGTGAAGGGTGTTATTTCCTGACAAACCCAGTCGGAGAACTGGCTTGGAAATGGTTATTGTATGCTTGATAAACCCAGTCGGCGTACTGGTTTAGCATACTGATTTTTGAAATGCTTGATAAACCCAGTCGGCGTACTGGCTTAGCATACTGATCTTTGAAATGCTTGATAAACCCAGTCGGCGTACTGGCTTAGCATACTGATTTTTGAAATGCTTGATAAACCCAGTCGGCGTACTGGCTTAGCATACTGATCTTTGAAATGCTTGATAAACCTAGTCGGCGTACTGGCTTAGCATACTAATTTTTGAAATGCTTGATAAACCCAGTCAGCATACTGGCTTAGCATACTGATTTTTGGGATGCCTGATAAACCCAGTCGGCGCACTGGCTTGGAATTGCCTATTCGGAGGATGTTGTGGAGTAGCATGTGTGCTGGCCAAGCATCCACCCCACAGGTGATCCAAGGCTTGTAAAGCAGAGAAGGAAACCTGTGGAGTAGCAAGGAAACGCACAATATAGATAAGTATTCATTTTCATTTAATTCTTGTTTGGAATAATGAAGATTTCAGGTACGAGTCTTATTGCAACCAAGCTAATACACTGTTGTTTCTTTGTTGGAAACCTTGGCCATTACAGGAAACAAGGACCTTGAAAGAGCTATAAATGCTTGGTAAAACCAGAGAGTAACTGGTTGAGAGCTATAAATGCTTGGTAAAGCCAAAGAGTAACTGGTTGGAACTATAAAATTATTGGTAAATTCAGAGGGTAGTTGGTGGGAACATTAACCACTTGATGTTGTGGAGCAGCCGGCGTGCTGGCCAAACATTCCCTTAAACAATTGATAAAACCAGTCAGCGTACTGGCCTGGCATTGCCTGATCGAATGATTGTGGAGTAGCCTGCGTGCTGGCCCAATGATTCATTGTTGTATCCATAGGAAATCCAATGCTTGGAAAGCGAAGAAGGATCCTGTGGGATAAAGTGAAGACATCCAATAAAGATAAGTATTTGGTTATCTTGCAACTTCTTGCTGATGAATATACATGTGTATATGATTTAATTATGATTTCTTAAATTCTCTTTGGAAATAAACCCTATGAAAATACACTAAACATGTGAATTGACTCAATGTTTGAGTGTAGGTATTGCTAGAAGCAAGGACTATGAAAGCATCTAGAGGATGCATGTGGACATATGACTGTCCTAAAGAGCTCAGTATGAGCAATAATGGAAGATGGTGCTAGTGGAACTGTGTGGGTCCTAGCAGCCAAAGGTTCTGTAAGCGACAATGGGGAAGGGTTCCCTGGTTGAAAGCCATTAAACAAACCTTAGACACTAAAGTGTCATAGCCAAGAAAGGGCAAGTCAAGCATTCACATTAAAGTGAAAGAGGCCAAGGAGCATAGAACCACCAGTGATGGTGTGGCTCCGGATTGGAACAAGACTAAGAGGGGGAAAACTCTTACTCTTCTCTTTCTTCTAACTGATGCATCTTAGAAACAAAGGATTGTTGAGTGCATGTCATAAATGAAAACAAATTGTGTTTCATTGCTTGAAATGAATTGTGAATGCTGAAATAGTTATTTTCTTGTGAAAGGATGAACATGAATGAGTTCATGTGTGTGTGGGAAAGCATGAAATGTGTGGAAGTCTCATGAGTAAAGCATGGACGTTCCAAGTCAATTAGGAAAATAATTGACTAATCCTATTATTATGTTATGCTTGTCCTAACAGGAATTGCCATGATAAGTCTCACAGATAGTTGCCGGGACAACAAGAAAGATGGCATCCATGAAATTCCAGACATGAAGATCAGCTGGAAGGTGAATAACGGAAAGGGATTGCTCTGGAGAAATGCCCACCTGCAGAGCTGGAAGACCAAAGCTAGCAGGAGCAGCTTGAGGAAACCAAAGGACTTGATCGTGAAAGGTCAAACTAAAGAGACGAATTGCAGAACAGACCTACCACTAGTTGTGAATTGTTGGACATATGTAAAGTGGGTATATAATCTAAAGTATTGGAACACCGAGGACGGTGTTATTCCAAGGGGAGGGGAATGTCACGTCCCCATTATTGACCCCATTACATTCAAACGTAATTGATGTAATATTGTATGAGATCATGGTGAGGAGCTCAAGGCCAAGGCCCTGCCATCGATTTATTGATGCATATGCTTTGCGTGCTAGCCAGGCACATTGGAATTTCAACATCATGTAATATGCATTTTAATAAAAATACCCACAACTAGCTATGCAATGCAACAAAGAGATGGGGGCATGATTTCACAAGGAATTGGGAGGGAAAACATTCAAACCCTTGAACCAATAGAGTCAAGCCAAGTGTCAATAAGAGAACCCATCAAACCCTCAACTACCCATGTTGACTTTTGTACCCAACCATTGATTTCTCCCAAGAGTTGGTTGGGGAAGTTAATGCCTTGGGAATGGGGAGGTATGGCTGTCCAAAATCGGGTATGGGCAAGCCACCCTTCATGGAAAATCGTGTTGGTCTCCTTGGGCAAGAATAGAGCCACGAAATTGCTCTCCAAGCAGGAGGAATCCATCATTCTTTCTCCCTCACGAGTTTATATCCACCTGGGCATTTTCCAGGCATGTCTGCTGCGTTTTTCTTCATTCTCCCTGTAGAGAAGGGCATTTTCGTGCTGTATACCAGTGGGGAAGAAGGGGAAATTGAATGGGGGATTCAATAGAGACCGTTTTGGGCTGTTGAAGGCTGAGATATTTGGGGAAGGAATCATTTTTTCCTCCCTGTGGTTGTTTGCCCAATCCCACAATCCGTTTTTGGTTGGGAACGTTTTTGAGAAAACCCATGGCCAGATTATTTGTAAAATCCCATTGTTTTGAATTGTGGATCCCTGCCCCATGTCTGTGCATGCTGTGTGAGAGAAGAGTATGTTGGGTATGGGTTATGGGTACCCATAGCTTTGGCTTGAGCTGGAGAATAAGCATCCATTGTTCAAGTGTAGCCTGATAAACCCAGTTGAACTGGCTTGGCTGAGATGAAATGGTTAATGGACTGCGTGTGAGTTGGAATGTTCCCTTTCCTTGTGAGAATCATGCCCAGCTCGGGGGTGGCCTTCGGACGGACTCAGTATAAGCTGTCGAAGAGCCTATGGTTGGGTGGAACGTTGCAGCGACATAGCTAGTTGCTTGGGGCAGTTGCAAGATGAAGATAAGTGCTTTCATGTCTATGTATTTATTTCCGCAAATGTTTAATTAATGATTATTTTGATATGTTGAATGAGCATGAAGCATGTGTGGATGTTGTTTTTAATTCCGCTGTGCATAATTGATTTGTTTTACATCTGCACATTCATATTTTGTTTATATGAATCTAACTAATGGGCTGAGATCTTGTGAAAGCGTTGAATTTGGCATCATGTACCCTGCCTTGCATTGGTTGAATGGGTGGGTACGTGACAAATGTATCAACCACTGTTTCTCACATCTTTTGAGTTTAATGTGTAAATTTGATCATCTTTCTTACTAATTCTTCTCTACAATTAACTAAGTGAAATTGTGAGGTTTGTTCAAGCTTAGTTATCTACCCCTGTGGAATTTCACATTGAGTCTATTAAGCATTTGTTCGAGCCCTCCAATCAAGATTTACAGTGCACAAGCTATGAAAAATCGCTCATGGATCGAATCATACTTGATTTCATGGGTATTTGTTGTCAAAAAAACCTCACCATCTAGTCTACGATATTGCACAGTCAAGGTATCAATCTTCAAACAATCTATGAGTGAAGATCAACTTGAACTCTTCTTAAACAGACATCTAGTCAAACAAACGACATGAGAAATGGCTCAGTTGATACAGATTCGACCAACAATCATAACAAGTCAAAAGTATTCGGTCGAAGCAATGCCTCAGTTGATTCACCCAATCAACAATCTACTCACTTCTTTATCAAATTATGCAATACAAGACTAGCCCAAAATAGTGCTCTGACTCTACTATAAACCCAAATAAATTCCAGATGGTGCCACAAAACTAGGGCTTACATATGTACCATCGATGGAACTCTTATTCTACAAAATTCTTGATCATAAACTAGCAACCTCGGATACCATGTTGGCATAGGAAAATAGGAAACAAAAGAGAACATAGATTCTGAGAGATTAATTGTGGTATCCAAAGACACCGTTAAAACACTTAAGCACAATGAGCCATGATCCAATCTATGGTGATAGACCGATCTAAGACACCATCTATAAATAGGTTTGTATATGGACCAAACCAACATTTACGAAACCACATTAGTTAATATTGACCATAGAAAGTGGATTTGAAATCCAAAGTGGACAAAATTTAGTGACCAGTCGACTCCCTTAAATGGTTGACTCCCTTCAATTCAAGAAGGTGAGATTACATAAGAACTATTGGTTCCAACATAAGGTTGGATATGGTTTCCATTAATTGTCTTTGGGTAGTAGTGATGAGTCTAGGGGCCTAGACCATGGTCGGGAAGGGAAAAAAGGGCCTTAGGTAAATGAATCTTCTAGGTCTTAAGTGTTGTTAGCAAGGCATCCAACCATGACACATACCCTCCATATGGTGTCTTTGACCCACAAGTGGTATTCTACTTCTCCTTAGGATATTTTTTGCAAAGAGGATGGGTGTAGGGGTCTCGACTATGCCTGAGATAGGAAAAAAGATCAATTTCTCTTAAACAAATGTTTTAATTCTATTAAATATTTTCTTTTGAAAAATGACATTGTGAAGTTGTTTTCCATAGTCATGTGTTTTGTGAACAAAATGTCTACATATAACTAATAATGTGTTCAGGTTATTAACACAAGCACATTCCCATAATCTGGAAAGAAAATGGATAGGACTATCTCTTTTCTTTTATATGTTGGATGAGGTTGCTACTTTGCTTTTAGCTTTGGATTGGAAAACTAGGTGGTTCAAGCTTAATAAATAAAAAATCATTCATTTTTCTATCCCCTTATTCTTATATATGTTTTCAATGGCATTTTTAAATATGGCCCATAGACTCATGTGATGAAACTAGTGCACACACTTATAGAGCTATGTATGAGACTGTAATATATATATTTTAAGGAAGAGTGTTTTTTCCTATTTTTTATGACAAGTATGAGACCTACACACTAAAAAAAGAAATCGATTGACATAGCCTTGATGCTTGACCTTCCAATTTCAGCTTTATTAACGCTATTAATTTTAAAAAATATAAAATTAACATTAAAAAATATGCAAAATAGTAACATGCAATAACCTCATTTACAATTATACAAATTTGTTTCAAGATATTTGACCATTTAGATGATAAACCTATGTCTTAATGAAAGCATACATATTAAATCCACATCAAAATTAATATAACACAATAAGAAAAAAATGATATTTTTTAGTTATACAAATTTTTAATAATAAAACTTATATATTCCAAAAACTAATTTAATTTCCTACTTTTTAATTCTTTTACAACATTTCTTAATAAATTATATATGTATTTTTAATAATGTCTTTAGATTAATATTTTTCCAAATTTCCATTTCAACTAAACATTAAGTTACACCAACTCTTAAAATTCGCAATATTACATCATTAATTATGTTATATAGAAAATGCAATCTTTTTTTTATTATCAACTAACATGGATTTAATATGTTGTGAACATTCCAAAAAGAAGATTGAAACCTTGATTGAAAATGCAATCTTTTTTTTATTATCAACTAACATGGATTTCATATGTCGTGAACATTCCAAAAAGAAGATTGAAACCTTGACGTCTTGGCTTAAAGACATATGTTGTGAACATTCCAAAAAGAAGATTGAAACCTTGATTGAAAATGCAATCTTTTTTTATTATCAACTAACATGGGTTTCATATGTTGTGAACATTCCAAAAAGAAGATTGAAACCTTGACGTCTTGGCTTAAAGACATTGAAACAGGTGTAAACAAGATGGAATTGTCATAAATTATGTAAACAAGTTTCCAAATGAATAGTAAGGAAACCTTGAATTCTTGGATTAAAATATTGAAAAAATATAAGCACTTTACAAAGTCTTCAAATATGATGGAATTATTGCCACAAATTATGGAAAAATGTTTATAAATAGTCAAGGAAACCTTGACTTCTTGGGTTAAAAATATTGAAAAAAATATAAGACCTTTACAAAGTCTTTAAACTTAATTTAATTTAATGTGAAAGGTTAGGTCTTAACACTATAGAGATAAGATTAATGAGTTTCGAGACAAATTGTGGAAAAATATTGGAACGAAAAGCAAGGAAACCTTGACTTCTTGATTTAATGAGACTAAAGGAAGTGTAGACCTTTTGCAAAATCTTGAGACTTGGTTTTATTATACTCAAAACACACGTTCACATTATCCCTTTCATGGAAAGTTAATCTCAAATTATAGTCTATATACGTTATGGAAAATGTCATATTTACTTTTACTTTACTTTATATCATGTTAGTTGAAATGGAAGTTTACGTTATGGTAGATATTTAGTTGAAATGGAAGTTTACGTTATGGTAGATATTTACTTTATGGATTGCCATTATTTTGCTCAGGTTTGGGTGTTTGTTAGGAATACTTTTCTTTTTATTGGATCGTGGTTTGGTTCTTGTCTCCAAGATTGTGTTAAAAATTGGTTTGCTTCGAATGATGGAATGTGAGAGTTAGTAGTTTACATTATTTGGGAAACATGGAAGGTTAGGAATCTCTTGCTATTTGAAAACAAGATCAGCAACCCATTTAGATGTGTTGGTATAGTTGTAGCTAGTTTTCATGAATATTCAGGGAGATTCATTGACACGAAGCATAAATCTCGAATTCAACCATCCATTCAACCAAAGATAGGTGTTATCGCTTTTTTCGATGGTGCCTCTCAGTTGTCGGGCACTAAGTGTGTGGTGGGAGCTTACATCAAATTGGATGCTCGACAATGCTATTATTTATGGATGATTTGTGGTATTGGATCTAATACCAGGGAAGAATTGGTAGCACTATGGATGGTGTTGTTTTTTGCTGCTAAGATTAAGATCAATCTTCTTCATGTCATCGGGGACTCTTTGATCATTATCAATTGGGCTAGCTACTTAGGGGATATCCATGCCATTGCTCTTTCTCCTTGGATGTCACAGATCCCTAGACTACTTTTGGACTTACAGGGGATTCACTTCCACCATACCCGCCGTGCAAACAATATGGAGGCAGATCGGATGTCTAGGCGTGGCCTCTTAGCTTGTGAAAGCTATATCTTTTTTGAGCTTCATGAAGACCTCTTGTTACGAGATTCAAGATCCCTTCCGGTCTTCATGTGTTAGTTGTTTCATCATAGCAGCTGCCCCCTTTTTTTCTTTTTATCTCCTTTTCAGCGAGGTTTTCGGCTTACTATGTCCTTTATATGCATTTTAGTTTCTTTGGCATCTCCTGGGCTTGCGACGGCTATTTCTCGGTTTCTTTATGGGTTTGATCATGGTGCAAGGCATCTGTATGTTTGTTGGATGGGCCATTCTCAAGATTCCGTTAGTTTACGGAAAGATTGTAATCTTTTATCAATTTTATATACTATAAAGTATAGAATTTTTTCTGGTAAGAAAAAAAGATATTTACTTTATATCTGTTTTTGCTTTTACTTTTTGCTTTATGTCATGCCTACTTTCAATAAGTGGGATGCATGTGTAGCGAACTGTAGGGTTTTGGCTAATCTTGACATTTAAGAGTGTAATTAGGTTAAACACATTGAAAGAAGTGTAAGTTTTGGGCCAATCTTGAAATTTAAGAAGTGTAAGATAGATTACAAGGTGGATTGAAGATAAAAGTTTATGCCATGATGATTAAACAGACTCGCCACCTCCTATCCACCTCCCATCAATATAAATACACACCGTCGAGTGGAGTCGAACATGTTTTCCTTCATGCTCTGACTGCGAAATAATCGGTATGGCTACCTGCAAACGCCAGCTGATGCTTATTCCTTTGTTATTGCTGTATGTATTTCTTTGTTTGATGGAATGCATGCTTGCGTCCAATTCTCTGCAGTCGCTGAATGGATTGAGAGTAGATCTCGTGATTCACTGCTCCCCGCAAACACTTCATCCACTCAGCGCATGAAACGAGCAGTCCAACGAATTAGAGAGAGACTTCAAAAGCTGCAGTTCATGTATTCTGCAGATAAATTGCAGGATGATGCTCAAATGAATGATTTCCAGAGTCTAATAAGCACAGGAAATGGAGAATTTCTGATGGAGATTTCAATTGGTACGCCAGCATTATCCTTTTCTGCAATTCTGGACACCGGCAGTGACTTAGTGTGGACCAAGTGCAGCCCTTGTACTGATTGCTCAGATGGTTCAATCTGTGATCCTTCATCGTCCTCAACTTATAGTAAGTTCCCTTGCCAAAGTTCTCTGTGCCAGCAGCCTAGTCGTATCTTTTCTTGCAATAATGACGAAGACTGTCAATACGTGTACGGTTATGGTGACAAGTCCAACACCACGGGGATCCTTTCAAACGAGACATTTTCCCTTTCTTCTCAACTGCTTCCCCAAATCGCCTTTGGTTGCAGCCATGACACCCAAGGAAGAGGTTTCAAACAAGTGGGTGGATTAGTAGGTTTTGGTCGAGGCCCTCTATCCCTGGTATTACAGCTGGCCCCTTCCGTGGGCAATAAGTTTTCTTACTGTCTCGTCTCTCATACTGAATCTTCTTCCAAAACCAGCCCTTTGTTTATCATCATCATCATCATCGTACTCATATTCATCACCATCCACCACCACCATCATCATCATCCTCGTCCTCACAATGATGATGATGATGATGATGATGATGATGATGATGATGATGATGATGATGATGATGATGATGATGATGATGATGTTGTTGTTGTTGTTTATGATAAAGATGATGATGATGATGATGATGAGGATGATGTGATGCATATTCGTCGTCATCATCATCATCATCATCTCCATTAGTCATCATCATCATCATCATCCTCATGCTCGTCCTCACAATGATGATGACGATGATGATGAAGATGATGATGATGATCATGTTGTGGATCATGTTGTGGATGATGATGATGTGCTGCATATTCTTCATCATCATCACCATCATCTCCATTAGTAGTCATCATCATCATCATCATCACCATCTTCATCATCAACATGATATTCTTCATCATCATCATCATCATCATGAAGATGATGATGACGATGATGATAATGATGATGAGGATGATGGTGATGACGAGTATGATGAGGATGATGAAGATGACTATATGACAATGTAGACAATGATGATCGTGACCATGATCACATGATGATGAGGATGAGGATGACGATGAGGATGATGAAGATGGTGATGATGATGACTAATGAAGATGAGTATGATGACGAATATGATGATTTTGATGAGGATGATGATGATCATATTCGTCATCAACATCATCATCTTCATCATTGTACTCATATTCATCATCATCCACCACCACCACCATCATCATCATCATCATCATATCATCATCATCTTCATCATCCTCATCATCATCCTCGTCCTCACAATGATGATGATGATGATGATGATGATGAAGTTGATGATGATGATCAAGTTGTTGATGATGATGAAGATGATGATGATGTGATGCATGTTCCTCATCATCTTCATCATAATCATCATCATCATCTCCATTAGTCATCATCGTCATCCTACTCATATTCATCATCATCCATCATCATCATCATCATCATCATCATCCTATCATCACGAAGAAGATGATGATGATGAAGACGAAGACAAATATGATGATGATGATGATGTGCTGCATATTCTTCATCATCTTTATCATAAACATCATCATCATCATCATCATCACCCTCTTCCTCATCATCATCATCATCAACCACATCTTCGTCATCGTCATCATCATCATCATTATCAATGATGATGATGAATATGATGATGATGATGATACGAAGATGATGACGAAGATGTCAATGATGATGATGATTATGAGTAAGATGGCGATGACGAGTATGATGACGAAGATGAAGATGACTATTATGATGATGAATACAGTGATGATCATGGCCATGATCATATGATGCTGATGATGAAGATGGTGATGATGATGACTAATGAAGATGATGCTGACGAATATGATGATTTTGATGATGATCATATTCGTCATCATCATAGTACTCATAGTCATCATCATCCATCATCATCATCATCATCATCATCATCATCCTCGTCCTCACAATGATGATGATGATGATGATGATGATGATGATGAAGTTGATGATAATGATCATGGTGTTGATGATGATGAAGATGATCATGATTATGAGGATGATGTGATGCATATTCATCATCATCTTCATCATCATCATCATCATCATCATCATCCTCGTCCTCACAATGATGATGATGATGATGACAATGAAGATGGTGATGATGATCATGTTTTGGATGATGATGAAGATGATCATGATGATAAGGATGATGATGATGATGATGATGATGAAGAAGATGGCAATGATGATCATGTTGTGGATGATGATGAAAATGATCATGATGATGAGGATGATGTGTTGCATATTCGTCATCATCTTCATCATCCTCATCTCCATTAGTCATCATCATTTTGATCATCTTCATCATCATCATCATCATCATCATCATCATCATCTTCGTCATCATCATCATCACCATCATCATCATCACCATCTTCATCATGATCTTCATGATGATGATGATGATTGTGACCATGATCATATGATGATGATGATGATGATGAAGATGAAGATGAAGATGGTGATGATGATGATAGTGATGATGATGACTTTAATGAAGATGATTTTGATGATGATGATGATGACGAAGATGTTGATGATCATGATGATGAATTAGATGATGATGATGACAATGATGATGATGATGATGATGATGATGACAATGATGATGATGATGATGATGATGATGATGACGAAGAATATGATGATGATGATGCTCGTGATGATCATATTCATCCTCATCATCATCATCATCATCATCACCATCATCCTCATCATCATCATCTTCCTCCTCTTCATCATCATCATCACTATCACCATAGTCATCATCATCATCATCATCATCATCACCATCATCATCATCATCATCACCATATTCATCATCATCATTATCAGCGTTGTGATCATCATCATCACCATATTCATCTTCATCATCATCATCATCACCATATTCATCATCATCATCAGCAGCAGCAGCAGCGTCATGAGGATGATTATGATGATGGAGATGAGGATGATGGTGATGAGGATGATGATGACGATGGTGATGATGATGATCACGATCATGATGGTGATGATGATGATGGAGATGAGGATGATGGTGATGAGGATGATGATGATGATGGTGATGAAGATGATCATGATGATCACGATGATCACGATCATCATCACCAACATCTTCATCATCATCATCATCATCATCATCATCATCATCACCATCACCATCATCATCCTCATCACCATCATCCTCCTCCTCCTCATCATCGTCCTCCTCTTCATCATCACCATCATCATCATCATCATCATTCTCACCATCATCATCATCATCCTCCTCATCATCGTCATCGTTCTCCTCTTCATCATCATTGTCATCTCCCCCTTCCTCATCAACATCTCCATCATCATCATCATCACCATGTCCTCATCAACATCGTCATCATCATCTTGACATATGCATGATCATCATCTGCATCATCCTCCTCATCTTCATTGTCATCTCCCCCTTCCTCCTCATCATCATCTTCATCATCGTCATCACCATGTCCTCATCACCATCGTCATCATCATCTTCATCATCGTCATCACCATGTCCTCATCACCATCGTCATCATCATCTTCACATATTCATCACCATCTTCACCATCATCATCATCATCATCTACATCATCCTCCTCATCTGCATTGTCATCTCCCCCTTCCTCATCAACATCTCCATCATCATCATCATCTTCATCATCATCGTCACCATCGTCATCATCATCTTGACATATTCATCATCATCATCATCATCATCATCATCATCATCATCTTCACCATCATCATCATCATGTTCACCATCATCATCATCATCTGCACCATCCTCCTCATCTTAATTGTCATCTCCCCCTTCCTCATCAACATCTCCATCATCACCATCATCATCACCATCGTCATCATCATCTTAACATATTCATCATCATCATCTTCACCATCATCATCATCATCTGCATATCCTCCTCATCTTCATTGTCATCTCCCCCTTCCTCATCAACATTTCTATCATCACCCCTAAACACCTAGAAGCACTTAAATGCACTTAAGGATTATGGGTTCGAATAGGGCCTAAAGGATTTGATGGGGGAGGGGCTCTAGGAATAAACCGACACATTTACATTTGTTGGGTAATTAATGCACTGAACGTTACCCACAAAACTATACAACGTTCAGCAGAGGCGTGCCATGCTCCTTGGCGCATGCACATCCCTGTTGAAGATGAAATTTAGAAAAACACCCGCACTCTTCTCCTGCAATTTCTCCCTAATTCATCGCGTTTTGTGGGCTCTTTTCACACACAATCCAACAAGATCATCATTTTATGTTGAATTCAATCACCATTTGGTGCTTCCTTGACCATTTGGATAGAATACACAACATTTGGGGCTCTATTTGGCTATTTGGATTGAATACACACCTCTTGGGCTCTATTTGGATCATTTGAGTGAATACACAACAGTTGGACTCTATTTGGCTCCTTGGATTGAATTCTCATGCTACTTGGACACACATGAAATCTTCTTACATATAGTGGACACATCAAAGGAGCATTTTACATTTGAAGCAAAGAGCAATCATAATCCTTGAGGGATGGTGACAATTTTATCTTGTTAAATGTATTTTAGTCTTCATTCACTTGTTTGAATGGCATCTTTTTTGGTTTTTCCTCATGAATTTTATGATAGATCTATTTTAGTCTTCTTAATCTTCAACATAGACAATAAAAACATCTTACCAAAAAAAAATAACAACATGCACCAAGCAATGCTTTCAACCTTTCGTGAATATAAAAAAAAAAAAATTACTTGCATCACCACCAATAACATTTCATAATCACATTCCTCCATCTAGTAGACAAACATTTGTTGAATTCCTCATGGTTTCACTACAACAACTCACACAAACACCTAAATAATTGAAAATTCTTAGTCTTTTGGGGCTATTTTCCCTCATCCATCCCATGAAAATGAGGTGAGTATGAGATTTTAAGATTATATGAAAACATTCTCACTAGATGTTGTTGTACATAATCAATTGCTACATCAAGCTTTAATAATCATGCACATCGAGTTTTAATATCTTGTTTGTTGTTCATTCTTGTAGGGGTGATATTTTTGTTTTTCCAAAAAACGCATTGAATATGGGAAAAAGACGTAATAATAAAAGAAAGTCTAGAAAGACGTGGCTACCCCCTGAAAAGGCCCATGAGATAAGAGAAAATGGCAAGTTGTACATGCAAAACAATAGAAACCAAAATGTTAGTGCCTTAGACCCATCAACAAGCAATGACGAAGTGGTTGAAGTCAATCAAATCTTGCCTGATGTCAAGTATGAAGGGACGGATGTTGAACAAGTTCTTAACTGGAAACCTCCCCAAGAAGAGCACACACATGGCGAACACACTCCCTAAAAGGACCAATTTGTGAACGAAGGGCCACAACAAACCGTTGACGAGACTCGTACTTCCTTGCCGACTCCCTTGCCTCGACTATCAACCGGACGACGAAGAACTCCCATGCGTATTCATGTGGAAGAAAGTTCATTTTCAAGACTTGAAGGTAAGATGCCTAAATGCACTATTGATTTCCATTGTAGCAAGATAATCAAAGATTTTTTTGAATCCAAAACCGATGTAGCAAAATGTCAATTGTTTCTTGCTTTGTTAAAATCACATTGTCTAGCTCACGTTAGGAGAATTTTGGGCATAAAGGTAGTTAGAAGTTCAGATCCCAACAATCATGTTGTAAGAAATCTACAATCTGCATTTAATTTGATTGGAAAAACTTCTTGTACAAAATATTTTAATGCGGCCCATCGTGTACTGTCGGAATCGATTGTAGACAAATCCACACGACAACACCGCCTACTATAACACACATGTAAAGTATTTAAAGTAGATAGAGAGACTCTTCAAAAGTATTTTTCCATTAGAGAAAAACTTGAGACCCCAGGCCAAAAATATTGTTGGGCCTTTGTTGGTGGGTTACCTCTTTCAGACATGAAGCTCATTGATGTTGTTAAAGAACTAGTGCAAAAGTTTTGGCATGATAACACTAGACCATCATCGAATCAAAGAGATGTTTTAAAGTTGAGAAAAGGTGTTAGTGGGGTGAACCCCATGTCAAGCACTTCCTTGACACGACACAAACATTTTCTATGAGGTTCAAGAATGAGCACACACAATTGAACTTGGGCCAAAGGTCCTTTGAAAAATGCAAACCCTGGTATGTTAGAATTTGCATTGATCGCAATACATGTTGTTGTAGATACCATGTGGAATTTGAGTACTATTATGATACATATAGACATATATTTTGTGGTTTGCATACTAACATTGGGCAAGATTGCCCATTGTTACAACCACCGAATGCATCCAGAGAATTTATACATAGCATAATGTGTCCTAGACATGAAGGACAAAAATATTATAAAAGATCATGTTTATATGGGACATGTTCCAGTTGCAATGGATTTGCATTATTGAGCTGCTGCATCCACGCAACCGCGGAGCATGAATTTTGGAGGATGTCAGTAGAAATGTAGAACTTCCAGTACATAACATATCAAGTAGATAGTTTGAAGGAAAGAAAAAAAATTGCATTGGTGAAGTCACAGCTAATCTAAGTTTGCATACTTTCATACTGTACATGTTGAATTTGTACGTATATATTCAGATTGAAAATGTCACTTTGTGTTAATGCCCTTGGTTTTGTGGCACCAGGTACAAATTTGCAAATTCATGAAGGAATTCTACCAAAAGACCGATCATTATGTACAGCACGTCCATGTAGCACGATGGCAGGATGAACAATACAGACAGTGCAAGGACACCTTTCCCAAGGGCACAATATTTTCGATTGTAGACTTTGCGGAAAACTACACCCTACAGCCACAAAATAAGATTCAAAGTCAATACTACCATTCAGACCAAGTTAGCATAATGGTCCATATCACGTACATGCATGCACCAGAGAGTAGCAACGACATTAGGATAATATTGAAAGAGACCAACTTCTACATCAGTGATGACAGGTGCCATGACCTACATTATGTGCAGCATTGCTTCAAAATTTTCTATGATTAGTTGAAGGAGAGCGGTATACATATGGATCAACATTGGATATGGTCAGATGGTTGTGCAGGCCAGTTAAAAAATGCACGTATTTTCCAGTGGTTGAGTATTTTGCACAAGAATTATGATGTGCTGCATGTATGGAACTATTTTGAGACCCGGCATGGAAAGGGAGAGCACGATGGGGCTGAAGCATGTCTCAAAAATTCCCTACGAAGGGAGGAGATGAGGTACATGGGAGGCCCTCATATTCGGAATGCCAAATCCACAGTTCGATGGTGCAAAGAAAAAATGTCAGATCGAACCACAGAGCAACACATACCAATAGGTAGAGGACATGTTGTCAGAAATTTATGGAATGTAGTCGATATAGATCGATCGCGTTCTTATAGTTGTAGTATTGTGCAAGGTACTCATGGATTTCATTCAGTTCAAAGCTCAAACAACCCCTTATTTGAAATATGGACGCAAAAACTTGCTTGCTTTTGTGGGTCTTGCAGCAGTTGTGAGTGGGATGAGTGTGAATCAATGGATTGGGTTGATGAATGGGATCATGTATCACTTGCAGTGGACCCATGTGCAGTTGCTGAAACAATCCAGTTAGAGGAAGGCCAATCCTCTATTTCGAATGAATATGATCATATATCTGATCTTGTACATCCAGGTTAACATTTCAACATGCATATCTCAGTTCCCTCCTTGTTTTTGTAGTTATCCAAGTTATCAAACCACTACTTGTTGGAATATGACCTTAAAATGCATTTTTGCAGGACACATCTACGCAGTTGTCTCCCCGACAGATAGTGCAATTGGGACCAATTATTGGTTGGTGTGATGCATCTAGGGGAAGCAAACCCTCCTCGCATCATTAACGGATAGTGAAGGAATTACCTTTCCGACTGGATCGATGGTTGTTCAGGGGGGATATCTTACAATGTATGGAAAGGGACCAAAGAGCAATGGCTACACATACACGGATTATAGACCAGGGTCGCAGGTGTATCACTTTATGCACTTGATTGTGGGTACAAACATCCAACTACAAACAAAGTCAACGAAGTCATCAATCAAGGTACGCCACTTACTACCTCATGCGGAGCATGAGAGGTTGTTCAAGAAAATAAAAAACCGAGAGGATCCAGAAGGTCTAATTGACTGAGGTACATAGTATAGCCATGTGATTGTTTATTCATGCACGATTAATGTTATTCATGTTAGATAGTTTATTTGATATCGTTATCTTATATCGTTGATTTGATGTCTGAGTTATGATGAAGTTATGATTTATAGCCATGTGATTGTTTATTCATGCATGATGAACCCTAGAAGCACTAATATAACCCTACAAACATAATCTAGCCCTAGAAATCCTAGAAAGCTAAACTTGCCCTAGTTCAATAGTTGTATCAAAATTAAAAGACTTCAATAAAAGTTGCAAGGATAATGAGTAATCAAAATGCACTAGAACAAGGAGTTTATTTCTTTACTGTTTCCATGATTGAATCATATTCATACAATTTTATGATTACATATGCCACTAGCTCAAAATTGCCAATGTTTGTGGATCTATACGTATTATTCTAGATATCTTTCAATAAATTATATGTAATTTCAAATCCTTTTTGGTGGTTCTATAAACTAATATCATGATATTGTCTATCACTGAGTTCAACTAGCCAATAATATTTTATAAATAAGTATTTTGTTTTTCTCATCTATACAACAACACAAATTTCATCAAAATACCATTCATTATTTAAACATTGATAGTGGCATTTCATTTGATAAAAGTAGTGTACGTATTACTTAAAGTACATGTTTTTTTCAATGAAGATATTCTAAATTGTACTGTAGCCAATTTATTTTCACATTACGTTTCATATTGCTCAATAATTAGCATTTGGATTAGATAGTGCTATTGCATCCTATTTCCTAAACTGCACCATGAAACTATGCCAAAACCCAAATGAAAGATATTCTTTTGGTCAAGGAAAGTTTTAAGGATCCATAATTTTCTTAACGTGTAGAAACCTTGGTGAATCTTACTAATGATCAAATTTCCAACCATAAAATCTTTGGCAATATTTTTTAAAAGATATTAACATTTTTAAACATTTTATATAGTTTTTGAACAATTTTGGAAATTTTTAGAGTAAAAAAATTTAATCCTATGGAATTTTGGGCAAATCATATTAGAAAAAAAAGAAAATGACGATTTTTTTTGGGAAAAAACTTCGAAAATCAGCCCATGGGCTAAATTTCGCCCCCAAAAATTTCTCCTTTTGATACATTTTTTTCTTGTAATAAATTACCCCAATCTTCTTTTGAATAACCAAATAACTAGAAAGTTTCACATATGCCTAGATACCAAATGCCATCGTCTATTGTTCCTTTAGTATATTTGAGAATTCTCTTAATTGCTAACTAGTGTTAATGCCTTGGAGATGTTGCAATTTTTTAAATTACAAAATAGATATTTGGTCTAGAATTTGTCAAGAACTCCGTGCCAACTATCTATAGACTATGTTTCTAGCAAAATTTGTTCCATCATCCTTAAGTAACTTCAAACCTATTCCACAGGGTCTCATTGACCACTTGCAATATTCCATGCTAACTTTATTGAGTAACTCCTTGTCATACTTGCTTTGTGAAATATCTGAAATTTGTCATTTATATGTGAAACTTTTATACCAAAACAAAAGTGCATCAAACCAATATCCTTCATATTAAACATAAAATAAACTAAGAAAACACTTAATTAGTCTCATTGGTATTACTCCTAACAATGATTAAATGATCAACATTGAAAATAAATATGACAAAAAATCTTCTATATCATTGAACCAATAATATATCATACAAATATTTATTAGCATTGATATAGCATGCCTTAAAACCTTCATTCAAACCATATAATACTTTAGTTAAATTTCAAACATACTTATTTTTCTTCGTTCAAACCATACAACGCTTTACTTTAATTTCAAACATATTTATTTTTCCTTCTTCCACATAACTTGTTGGTGTTCTAAACGTTTTCATCAATTTCACCATATAAAATCGCACTCGGCCATTTCCTTTTTACTTTACAAGTGCAAATATCATTTCAATTGTATTAGTCTTTGTTACATGCGAAAATGTTTCTATCATAATAAATTTCTTTTAAAGCATACCATTTGCAACTAATATTTATTGCTTTATGTTTTGAAATATAACCATTTGCATGATACTTGATCTTCCAATCTAATCATATGCGAGGCATGTGTTGTGAACATTCCAATACCTAGACACCAATGGTCGGTGGGCTTCGTGACAAATTATGGAAGTGGACTCCAAAGAAATATCAAGGAAACCTGGAATCGTGGGTTAAAAACATTTTGTTTTAAATATAAACTAATAGCTACCACCTATTAGAGATAAAATTATTGAATCGTGGGTTAAAAACATTGAAAGAAATCATGGAAGTGGACTCCAAGAAATATCAAGGAAACACACAAATTGCAGAAAATGATACCAAGGAAATAAAGAGATAGTAGTACAAAGTCATCGTTTAATTTATCCCTATAAAGTTACAAGGATACTATCACAAGTCCAGCTGAGAGAAAGACTTTCTAATTCAATGGAATAGAGACAAAGACTTTCACGAGGTTCCCTTGCCACGAGATCTGAAAAAGAGAGGCTTTCCAATGCAATAATAATGAAATAGAGATGTTCCGTTGCAACGAGTCAAATCAAGTGACTAGATTATCGAAGACACGCAATCCAGAATAGTTCAGATTCATTGTCATCCATTTTACATCATTTTACATAAAGAGGAGGATGTAGGTGGGATAGAAAATAAAAATTTTATGTTATTAGGATGTGTTGAATTTTGTTTGTCATTGATGCCAACTATTGTCAAAGAGGAATCAGTATCCTTGTTCTAGTTTAAAGAAATATATGAAAGCTATTTTGAAGAATTATATGAGAGGTAGTTTGAAGAAGTATATAAAATCCAGTGTGAAGAAGTAAATAAGAAGTACATCTAAATTACAGAAGTATATCCATAAGAACATCCAGTACATCTAGTTTGAGGAAGTACATATGGTACATGCGCAAGTCCACCTAGTCATGTTACTTCAAGGAATAGCCAAAAGAGTTGGTTGGACAAGGGTCAGGAGTGCGCAAGAGGATTGGAAGAAAGAAGTGGTTGGACATTTATGCAATCTTAGGAAGTGCGCAAGACACACCAATCAAAAGATGTATTCAAGTTGTTGAGGCGCACAGTAGTACCGGAAGACAATGGCGATCAGAGAAATCAAGTGCACAAGTCCCACAAGTGATGGTATATCAAGGGCGCAAGACCACACTGTAAGTGCGTAAGTCCCACAAGACAAAGGACCAAGTATGCTCAAGACCCACAAGGTATGACACACCAGTGGCACAGAACAAGACAAGTGGCATAAGTGTGAAGTAAGCAAAATCGTGAAACAAGAAAAAATGGACGCTACAACCAACTTGTGGACATATCATTTGCGCAGGTCAAGTACAAATAAGAATCCAAGTTGGAAAGTTGAGGTAAGATTGTAAGCTCAAGATTGGAAGATATAGATTTGGCAAGCTTCTAATTCTCAGGGCATCAAGGGCTCGTGGAACCAGGGGAACATGATCTAGTAGAGAGATGAGTGTGCACAAACAGAGGAACATAATTTATGACAGTGCTAAGAATTATGCAGTTTATCTATGACATTTGCGCGAAGATAGAAATGCAGAACTACATAAGGTGCGCAAGTGTGTGAGACCAGAATGTCAGTATCATAGATATCAAGCAAAAAGTCACAGATGATCCCAGTCTTATGTGCGAAGATAGACTTGTAGCACAATAGAATAGGCACAGCATGAAGATAGTAATTTGAGACAAGTGCGAAGAACATAAAGACAGTATCGCAAATGATGAACATAAGGTCACATATTATCTAAGGACAAATGCACCAAGGAAAAAGAGTGATATAACCGAAGGTGTGCAAATTGATATGATACAGATGTACAAAGTCAAAATAGCAGCTCAGCAAATGATGTGTAGTATTAGTTAGATTTGCAGATGCACAAAGTCAGGATAATAAAACAACACATGATGTGTAGTATTTGTTAAGTGTGCAGAAACAGAGTGGTATGATGAAGCAACATAGATTTTGTGAAGTATGAAGTCAAGTGTGTAATGTTGATGTTGTCAAGTGAAATTTGTGATACACCTCAGTGATAGAAATATCTCAAGGATACAAAATGTGTGCACAACAGAATGATCAACAAACAATATGAAGAGTGCACAGATGAGTAGAACAACAAAGAAATATATTCTACAGACATATTAGGTTGGTAAGATGGGGCAAGGAGCAGGGGGTCGGTGCCTCCTTCTAATTGAAGCTAGTAAATTCCGGAGTTGGTGCTTCCTTTGGGTCAGTACCTTAAAAACCAAGGGGTCGATGCCTCCTTCTAGTTGGTTCTAGTAAACTTCAGAAGTTGGTGCTTCCATTAATACAATCTTTATATTATAGGAGAACATTCTGTGGTTTTTTCTCATTTGGGTTTCCATGTAAAATCTGTGTGTTCTGTGTTTTGCGCATGTGATGATGAATGTTTCTATTTATGGTGGATACATAATTTAAATTTCAAATTAATTAGTAAAGAAGTTAAAAATTGTTCATAACAACGATAATATTAATTCAGCCCCCCCTTTCAGTATTAATAAGATTCCAACAGTGTGAGACATATTCATTACCTTCAATTATTATAATTAGTAATTTATGATTATCTCAATTATTATAATTAGTAATTTATGATGAAAAAGTATTTTGTAAATGAGGTAAGGTGGGAGTGATGTAATTATGAAAAATCTTTTGAAGTGGCAACTATGAAATTCAAGGAAGTATAGAAAATGTAAAATGTGGAAAATGTAAAATAAAATAAAAAAACGCAAACAATTAGTGTATGGAAATGTGTAAATGTATTTGTAACTAGAAAAATATTAATTTTTATCTTGAAAATTGCGAAGGTGTGAATATATTTAATTTTGAAAAATAATATAAGTTATAATGTCAATTACACATGCACTCAAATAATGTTGTGCCTTTTTAATTGTTAACACCAAAATATTAATTTAGAGCTAAAAGTTTATAATAAAGTCTACTTAGATTAAAGCATTGGGGTTTTATGAATGTTTCAAACATATTAAGTATCTAGAAGAATTAAAAACTTTTACTGCAAACCTTTTAATGTTTAAACGATTCAAGATTAAGGATCTATGGTAGTGTTTTGTTGGTTTTATGGTAAATTTATGTTTCTTTTTAGTTGAAGCCTTTTTAATCTAGACACCTAAATATGTTAGGGTTTTTTTTTGTCATGTGCAAAGTATTCCCTTGCAATCAAATCTTAAATCTACTTTTTTATTTCTTTAAAATATTGTTGCAAGCAAAGAATTTATTAGATCATGAAGACGTTAGCAGGGAATGTAATGTGAAACATTCTTTGTAGTCCATCTTTTATAAATATAGATCTTATGCTTTTCTTGTTATCAATCTTGTCTATCTATTAATCAAACGATAATAATTTTTGAGGACATTTAGAGAAGTCTTTCTCCATTATTAGGACTTGTAGGTATAATCCACTCTTCGACATGCAAGTGAATTTCATACACAAATTTCATTGGAAAAATTACATGTATTTTATTTCAGAAAGAAAAGAGAAAAAAAACAATAAAAAATATTAATGTTTATGGTGATCAAATTTCTTCCATATAAATTAGAAAAGAATAAATACAAAATTTAAAAATAAATATTTGGAATCTTAAATGTGAGAAGTAGGTAGATTAAAATTTGATTCTTTTTTTTTCAACATTAACGGTTACTTGTATTCAATTCTAAACACTGAGAAATCTCAACAATGAAAGGTCTTCCAAAAATTTAGTGGAATTATCACGTCCAGATCATCATCTGAAGAACGACCTAGATTATTGATTTGTATGCATTTAGGCTTCTGATCCAAAGAAGGCCTACACATACTACTATACATTATGAAAAAGGGAGATCTTATAAACTTACATCTGAAATACATGAACAATAAAAAAAGATAAAAAAAAATACTCAACTTTTCTCCGTCCATTGAACGCAAGACCAGTGAGTTTTCTGGAGATACTTCCAATTGTTTTCATTGCTTGCTTTCCACAGGAGCCAGAATATTGCACAAATTTCCAGATATCTCATAGCTGAGGGAATGCCAATTTTAACAAATCTGATTATCTGAAGCAAAAATTGAAGCAAAGGAGAAGAACAAAACTAAAGAGGATTATCTTTAAGTTGAAAAAAATATTGCATACTTCAAGGAGAGTAGCATTAATATCCTTACTAATTTTCCTCCACAACGAGTTCATAAATTCCTTAAAACATGTATCTCAACCTCCACACTATTGGTCTGAGTGAATAGTTGACGAAAGGGAATCAGTGCAAATGAATCACACTATAGTACACAAGATAATGATCCATAAATATTAATGAGAGGGATAGCTTTAAAATTTTGATATGTGTCTCTAGTCTGACCATCAACAGAAGGAAAGCAAGCAATCGCTTCTTCGTGGGGGATACGAGTATATTGGATCCCCATAATTTAAGACCAAGCTGCCAAAAGGGAGAGGCACTCCTTTATTTGCTTGAGCATCAGCCTTAATTTTCAAACCCCCTAGAATATGATAGAATCTTATATGAGAGAAACATGACCTCAATCAATAAATTCGACCAATGAGATTTAGAGGAGGAGTGTGACACTTTTGCACAAGAATTGAAAGCACCAGAACGGTCTATTTTTCACCTTATGAAAGGTTACAAGAATCAAGCAGTGATGCTTCAGGTTCAGTCTACTAAGATTCAGTAGGACAAGGACTTGCTACATCAGGAAAAGAAAAATTTCCAAGATGTTGTCGCAGTAACATGTTGTGTAGTTCTCGAGGTAGAAGTGATCGACGAATTGTCACATAAGGAGATGTTGCAGCGGATGGAAACTATGATTTCAGGGTATAGGAAGAAGGTCCAAGAATTAGAACCCAATTTGGTTCCCAACATACCACTAGAAGTGACAGAACAAAGGTAGGAAGACGTGCAAGGAGTCATTCAAAGCATTCAAGAATCAGAGGCTCATTGTATGAAGATGTACGAGGAAGTGTTGCAGATGTGGGATGCTTATGAAAGGCTACAAGAATCAAGTAGTGATGCTTCAGGACCAGTCTACTGAGATTTAGTAGGACAAGGAATTGCTACATCAGGAAAAGAAAAAGTTCCAGGAAGTTGTCGTAGTAACATGTTGTGTAGTTCTCAAGGCAGAAGTGATCGACGAAATGGCACCTAAGGAGAAGTTGCAGTGGATGGAAACTGTGATTTCAGGGTATAGGAAGAAGTTTCGAGAATTAAAACCCAATTTGGTTCCCAACATACCACCAGAAGTGACAGAACAACTGTAGGAAGAGGTGCAAGGAGTCATTCAAAGCATTCAAGAATCAGAGGCTAATTGTATGAAGATGTACGAGGAAGTGTTGCAGACATGGGATGCTTATGAAAGGCTACAAGAATCAAGCAGTGACACTTCAGGACCAGTCTACTAAGATTCAGTAGGACAAGGAATTGCTACATTAGGAAAAGAAAAAGTTCCTAGAAGTTGTCGGAGTAACATGTTGTGTAGTTCTCAAGGCAGAAGTGATCGATGAAATGGCACCTAAGGAGAAGTTGCAGTAGATGGAAACTGTGATTTCAGGGTATAAGAAGAAGGTCCAAGAATTAGAAACCAATTTGGTTCCCAACACACCTCCAGAAGTGACCGAATAAAGGTAGGAAGAGGTGCAAGGAGTCTTTCAAAGCATTCAAGAATTAGAGGCTCATTGTATGAAGATGTACGAGGAAGTGTTGTAGATGTGGGATGCGTTGTTCGAGGATGCAGAGCTCGAGGAAATAACTACTAGAATTGGGATTGTTGAAGATAAGATGACAAACCTATGGGGTCTTCTAAGTCTCTCTCTCCAGTTGAGAGAATGAGGAAGGATGTTGAAAATAAAGTGTTGCAGACAAAAATCAACTAATCGAGAATTTAACAAAGGCAGCGGTCAGAACGGGATGAAGCACTCCAGTCAGAATTTGAGCATGTATATGAAGTAATTGGAGGATAGCATGTACAAATTCAGACGAAAATCACTTAGATAGTCAAACAGAGTAGAGAGTATATCACTTCTGAGATGGTCAAGGAAATAAACCAGAAAAAGGAATAAGTTCAGCAGTCGGTTGAAGCTACCGGGAAAGTGTACGAGGGATTTTTGTAGAAGATGAAGGAACTGGTAGTGCAACCTTGAAGTGGCTCAAAATGAGCTACATGTGAGTGTTGGGGGCCTGTTGGGCCTAGTATGTTTTGGGTACCAATTTTGGTGTGGACAGAACCAGAGTAAAAGCAGTTTGACGAAGTGGTCAACTTCGACGAAGCAACCAAGAAACTAGGAATATAGTTATTTTGATTATGTCAAAGGGTGGAGTTGAGTTAGTTAGTTAGAGTTTGTCCACTTACATTAATGAGTTGAGTAGTTGGTTAGTGGGTTAGTAGGAATGGGGTAAATTGTGTGCACCCTATAAATATGTAATAAGAGGGAACTATTCCATGTAATAAGTTTTCAAAGTTGTCAAAGTAAAATATGTAATAAGTTGTCAAAGTTATTTCCATAGTGTGTCTGTAATTGGTGAACTATTCCATGTTTTGACATGTCAAAGTTGTTATGAGAAGCCAAGTCATAGGATCTGCAGGTTGTCTATGTAGGCCTGTTGTAATTGAGGGAATAATTTGTAAGTCATAAAACATGAAGTTCTTATCTATTGGCTACGACTCATAATAAAATAAGCACTTCCATGGTTTTTCCCATCTTTCCACATTAACCTCTAGTGTTCTATGTGATGTGATTGTGTTGTGTTATGTGTTATTTGTTTTTCTTATGAGACTGATGAATAACTATTCTTAAATGAAGAAATCTATGAATGATAAATATAATGCATGTTATATAATTTCTGGTTAACTTATGAGTTCTATCGAAGTGAATGGTATGTTGAGGTTAGAGATGTGTCGAGGTTATGGGTTGTTCGATGAATAAGTTTTTTGTTGATCTATTCCCCTTCTCCGCTACATAAACGTGGTTCCTATTAGGAACTTCGGGTGAGACCTCATCTACTTCACAGGTGTTTCCAAAATGGATAAATCCCTTTCGGGACGGTATCTATGGTGTTTGTTGGTGTTTTTCTCGTATGTTTGAACCCTGCTCGAAGTAGTAGTGTGCCAAAAATCACATCTTTAAAATTGAAAGAAGAGAATCTCCAATTAATATGAATGTTTTGAATCCTTTGGTTTTCAGGATGGATAAGTCGATCCATAATGAGAATTTATTTGCTTGATTATTGGATGCTTGTCTTAAACCCCATGCATATCTTTCTTCTTTGGATTCAACAGGGTAAAACACCCCTCTTCCAGCTCCATCCTCCCTTGGGTTTCCTTTTGAGGCACAATCAGAGAAGAGAATTAGAGATTGTTATTTTTTGCATCCATAGAGAGAATTCCTCGTATTGCATTCGTAATTTCCAGTGATCAAATAGGATGGGCCTATGTATTCTTTGCTTAGATTTCAATATTTTTCATGATCCAATGACCCAATTTATTTCCAACACAGAGAGATCCTTGAGATCATTATCTGATATTCCTCTTGCTAGATGTGCTTCAGAAAGAAGACACAAAGCTTGATTGGATACCTATATTGGACTGACATATTTCATGTTGAAGATATCCCAATAATGCATTAACTAAATCTTCCAGCAAATATATTTGGGAAGAGAGCTGCAAAAGAACCTTAGTAGAGATTCAGACTCAAGGGAACTTAGAAGATATAATTCCCACTTCAGAAACATGTTTTTACATTTATTTGGGATAGAGGAGATGTATAAAACTAGTGCAAAGGAAAGATGTTAGACTGCATGAGAGAAGGATCAATCCCAAAGAGATGTCTAATTGCTTCTTCTACTTATTATAGAGTGCACACCTAGATGGCCTAGAGAAACCTCTCCTTTTGAGATTGTCAAGTGTGATAATTCTTCCATGCACCATCATCCAACAAAAGATATTAACCTTTGGAAGCACATCAAGATTCCAAATATTCTTCCATATGGGAGACAATGGAGGATTTGGTAAGGGCGGAAAGAGGAATATGTTAGCTGTGTCTTACTTGATATATCATTCTAAGGACCAATTCCAAGCTCAGGAGTGTTTGATGTACCGATTATGGGGGGATGAGCCTTTCAGGGAAGATAGAAAAACTTTTTTTCTCTCTTGTAATTAAGTCAAGATGTCGCATAGCTTCCAACCAATCCAATTGTAATACCCCCATTTTGACCCTTAGGATATTTTGGCTTTTAATATAAATAATGTATACATGCGATGCATCTTTTCCTAGCATTTAACTTAAGTCCAAGGTTGCGCAAGTGGATGCTTAGATTTTATTTAAAAAGGAAAGTATTTGATATTATGTTAGCCATGTGCCATCAAGCCATGTAAATTGTAAAAATGATGTAAATTTTAATAATGCAATATACAAAAAAAACTGGCTATGGAAGAAACCAATAAGAGGGGGCCATGTGTATCCACTAGGGAGAGGTGAGGGAGTTGCGGGATCGTGGAATAGAAAGGATCATTTTTCATGCGTTACACATCCCAGTAGAGGGGGAAGAGTAAAGGGTGCGATTCTGGAAAAAGCCACGTCGACAAAGGAATGCGAGAGGACCCAGAAACGGGGTATGGAAAGGAAAAAGGAAATCAAATAGGGGATCTCTCAAGGGAAAATTGGCAAGGGTGAGATGCCAAAAAAAATGGCAGGAGAAAGAATCCAGAGGTGATAGCCAAGAATCGAGAGGCAGGACATAGTCGTTTTGGAAATAGAAGATAAGAAGATCCAAGCATGAGTAACAGAGAAGAAGATATAACAAAGGTTGGAACTGCTTGATAAAACCAGTGAAGGCTAAAGTCTCAAGGAATAAATATCTTGCACCTTTCTTTTCCCACCCTTAATAGCACTAGAGGGAAGGGGCGCCTGAGGAACTGTGTAGCAGAGAAGGGGACCTTCCTTATGTTGGGTGTGGTAGGTATTATGGGTTCCTAGGCTATTTGAGTTAGTTTGAGATGCCTGTAGCTATGTGGTTGAGATCACTGGCTTATCATCCTCCTCCTTTATCTCTTGGAATGCTTGGTAAACCCAATGGTGAGTTGGCTTAGCATGATGGTTGTGTGAAACCATGGTTGTGAGTGAGCCTGTTTAGTTCCTCCTTAGTGGTTACATAGCCCAAATTAGGGATTGTCTCTCAGCTGAAATATTATAGGCTCGACAAAGACCTATGGTTGGGTGGAACATTGCTCTCACATAGCTAGTTGCTTGGACAACTTAATCATAAAGATAATTGTTCTCTGTGATTTAAATTATGTCCATTATGTGGTTCTAAATGATGTTAGTTTCCTATGTTATGATTATCTGTTGTATCAAGTCCATTTGAATGAAATGAGAACATAGAGTTAAGCAATAGGGAGTTTGTGTATGGATCTGATCATGAGGCTAGTCCATGTCTGATTATTTCACCATTTTCTTGCATTAAATATGTTATTAGTTTTGCATGTTGTAGATGCATTAAATCAGATTTAGTTCTATTGTGTATGTTCACCATGCATCGCACACACCTTTAAATGGTTGTATTTCATCACTTGGGATAAGGATATGAATTAGGAACCCCCTATTGTGTTCATGGTCCCTCTGTGTGTCAAAGGAAGGGAAGGGCCATGACAAAGTAGTGTAAGAGATCCTTACAGGGAGGAAAAGAAGCATTGATAAAGCTTGGGGCCACATTTTGGGTTGGAAGGAGGATAGGATCAGAGTTCTCATATGAGGTTTAATTTCATGCAGTTTCATAAATATCTCCAACATCTTTCCAACGATACTGGACTTTCCCAAAATGGACTTAGGATGAAGAATTTGTGGGCCTAAGAAGTTGTGCAGTTGGGCTCCCGACTTTCCGAATCCGCATTGCGGATTGTGGATTGCAGAAGTCGGAAGGGTGTTTTTCTTCATAGTTGCGAGTTGGAGTTAAGACTTCCGAGTCTTGCAAGGCGGATTGTGGAATTTGGAAAGGTGATATTCCTGGATTGTGCAAATTGGTGTTCTGACTTCTGAGTTCTGCTTTGCGGATTGCAGAAGTCGGAGAGGAGATTTCTTCAGAACAGAGAATTGGAGTTCCGACTTCTAAATCCCGCAAGGAGTATTGGGGATTGCAGAAGTCAGAAAGGTGATTATCCTGGATTGTGCAAATTGGTGTTCCGAATTCCAAGTTCCACATTGCATATTGCGGAAGTCAGAGAGGAGATTTCTTCGGAACGGAGAATTGGAGTTCCGACTTATGAATCCTGCATTGTGAATTGCGGATTGTGGAATTCAGAGGCATGTTTCATCGAAGTTGGAATTTGTGGTTCTGACTTCCAAATCTTCCAAATAGGATTGTGGATTGTGGAAGTTGGAGGGATGTTTCTATGAAACTATGAAATTTGTGGTTGCACCATTCTGAATTCTGCATTGCAGCTTGCGGATTGCGAATTGCGGATTGCGGACCGAGGATGGTTTTTAGCAGAAGTTATGGAAGTTTGAAAAAAAAACTACCAGATGTCTCTAAGGTTGTCTCCCATCGGCTCTAAAGGGAACTGAGATGACTGTGGACGTGACAGAGTGTTATTAGTGAAAGGTTGTAGCATTGGGGATGCATGGGACAGAGTATGAATGATCCTAAGGACAGAAAAGTGCCAGTGGCGCTGTTTTGAAAAAAAAAATACTGTTTTGTCCACATGGATAATTTCCGAAATTATAGGGATGGGGAAAAGCAAAGAAAGCATCATAGGTCTGTAAATTATTCCATGAGTTACTTATGTTAAATTTGGATGTTTTATTTTTCATATGCATTCCTATGATGTTTAATAACTAACTTTATAACGAAAAGTGGTTGCAGTGGATAAAAATTGAACAGTTGTAGCAGAGGCAACATATAGGGAAAAGAAAATGGTGACCATGAATGATTCCCACGATCCTTATGAGCATGGTGAAGATGTGCTAGGAGAAAATGTGCAAGGATAACATGCTGAGACCAAATCCAATGGGAGAAGGGAGCAAATAAATCCTCAGAATTTGGTTGAAACCATGATAAGCTTTAATGAAGGATTGAAGAAGGCTCGGGAAGAATGGAACCAGCTCAATGCTACTATTTTGAAGAGCCTCACTGATATGCAGCAGAGGATAAACCTTGGGTCCAACCCAAGCAATGTAGGTAAAGAAGGAGGAGATGCAGAGAGTCTCTCTAGAGTTCATTCTAGGAAGAGGACTCCAAGCCGAAGAAAGAGTTTTGTGAGTAAAATGCATAGAACACCCTTCTCAATATCTTTTCCCAGCAGGTCATGTGACTACAAACATTCCTAAATAATTCCAAGGCATATTTATAGCATAATTGGAGGAAGAAAGATTCCACAAGGAGAATTCATGAAGCCAAGGCTTGCCACATTTGATGGAGAAGGTAAGACTGGAAAAGGGGCAGAGGCATGGCTTCTTGGAATGAAGAAATATTTAAGGATTCATGATTATTTAGGGAATCAAAAGGCTAGAATTGCCATTTATAATCTAAATGGAAGAGATTCAATTTTGTGGGAGAACCTCATGCAAGTGAAAGGGATCAGTGAAAACAAGATCAACTGGGAGTGATCTTTAAAATATATTTCAAGGAAAAATACCTATCATCTAGGTATTATGACAATAGGAGGAAAGAGTTCAATGAATTAGGTTGGGATAGAAATCCATGGAAGAACATGTCCACAAGTTTTTGGAGTTGTTGAGGTATGGAGATTACATAAAAGATGAAAGGATAAAAATCCAATGTTTCCTTGGAAGTCTACCTCAAAATTTCAGAGAAAGGATTGAGTTTGTTAATCCACCGAGCCTTGATGAAGCCATTAGGATGTCAATGCATTGTTATGAGCAGAGAAAAGGAAAATCAGAGGTTCACCCAGCAGGGAAAGGGAAGCCAAATGGGAGGTTTGATCAATGTGCATACTTTATCCTAATAGATATATGTTAAATTTGTATAAGCATTCTCAGATTCTTACTCTTATTTAAAATTGCTCCTTGCAAGGATAGATTAGTTAGTGTAGGATAGGGTTAGATAATTGATAAGGTAGAAATGGTAAGACGAGAGGTAAGAACCGATGCATCACTTGTGAGGCTTATTCCTGTCAATTTTAGGTTAGATGCATTAGCTAGATTAGAAGCACTTGAATATTCATACCCTTAAACATAAAATATAAATGGTGGGTCGGGTTGCAACCGGTACATAAATTAAACATACACACCTACATTTGTCGAACTGTAACCAGATGGATTCCCCATACCAAACAATGAGTGATCTAATTGGGATTATTTATTGGGGAGAATCCCTACTATCGATGCTAGGATTTTCTGGGTGTCAACACCTGTTCATAGACCAAAACAAGGTCTACTTCAGAGAAAACCCTGGGTTTAACAAACTTATCATACTGATTTTTGAGTCATTTTTTGTCAGCTTCATTTGCAATGAGCGCATCTTGACATTGTTCATCAATATGTTCTTGATGAAGCTGACGTTCTTCCAAAGAAGGTGTCTTTGGTAAAAGTTGAATGGCCAACTTTAATGATGGTATTTTACACTCAACTAGTGTGACTGCCTCCAACACATGAACGAGTTGGAAGGGTGAAATAACAGTAGTAGTATTAATGGTTGTTCGATAAACCTAGAGAGATGGATACAACATGATATTCCAATTTGACCTACTAGCATTAATTGTACACTGGAGAATGGTTTTCAAGGTTTTGTTTACTATGTCGAATTGGACATTCACCTACGAGTAGAAAGGAGATGAGTGCTCCTATCTAAATCCTAGCATAGTAGTCAAATTTGCCATCATGTTATTTTGAAAATGTATGTCGTGATCTGTAACAATCTCTTTAGGGATACAAAACCTAGCGATAATCTGATTGAATATGAAATAGGCTGCAGTTTCACCATTCACCTTCACAGTAGACATTTCCTCTGCCCACTTAGTAAAGTAATCTACAGTGAAAATAATGTATTGATGTCCCCTAATAGAAACTGGGTTACATGTCATATAATCAACCCCCCACTTGGTGAAGGGGCCCACTATGATGACGGGGAATAAGGGAGCATGATGTGCTCGCATACTTTTGGTGAACAGATGACATAGATGAAATCACTTAATAGCTTCCACACAATCCTTGAAGATGGTGAGCCAAAAATAACTAGCATGCCTATTTCCAAACCAAAAAGATGACCCCACATGCTCCATTGTGCGTATCATTCAGAACAAACTCAACCTCTTAAAGAATTAGGAAATGACGCAAGATGCAATCAACCCCTCGTCTATACAAAGTATCTGAAATTATGAGGTAATTGTTAGCATTATTTCGAAGTCATCGTCGCTCTTCCTTTGAAAAATATATTGGACACTTAAAAGTCTGGAGATAAATCAAAATATCCCCATACCACAGATGATAGGTAGAAATGAGGAAGATGTATTCATCAGGGAATGAATCATCCTCCACCTTACAATCCTCACCACTAGGGAACTTGTAAATGAGCTTGAAAAACACTAAGGAATTTTTAGATTTAGCAGACTGAAAAACGAGATTAAGCTCCTGAAGGATAACAATCCATTGATTAGATTTTCCCCCAATTATGCACCGGGTTAAAACAAACTGAAACATATTGATGTTTGCGATCACTAAAGTGGTTAGCAACAAAATTTAATGGTGAAGCCTTTGAGTAACGTAAATAGTTTTAATTTCCAAGTTCTCAACGTGAGAATACTTGAGTTCAGGTCTTACCAAAGCGCATCTAAGATAATAGATGATGTGCTCCTAGAGTTGGTTGTCCTCCTGAACTAGAACTATGCCAACTGTGGAATTCGATGTGGCTCGATATAAGATAAAGTCTCAAGCATAACTTGGCGTACTCCAGACTCGATGTAGAATACACATTTATGAGGATTCAATCGAATCTTGTAGTGTCTACATCATTCAAACACAAGTCGTAAATGGTATTGATGATCTCATCTCTTTTGAGATCGTGCAGGGATATCATCCAAGTACGGTTCAACTATATGTTTGATATCATGGAAAACAAAGTTCATTGCTCGCTAGAAAGTAGCTCCAGCATTCTTCAGACCAAAAGGCATCTTCCTATAGGAAAATGTACTCTAGGGACATATAAGAGTAGTCTTGTGTTGATCTTTGGGTTTTATTTGAATCTAATTATATCCTGAAAATCCATCCATAAAAGAAAATATTTCTTTACCAGCACACACATCTATAATCTAATTAACTAAATGCCTAGGGTAATTATCATTAGGACATGCTTTATTCAAATCACTAAAATCAATGTAAACACGGATAGCACATTGTTTTTATCAACCGGAACTGGATTATAAACCCATTCCATAATTGCAATAGGATAGATAAACCTGGATTTCAATAGAATTTCAACATAATATTTGATAGCTGCATCTTTCTATGGGTTAACCCGATGAAGCTTTTGTCGAAATAACTTCACATTCAGATATGTCTTAATCTTATGTTCAACAATAGACGATTCAATGGCTGACATATCCTCATATGACCTGCTGAAAACATCATAGAATTCTTTAAAGAGATTGGTATACATGCAAACTTCTTCAAGGGAACAACTTGCACCGATGAAGGTGTTAGTTTTTTAGCATTTAATTCAATCTGATCTAGGATCTTAACTGAGAGAACAACATCTACAACATATCAAACACAAGAGACAAGAGACACAAAGCATTTCACTGGGGAAAACCAAGAAGGTGAAAAATCCCACAACTTCCTCAAAGATAGAATGAGCATTAATACAAAGATCACAAAGGTCAAACCCCAAAACAAGAGATAGTCTCCTAGAAGCAACTCCTCCTCCGCTTATGTGCACTCCTCCTCTCTCTCACTAATGTGAAGTGAGTGAGTGTGTGAACAAATAGAATGAGAGAGTCACACTCTCTATTTATACAATGACTTGATCTACCTTTAAATTTAATGGGGATGACCTCCCTTAGGAGACTCTAATAACACATTACCACTTGTCTCTGGGCCAATCCCACTAGGGTGGTCTAATAACTCTTTAACCCACACTAGGCCGACCCCACTTGGGTGGTCTAATAACCCTTTAACCCACACTAGGCCGACCCCACTAGTGTGGTCTAATAACCCATCGAATATAAGTTACGACACTTACAATATATTTTGCGACACTTGCAAATACAAATGATGACACTTCCAACCGGAGGAATAATACATCTTCGTTGGGGATACAATAAAGTACAAATATAATACATACAATATACAAGTGAATATCTTCTGAAGTTACAAATACATCAACACTCCCTCTTAACTAGGAAGGTTTTCTCTTGACACAGGTCATCAATACATATAGGTACATGTCTTCAATTCTGGAGCTGGATCATCGTCATTGGATTATGGAGCATCATCGTCACTGCTGTTGTACTCATCATCTCGATCACTAGGCTATCTCTCAATTATTCTTGTCATAGGAAGTTCTACAGAGCCAGTCGTTTTTCATGTTGGTTGTAGGCATAGTCTCCTGTAGGTCTTCATCATATCTGGCCATCCTGTGGAATCCTAAGGGTTGATTACGTGCGTCAACAAAACCTCGAAAGAGCATCCTAGGACTTTTATGAGCTTACTGCTCAACCTATCAGATCTCCCAGGATCTTTTACATGTGACCTTCACAAAACCTTAAAAGAGTGTCTTGCGACCTGCAAGGTTTCTAAAGAGCATCCCAAGATCTTTTACGTGCCTAGTACAACCTGTTCGGATCTCCAGGACTGATTACATGTGAACTCGCAAAACCTTGAAAGAGTGTCTTGCAACATGCAAGATATCTGAAGAGCATCCCAAGATCTGTTACATGCCTAGCACAACCTGTCTGTATCTCCAAGACTGATTACATGTGATTCTTGCAAAACCTTAAAAGAGTGTCTTACAACCTACAAGATCTCTAAAGAGCATCCTAGGATCTTTTATGTGCCTAACACAACCTGTCCGGATCTCCAAGACTGATTACATGTGATTCTTAGAAAACCTTAAAAGGGTGTCTTGCAACCTGCAAGATCTCTAAAGAGCATCCCAGGATCTTTTACGCTCCTAGCACAACCTATCCGGATCTCCAGGACTGATTACATGCACCTGCACAGATTATCCACAGCCACAGAGTATCATCCTGATACTCAAGATCAACCTGATCATCCTCGCATTGAGCATCATCCTGGTGCTCATGATCATACTGATCATCATCATATAGTGCATTATCCTGATGCAAATGATCATCTTGATCATCATCATAGCATAGCATCATCCTGATTCATATCATCATCACATGATCATCCTGATCATACACATAGCATCGTCCTGATGCATATCATCATCACATGATCAACCTGATCATATACACAGCATCATCCTGATGCATATCATCATCGCATTATAAACTTGATCATATACATAGCGTCATCTTGATACATATCATCATCACATTATCAACCTTATCATATACATAGCATCATCCTGATGCGTATCATCTGGAGCATCACATATGATCAACCTGATCATCAACATAGCTTCGTCCTGACGAATATCATCTGGAGCATTGTCCTAATGCTCATCACACAACTCTTACATCCACGGCCATGGGAAGGATCCTACTACCACCATGCTTAGAATGGCTCCTACAAATGTGTCCCATCACTTCCTCCTCAAAGTATCTTCTATATGAAGAAAACCAAGCCTCTCTATGAATTACTTGAAATTTACTCTAGCTAGTGGTTTGATCAACACATCTTCAATCTGCTCATATGTCGCAACATACTGGAGATTTATTGCTCTTCTCTACACCATATCCTTGATATAGTGATATTTGATCTCGATGTGCCTTGACTTGTCATGGAATCCTAGGTTCTCTGACAGCTTCACACAACTCTAGTTGTCACAATAGATACAAGTAGCATCCAAATGGAGATCAAATAAATCAGACAATAGCTTCCTTAGCCATACTACCTCACAGCTGGTCGAACAATATATGACATACTCTGCTTTGACTGTACTCAGTGCTACCCAGAATTGCTTCCTGCTAAACCAAGAGATCACACTTGATCCCATACTGAAGCAACACCCCGAAGTGCTCTTTCTATATACAACACTACCTGCCCAATCTGAATCAACATAACCCTCAAGGCTAAACTTTTTATTCGCATCATACTTGAGCCCATAATCAATCGTACCCTTCAGGTATCTCAAAATATGCTTTACAACAATCAAGTGAAGATGTCTAGGATCCGTCAGGAACTGGCTCAAGGTGTTCACAGCAAAGCAAATATCTAGTCTCGTGTTCGTCAGGTACATCAAGGACCCAATCATTTGACAATACATCGTGGCATCAACTGAATATGACGAAGAATCACTCAATAGCTTCAGGTTCGATGACATAAATGTGGCCATGGCCTTGCATTCCATCATCTCGAACCACTTCAGGATCTCTACTGCATACTTCCCTTGTCCAAGGAAGATTCCATCTGCACTCTGCCACACCTCCATACCTAGAAAGTAATGCATCATAGCCAAGTCCTTCATCTCGAACTCAGTAGCAAGCTTCCTCTTTGTGTCGAAAATCAACCTATCCTCACCTGTCACAAATAGGTCATCCACATACAGTAGGAGTATCACTGGATTGCCTTCCTCAACCTTGTAGTAAAGGTTGGAATCTACTTTACTCTTGGTAAAGCCCAAACTAGTTAGGAAGCTATCAATCCTGTCGTACCATGTCCTGGGTGCTTGTTTTAAATTGTACAAGGATTTCTTTAATTTGCACACACATGACTCCTTGTCATGTGTCTCAAAACCGAGTGGTTACTCCACATACACTTCCTCTTCAACTACACAATTCAAGAAAGTTGTCTTGACATCCATCTGGTGTATCTTCCATTTCATCACTACAGCCAGAGCAAGTACTGTTCTGATGGAAGTGTATCTGGTTACAGGTTCAAAGGTCTCTTCATAATTTATCCCTTCTTTCTGGGAGAAACCACGAGCCACAAATTTTTCCTTATATTTCTCTATGCTACCGTCTACAGCATGCTTGATCTTGTAGATCCACTTGGAAGTCACAACAGACTTCCCTTATGGTCTTGGGACCACATCCCAAATATCATTCTTCATGATCAATTGATATTCCTCGATCATGGAATCCTTCCATTACTGCATCCCGGATCGTGGGAACTTCAGATTCTTCAATTGGTAGTTTTCTGGATATGTTGAGTCTTCGTTGCTTGTTCTTTGAAACAATTCTCTCTTGTAGGTGATGGTACACGGTATTTCCTACAAGACAAGTTCAATTGCATGATTAGAAACATCTCATAGATTCCATAACAAATTCTTACATATAAATACATATGTCATAAAATCATGCAATTATCTTAGCCAATGCTTCAATACAACATTTATCCATATCCCGTAACTTTCTAGATGCCTTCCATCTCTACCAGAACATTATTAGGAGTGTGCACAACTCCTAACATGTTAGCAAAGAGGTTTCATTCTAGATAGTAGCAATGGAATGTTATACAGTACCATAGGCCACTTACCCATTACTTGCATATTAGTAGTATCTTGTTCATTAATGCAACTTTTCTAAAATGCATAATATACATCCTAAATCATAAGTATGTACATGACTGAACAAAATCATTTAAGTAATCACATATATAGGAAATAACCATTCAAATACTTATCTTTGTATGGTTGTTGGGTGTACTCCCTCTCGATCTTTGCTTCCTTGCAGGAACTACTGAAGTGTGCTCCCTCTTGATATTTGCTTCCTTACAGAAACTACTGGAGTGTGCTCCCTCTTGATTTTTGCTTCCTTGATTATTTGTCTTTGAACTTATATCCATCCTTGACCACTATGCATGCTTAAGTGTGCACTAGTGTCATCATTGTGTCATCCTCAAGATCTCATACATAATCATACATGCATTAGTATAATCTCAATACTATCAAAACATTATGATTCTAAATATGTATGGTCATGATCATTTCATGCACATGTAATTTATCAGAAGCATTAGTATTCAAGGTCAGGGAGTACTTCTTTTACTCATGCATATTCTTATTTGACCATTGGACTCTTCTAGTTTGTCATATCATTAATCAAACTAAGAAGCCTAATATGCATAAACCCATGATTATTCAAACCTATAATTTCATGAATAATCATTATCAATCATACAAAAGTATACATATATGTGACCCTAACACAAGGTAGGATTCTAACTTGATATAGGAAAAACATACCTAGATTATCATGTGTGCGATTTATGTATGACATACCCAAACAATGTCTTCTTTGTTCTCTTCAATGATTTAGAGACCTTGTGCTAGTAACCTGCATATCTCATAAGTTAAGCTTTGTAGAACCAAATTATACATACCTTGTAAGTAGAGCTTCTATGTGTTCAATGGCTATGGATGAGTCTTTGTCTTCATGTCACCATGGTCATATGTTCTCGATCTAGAAATTGATTTGTCTTTCTTGATGTACCTTTCATGTTAGCGAACAACATCATCCTCATACAACACCACAGTGCATTAGTACAATCATAAGTGTCATAACCCTAATCAATGAATTCCTTATATCATTCACATGCATTCATACTTTTACTAAGTTGATCAGTCAATCTAAAATTAATCAAGATTGTACTAACCTCATCAATATGAAGACAAATGTGATGTACCTGCAATAATTAATTAATGCAAATACACGAGATATCAGAAATAATAGAACAGAATCACTTTTATATTGATCACGGGCCACTTCGAGGGGGAAACCTCCTTTGAGCAAGCTCAATACAATTAACTTCACGGTGCCTTCAATGACCTCAACACACACTTATATACTAAGTCTATGCCCAATACTATGAGTCAAAACCATGGGACATATAATACTACGGGACGACTTACAAAGCATATGCGTCCAACAACAATATACTAACATAGTAAAGAGAAGGGTTGACATAGGTTCCTAACATCCCCTCTCCCTTAGAAAAAGCTTTGTACTCAAAGCTTTGGTTGGAGAAATTGCTGCAGAATCTGAAGGAGTGGTTCCCCGGTAGCATCCTCGGTTTGCATTTCGGGCCACTGACGCCTTTGGAGTGTCAAGGAGGATTGCTTGGAAGGATGTAGATGAAGAAGAACCCTGTCAGCTGCGTGGAAGATGCGCTCGGAACGGTGCTGATCGGCTTGTTGTTTCAGGCGAATTCTAGACATGTGAAGATTGTCCTGCAAAATGAGAAGAATCTAATCGCGGTTTCGAAGAACCGAGTCAATTTCCTGAACTGGGGAGCTGCTGAGGGTGTATGGAAGAAGAACTGGCGGTGTTTTTCCATAGACTGCTTCATATGGTGTCCTTTGAGATGTGGTATTGTACCACCAGAGCACTGCTAGGAAATCCATAGAAATAGTTTGCCAAAGCTGTGTAGGGATGGGCAAGGGTTGGAGCAATCCCGAAAGGAGTGTCGTTTCCCCCTCGTTGACTTGGAAAGTATCATCGTCAGCCACCATCTGTTGAATTGTCATTTTTAGTCCCGGCCAAAAGAAGTTACATTGTTCCCGGTCATACATTTTGCAGAACCCAAAGTGTCCTGTTGATGGAGAAGCATGGAGTTCATAGAATAGATAGCCCTGGTGAACATATTGGAACCAATTTGGAACAAGCAGAGAAAGAGCTGTAAGAGAAACTGGGTCATTAATTGTGCGAGAAGGAGCATCTTCCACCATATTGTCCTTACCCTTCTTGTAAGTGATCACATAGGGATAACTCATGAGTTGGATAACCCATTGCAGGTGTGTTGGGGAGGAGACCCATTGTTCCAGAAAATTTGCCAGACTCGGGAAATCCGTCTTGATGCAGAAATAATTTCCTAATAGGGATGGCTGCCACTTCTGTACTGCATGAAAAATAGCCATCATTGCCTGCTGAGAGGTAGATGGGGCTACATTCTTACCGGAAAGGTCTCTTGAAGGCAGCAAGCGCATTGGTTCAGCAAAGATACCTGCATATCTATCCAAGGAAGTAGTGGAGACTGTTGATGGTTGCATCTGAATGGAATGGAGCTGAGCGATGACACCATGTGAATTCTTCTTAAGGATTTTTTCCAGGCGATGTGAACTGATGATGCAGAGAGACCCTGGTTGTAAGCCCATAAATTTGTGTTGTGCCCCATTGATTTTAAACTGCATCCAAAGTTCAGCAAAATCCCATAAGATGGGGCCAAGTGTGCGTAACCATTGAATGCCCAAAACCACATCACATCCGCCTAAGGACAAGGCAAACATGTCAGAGCGTAGGTTATAATCTTCCATAGAGATACGCCCATTGTGACACTTCCCCTTGCAAGGTAAGGTGCCCCCATTGGCAACCATGACTTCAAAGTTGGAGCAAGGATGGACAAAACAATCAGCCTGTTTGGCAATCCGAGGGTCAATGAAGTTATGAGTGCTACCAGAATCAATGAGTATGGTAAGAGGGAGCTTCTTGAAGTATCCCCTGACCCGCATTGTTTGTGGGGTGGTGACGTCGGTTATAGCATGGAGAGAGATCTCGGGTGGGTCGTCCTGAGATGGGGTGTCAACAGGTGGGTGTTGCATGTCGACCGGATCATCTACTGTATCTGTAGCTTCTTCACCAAGTTCTAAGGCAGGCGGAGAATCCACATCCAAGATATAGAGCTTTTGTTGAACACATCTATGTCCCCGAGTGAATTTCTCATCACAATTATAGCAAAGCCCTTTTTCTCGGCGTGCCTGCATTTCTATTTCAGACAAATGCTTGATAGGAGTTGGTTGAGGAGCAGGCGTGATGGGAGGTCGTTGGGAACCCATGTTTCTGAAGGGAACAAAGGTGGGTTTGGAGCGTTGTTGAGCTGCGATCTTGTCCTCGGCCAACTTAGCCAACCCTAGGACTTCCATCATTGTGTTGGGACAAAACATTTTGACCTCTGAGCGGATTTCATCCTTGAGACCACTGATAAAACAACTCCTGTAGAATTCATCAGACAATCCTTCTGTGTGATTGGCTAGTTTCTCAAATTCCATCTGATACTCTCTCACTGTGCCAGTTTGGTGAAGTTTAGTGAGTGCTCCTGTGAAGTCGTCAAAAGCACTAGGACCAAATCGTGGCAAAATGAGTTGGCAAAAATCTGTCCAGTTTGGCTCGGGATGAGCTTTGATGTACCAACGGTACCATTGAAGGGCTTCCTGTTCCAAATGAAAGGATGCAAGTGGAACTTTCTGAACATCAAAAGTATTATACAGACTGAAATATTGTTCTGCTCGGTATATCCATCCAGTCGGATCAGTACCATTGAAGCGAGGAAAATCAAGCTTCGGCCCACGAAAATTGTTGGAAGAAGAAAACCCGGTGGCTGCAAAATATTCTGGCTGTCTGGTATTGTTCATGGCTGAATGCTGAAGATGGAGGCTGAGAAATTTTTCATCCAGATCTTGGAGTTTTGTTTGGATGGCTGCAAGTGCTTCCTCCATGGTGTGTGCTCCTGCACAGGTGACAACCATAACCAGTTTTTTTTTTTTTTTGTCAGTTCAGACTAGAGCGGCTACAGCGTAGAAGGAATCTGGAACAACGCCGAATGGCTGGATCTGGAATGGCTTGCAAAATGGATCTGAAACGGTGCAGCAGTGATCGACAATAGTTCAGCTGAAAGTAGATATGGACCCCAGGTATGTGCGGCTTCCTAACATTTCAGGGTTTTCACTCGGCCACCAATGCTGTCTGACGGCTTGCGTATTGGGGCAGTACCCCTCACTCCACGGCTCAGGTAAAACTGATAACCGCTTTGCCACAAACGACAGCTCTTGGTTTACCTCACGGGTGGGAACTAGTCAATCAGGTAGGGGTCGTTGCCCTTTTCGCTTGGCAGGTCCTCTCAATGGCCAGCTACTTCGGGGTTCCTGTGGTACTCCTCACAATGAGTTTTAGGGCTTATGCCCAAGTACTTCCCACAGTTAAGCGGATAGGGATTATTCCCAGATCCGAACCTGCAACAGAAAAAAAAATTTGGGCAGAAATTCCACCCAATGTTCCAAAACCGGATCTATATTGCTCAGAATCGCTATTATAGCATGTTTCCGGAACTGGAACAACCACTCTGCTTCTACCCATGAAAGCGGAATAGAAATCTGGGCACTCGGTCAAAAGATTTTCTTGCCACAATTTCCGCGGCCGTCACCGAAATTCTGAAAAATTGTTGATTTTAAATCCACGATATCTCCACTTTTAGAACTCCAAATGAGATGATTTTTTTTTTGAAACTGTGTATTTTTGAAAGAGGAATTCAGATATGCAATCAGTTTCTTCTGATTTTGTGCAGAAAGTTTCAGAAATTGATCTGAAAGTCACCGCCCAAAAAAAGAAAAAAAATTTCCCACTTGTGCCAAGGAAAGTGCTCTGATACCAGATGTGATGTACCTGCAATAATTAATTAATGCAAATACACGAGATATCAAAAATAATAGAACAGAATCACTTTTATATTGATCACGGGCCACTTCGAGGGGGCAACCTCCTTTGAGCAAGCTCAATACAATTAACTTCACGGTGCCTTCAATGACCTCAACACACACTTATATACTAAGTCTATGCCCAATACTATGAGTCAAAACCATGGGACATATAATACTACGGGACGACTTACAAAGCATATGCGTCCAATACTATGGGTCAATACTATGGGCTAATATAAACTATGGATCAACAAATACTACGGGACGACTTACAAAGCATATGCGTCCAACAACAATATACTAACATAGTAAAGAGAAGGGTTCACATAGGTTCCTAACAACAAACATATCATGAACTTAATCATCAGATAAATGAAACAAATTTCGACACATACCTGTATCTCCTCAAGTCATACCTGATTGATGTTCTTTCCTTCAAGCAGCTTGGCCAATGAATCAAACATCTCCTTGGGTGTCTTTAGAGAAGACACATGAGGTAGGATATGGTGTTTGATAGAATCTGCAATGATTCTCTTGGAATTTACCAAGTCCTTCTTATGTAAGGCCTTAGCCTCATCTCCCTCTGGAACTAGAACTTATTCACTTATGTAGGTGTCCAAATCATTCTCTTCTAGGATTAACCCAATCCAATTTTATTTGCTGAAACTAGATCTGGAGCTGGCTAGGGTTTGACAGAGAAACCCTAAAAATCCAAACTTGGAATTTCAAACTTTTATCTTGATAGGGAGATGCAAAAGACTAAGGCAAGCAAGTTTGTGTGCTCATATTTTGAAAACTCCAAAAATTTACCCCTCAAAATTGACATACGAGATTTGGATCTACAACTTCTATCAAATTATGGTTTTCTAGTTTTTCTGGTTTTCTGGACAAAATCCCAAACTAGGGTTTGATAGAGCTTGGGGTTTTACCCAACCAAAAAATTTGATCTTGGTCTCTAAATTTTGATTTTGATGAGGAGCATCCATCTGTGGTCTCGGATTCCAAAAATTCCAACTTTTTCAGAAACCCTAATTTCCCGTAGCAGTGAAAAACCAAAAATGAAAGTGCTCAGAATCCAATTCTGTTTTGAACAGAAATATATGCCATATTGTTTCTGATGTATCTCTGAAATTTTGGATCTTCAGGGTCTAAAACTTCGGTATGTTTTAGAATGACCTGTCATATTTATAACCCCAGATATCTGAGCTCTAATGGACTCCCTGAGAGAGAGATATGCCAAGTGTCGCAACGTGACTTGTTTATGGGATGAAATAGTATAGCGAACTTGTACGGAGTTCCATGTGTCACTGTTTCAACTTCATCCTTTGAAAACCAAAATTGTGAAACTACAGTCCATTCGCTAACTACCACTTTTTACGGAATTCCATTTGGAGCTTTCTAGCCCGATATTTGACCTTTGTTCCTAGGTCACCTATTTAGGGATGCATTCTAGAAGAGGCAAAAACGCTAACTTGTATGAATGATATATCACAAAGTACAACGAATATGAGGCCGAGCTTCATACACAAGGTACATGAACAATTAATCTTCAACCTATAAAATTTTTTAGATCCTGAACCTTTTCCAAATCTGATTTATAACGAATGTGCCATGATGACTGGTTTTTACTATACCAAGCCCTAGCTTCCAATTTGTCGCAAGTGCAACAAGTGTCATAAATGCCATACAATGCCTTCCTTCAGGCTAGCTGTGATACCATGTTAGTTTTTCAGCATTTAATTCAATCTTATCTAGGATCTTAACTGAGAGAACAACATGTACAACATATCAAACACAAGAGACAAGAGACACAAATCATTTCACTGGGGAAAACCAAGAAGGTGAAAAACCCTGCAAGTTCCCCAGAGATAGAATGAGCACCAATACAAATATCAAAAAGATCAAACCCCAAAACAAGAGATAGTCTCCTAGAAGCAACTCCTCCTCCACTTGTGTGTACTCCTCTCTCTCACTAATGCAATGTGAGTGAGTGTGTGAATGAATAAAATGAGAGAGTCACTCTCTCTATTTATACAATGACTGGACCTGCGTTTAACTTTAACTGGGCTGACCTCCCTTATGAGATTATAATAACCCATTACCACTTGTCACTGGGCTGACCCCACTAGGGTGGTCTAATAACCCTTTAACCCACACTGGGCCAACCCCACTAGGGTGGTCTAATAACCCATCAAATATAAGTTACGACACTTACAATATAACTTAGGACATTTGCAGATACAAATGACGACACTTCCAACCAAAGGAATAATACATCTCCGTTGGGGATACAATAAAGTACAAATTTAATACATACAATATACAAGTGAATATCTTCCAAAGTTACAAATGCATCAACATAAGGTATTTTCCATGACATTAGGTTTTATGGAGATTTTGATCGGAATTGTTCTCAATATATTAGACATATTTCCTTTAGTGAAAATTCCCTATTTCACTAAATGGTTAACAGGATGATCAACATTGCCACTAAGTCTCACGTGAAACTCCTCATTCTCAATTCTATCTAATTCTGGAAGATAATAGGATTTGTGATGCATATGTTCCCAAAAGTGATCAATGCCTACCTTTGCTTCCAAAATGGTTTCATCAAAAGGAAAAACCATGTCTAAATAGTCAAAATATTGAGTGGATTCTACTGCCCATGATGGCACATAATCAACATCTAACTCCTCAGAGACCAAAGGAATCACGATGGAATCTATGGAAGATTCTTGTAATTCTTGATAAGCAATTTCTACCATAGACTAGGGCACTACTGGTTCATTCTGAGCAGGTAATATTCAAGGATCAGTTCTAGCAGATATTGTAAAAATATCCTTAGATACTGCAATGTTATTTCGAATACTCGTCGAACCAATATAACTCACGGGAGCAGGAAAATCAAAAGTTCCCATAAGAGAAGAATATAAACCTACTCCCAAACTATTGCTAGGTGGACGTTCCTGATCAGTCATCAAAATTTTTGACTCATAAGGGGTTGTGTTATTTTTTTGAGTAAAGGACAATTGGTCAACAATAATGACTCATCCTTCATGAGGAAATACCAAGGCCTGAAAAATGGATGATGGAACGACTTGAATAACATATGTCCAATTCCTACCTAACAACATATTGTAGTCAAGAGGGGCATCTACAACCTCTACTTCCACTAAAACCACTTTTCCTTCTAATTGGATTTCAAAAGAGGGTAAAATCCCATGCAGATGGAAAGATCTTCCATAAAAAGTAGTAAGCAGTGTTATTGAAGGAACCAATTTAGGGGAGCCTAAAGCTCGCCAGCAAGAAATAGTGATTACGCACATAGACGCGCCTTCATATACTACCATTTCTCCAATGGTTTTCGAACCATGAACTACTTCAATATAGAATGCCATGTGGTATGGAAAGCGAGGTTTGACATTGAACATATCAAACCTAACCAACATTCTCAATGAATCAAGACTTCCTGTTGCTTCCAAAAGTGCATTCCATTGTGAAGGGAAACTTTGCAAAAATTCTAAAGCTGACATAGCACATGGGGTCTGGGCTAAGTATTCCACAACATAATAGTCGGTAGAATCCTTCACACTAGGATTGTGTGATGCCCACTTATAAACACCTTTTGGTATCTTAGGCATCGGGTCAGCAGGCCTCTCAATGTGAGGAGGAGCGGACACCACATGAGTCTCTTTATCTTTTTGCGATGATTATGGACTATAGTTTCTTGCTCTGGTCTGCAATAAAATTTTTGAGCAAATCATGTTGATATAGGATTGATCAGATGATGTGGCACCTTGGGTTCCCCCAGTACTAGACCTGCCATAAACCATGCTTTTTCCCTTAGGAAATGAATCCTTTAAGATGGTAGGTTTCTTTTGTTGCAGTATCTTCTGGGTTTCATCAATTAATGGGCATTGATCATTCAAGTGGTCTTCCTTGCAAATTTTACAAGGAAGTTTTACTTTATTATTTTATTTCATACCCCCCTCATCATTGTCAATGGTCTTGCACTTGTTTTGATTACCCTCCCCTTTCATGCCCTTTTTTTTGTTTCCACTGAGTTGCTAAGTTCCCTTTTGATTAGACTACACATTATGTATAGTAGTTGTTTGAGAAGGAGAGGTGGAAACTATAGCTTCCTCCGCTACATAACGCTTTACATATAGCTTTTGTAATTGTTTGGCCTAAACTTATATAGTCAATGAGTCAACTGAACCAACAATGCCATGAGCATGTAGTCCAAGTTTAGGTTTGACGGGATTAGTATTTGATCTCGGCATGTTAGGAATAATTTCATACAGTTCCCAGACTGAGAGTAAATCAAGCCTAACTGTTGGCCTCTCAAAATGGCTTCCTCCTCTGAGGTAACCCCTGAAGTAGAAACATCTTTAGAGATGTAAGGTAGGAGTGATTTCAAAAACCACTCTAATAAGAACTCTGGGGGTATCTCAGCCTTGATCAACCTTTTCCTTCTTCTCCACTATTGAATGTGATCAGAAATGCGAGTGGCCTTGTTCTTCCTAAATGTAGACAAAAAATTTGTTCCATGATCATACCGAATGGGAAGTTGGAAGTGGTTAAGGAACATTGTCACTAATTAATAAAAACAATGATAAGAAGTGGATGTCAATTCAATATACCATTTGGATGCTACACTGATTAAGGTTCTTTGAAAAAGCCTCAAACATATAGAATCATCGTTCAGTGACTTGGAAGAAAAACACAAATGAAAAGTAGTAACATGGTCCCCGGGGTATTCTCCAGTCTTACCTTCAAACTTTGGAATGTATGAAGGAGGCTTGGTTGGAATGGGAGGCAAAGTTGAATCATGATGGACTGGATTGTTCATGAGTTTAGAAAGGTCTGGCAAGTTTAAAGTTGCCATAAAAGGTAATCAAAGCCTGACCAACAACAAATGTGTTTGGGGAGGTGGGTAAGGAAAATTACTTGATCCATAGCCCCCATAAGGTTGGTTGGGGTTTCTTCCAGCCATCTTTTGTGAAGTAAAATCATTTTGAAAAGAGATCCATCGATAAGCAAGTGGATTACTCCCTTGAGGACCACTCCACTTTGGTTGAGTATAAATAGCTCCCACTGAAAAAGGAGTTGAAATGGAAGCAATACTGCCTCTTCCACCAAAAAGTGAAAATGGGGCACTCCCTACATGCACATTTGATGTTTGTACATTAGTTTGTTGAAAACCATATCCTGTAAAGGGGTTTAAACTCATAATTGGTGCATCAGAATGAAAAGGAATGGAACCTACAAAAGGTGCAGAGAGAGGAATATGTCCTCCATTCCAAGGGAATCCATGGAAAAAAGGAATCGAATTGGTCGAACTAGTCTGAAATTTTTTAAGGAAAGAAGACAATGTGAACGGTACTATAGGGATCCCAGTAAGAGGTATATTATATGAACCAATATTGGATCCAAAGGGCATATAATTTGAAGCAACTTGAGTGCTATGTGGCCCTAAGGATACAGTACTAAAGTTCAAAGATGTGATTGGAGAAGAATTTAACAGCAACGAACTAGGTACATGAATACTAACATGCAGAGGAGAGAACCATCTAGACAGGATATCATAAGTGGGAGTGTATACATTTCTCGATCCTTCCCCTGTGTTATCCATGATAAAACCAAATGTGAACCTATAGACACTTAACTAGGGTTGACCTAAAGAAGCTAAATTGCACTAACACTAGATCGTAGGGTCCAGTTAAGGGTGGGTTAAAGGGTATTACAATCCCTTCATCTTGCAAGTCTTCAACCTCATTTGTGTATGAAAGCAGTGAAGTTTGAGTGATAAAATAAGGTTCCCTAGGTGGATCAGTTGTTCCAGTTGGCTCAAAAGATCCACTCGTGTTTATTCTTCAACGTTGAGGTTGCGGTGGAGGTGGAGGCTCTAGAGTGAGTAGAGAAAGGTTTTTCAACCTCATACATCTATGGATAGGATGATCCTCCATAGCTAAAAATTTAACTTTAAAGAAAACCTAGGGCCAACTAAATTAAGAGTGATCAAACAACACACCACTAAAAATAAATCCTAAGTGATCCAGACCAAGCAAACATATGACCTTCCAAAGGAGCATCTGGGATGATGAGGGCCTAGAAAAAACTAGTGAAGGGACAAAAAATAGTTATCTGGGGTCCAAAATACAGGCTTGATGGGGCCAAGCTTTTGAATCACCAACCGCCTTCCCAAAGAACTGTAAGGGGTTTCCTCCTGAATCTTTCCTAGGTGCAATGCAAATATCTTCCACCGTCACCCATATATATCCCTAAAGGTCCATATACTAAGGATACCAACTTTATAGAAAGAGTCGAGGGGACAGTCTTAGGTTGAATCAATGCGCATGGGTAGGGTAACAAATCCTCAAACTCGGAAGCACCAAAGGTACTAATTAATCCCCATACATGCACCAATCCTGGTAGATAATCAATTGAATATTGAAGGGGTATCTCCTCTACTCAACCTCACACAACCTCATGCTTGACTCTGGTGCTAGTGGAGCTTCCCGGTTCACCTTCTACAAAGGTGGATTTACCTGAAGATTGGCCACGGCGTCTGATTTTAACTACTTTGGATAGTTTAAACCACCCTAATCCAAAGCACTAATTTACACTAGTTGGTGATAGAACCTAAACAAGAAAATTTACTAATTGATTTTAAGTTAAATTTTATTTTTAAGGTTCTTATATAGTCATAAGGTAGTGGTTGTGTGCATAGTGATGTTGTAACTGAAATGTAATAACAACATGATAAGTGTGTAATGAAATTGTACAATGATGCTTTCACTTATTTTTCTTTTGATTTTGATTTTTTCCTTTTGAAATCAAAGTACTGACAATGCCTAATGAAAATAAATTTTTTTCTTTTCTCCTTTTTCAAAAATAGATTTATGCAAATGCAACTACTTCTGAAAAAATTGACTACAATGCTTGCTAAGGAAACTACTTATTTTTGAATTATCCTTTTAAACTATGAAAAGAAAAACCAACTATAAACAAGCATACCACACTCAAATGAAAAAAAAAGTCTAAAAATCCTCTACACCCAATATTACAAGATCAAAACTCTAACCCTCTCGTAACTCCAACAACAACATGTTCAAATAGTCAATCCAAAGAAATATTCAAATTCACTAAATTTGGTATAAGACACTTTGAGTAAGGAACTTAAGGATAAGAAAAAATATCTAACAACAAACTCTTCAAGGTTACATACAACCTTCAGACAGATGAAGAGCCAATAAATCTCAACAAAAGCATCCACAAACCAAACACTCAAACATGCAAGAGTTAGATACAAACCCTAAGAAGCTTCAAATCCAAAAGAGGTTAGAAGGAAGAGTAACGACTTGAACACAAAAAAAAAATGACTCTACAAACCTTTTAAAGAGTAGTAACTTCAAAAACCATCAAGGAAAAAACCTAAAAAATGAACTGTAGTAGGAGAATATTAACCTATAGGGATACCTGTGACTATGCAGACAACAACAAGCGAGCCACTCACAGGTGTAAAACCTACAAAATGTAGGTAATAGGGGAAACACGCTACTATATGTACAGACAACTAGCGAGTATGCCTTAGAAAAATTTTAAAAAGAAGAAAATGCTCAATAAGACCATAATTTGGGTCGAGAACAAGGGTACCAACACTCTGCAAACTCCTCCAAAAGCCTAAAAACACACTTAAATTTAATAAATCTCAAGTAGAAGAACCCCAAAGCAACAGGGCACTCCCTAGCGGAGTCACCAATTCTGTTGTATGGAAAATAATCCTAATGACTGGGGTGATAAGAGGTCACCAACATACTGACTTTAACACACAGATACAAAGGAAAATTGCAGACAAACAATAAGATATAATTCATGAAAAAGACTAGAGTTTGAATATTAAGTAAATGGCATCTTAAATCAAGGAAAGTTGATCCGAGCATTTGATTCTCCAAGCTTTCTCCCATGCTCTTGTATAAATACCTGAAAAAATAAATTTCACCTTCCTCAAATCGTTTAACTGAAAATAGATACATAATCAAACTCAAAGCACACATGTACAGAAATATGAAATACTCTCACACATCCAATTCAAATATAAAATGATAATGATATGGGAAAGGAAAAGTCTCTTTATTAATTGCAATGAATGACAAATAAGAAACATTTCACCTTGATCTATGGCAACACCTCCTGAAACCTGATATGGACTCTCTTTCTCCTCTTCTTCTACCAAAATTCCTCCAACATTTCTCTACAAATGAGTGAACCCCTTCTGTCATGGCCCTCCCTTTGTATTTCTGACAAAGCAAGGATGGTAAAATCGAGAGAGCATAATTTATGGTGGTTGTGGAAGTTAGGAAACCACATTAAACTTCCCATATTTTGAATTTTTATTTTTATTTTTCATGACTTAGGAGAGACCCATTAGTCAAAGTTGTACAACAAGCGATTAACTCGCTTGTGAGCTTCTAATAACATGCAAGTGCAACTTTTTGGGTAAACTCGCGAGTGGTAAAGGGATCACCAGCAAGTGACTGCTAGTTGTCAAGTTTAAAGTAGAAAGTATGTCCTAAGATCAATAGACAACAAGGAGATGATATGGAGAAACAGGGAATGTCTAAGTCCATAAGCATCTATAGAAAATTCAAGCTCTTCCATCCATGGTATCATTTTGTGTGAGTGGAAATTAAGTGTCATCACTGATGGAGAAGTGTTGATTTGATTGATAGCAGGTTTGTTGATAGGCTATCATATACCATGTCCAATACAAGAGTATTTTTGTTCCCTAAATGTCAAGCACAATGTTTTATATGTATAGTGATTACGAGGGATTATTTGGATGCATATCACCAAAGTCCTAAACTAACTACAATATTCTTTTGGTCCTCAAGTGAGGATATTTAATCTATTAGATTGGAGGTTGATTTCAAGGCTCCACTTGGCCATGATCCAAGTGATGTTTATTTTAGGGTCTGAAAAGTGTGTGCAGAAGTGGTGTGTACAACAAGTAAATGAAATTGTAAGTAAATGTACATGCTTGTAAATTAATGTAGACAAATACAAGATAACTTTCAATACTAACAATTGATGATGTCCTTTTCTTGTAGTAAAATATACAGTTTCTATATAGAGAAAAGGAACACTAGCAACAAGAAAATAGAAATCTCAAGTATTGATGCAAAATGAGTAGTCAACCAATCATGGACTTGTAAAGAAGAGAAAAGAGGTTCCCAACTAACAATGAAAACAATTTTAAACAAATACAATAAGTCAACTCTAACTTGATTTAGTAGTAAACTAGTTGAAACATAAAATGATAGTTGAAAAGTAGATCCACAATAGAACCCTGAATGCAGTCAATACTTGGATGTTCCAATATTTTATTTACCTATATAATCTATAAGGACCAACCAATCAACTAATAAAGGAAGAAAATAGGTTACAAACAAAAAAAATGAAACTAAAAGTTAACCCAAAATTGAATTTAATCCAAACGAAACAGGAAAAACATGAAATCAAGAATTTGCAACTCAACTATAGTGGACCAACGGCTCCAATAGACAAGAGAGATATCAGACAATGAATGTCTATGATGGAAAAAATCACCCAGATTGTAATTAACCTAGGATTGGATCTAGGATTTAATTGTATACTCATGGCAAGGAAGGTGTTTTTGTATAAAAGGACCCAAGGCTGTAAACCACCCATGTGGCATATATTGGCTACCTTACCTGCCAACAACCTTCACAGTTATGTTATCATACAATAATCCAATGGAGAGGCGGGCTAAGGGTGAAACAACAGGCCCTATATATTGCTATAGTATGGCATCAAACTAGAATCCCATCCTTGAAATTGCATATTGGTATTCACCAAGGTTGGGCGCACTTTTAAAAAGGCATTGAATAGGTTCCAACATTCAACCCCATGGCATTAAATTATTAAAATATGTATGCTTAATGTAATTATCATCAAATCCAAAGGAGAAAAAAAATGGAGAGACAACATACCAACAACAACAATGGAAATGTGATGCATTCAAACATCGAGTAAGAAAAATGAATTGACTCAAAATCAAAATCCCGCGCAGTGAGTAATCTCCATAATGTATAGGTCTTAAACTTTTCTTTTTTAAATTAACTCCGTAATGTCTAGGGCTTTGAGGCCCATCAAACAATAAGGAAGAGGAGGCATGGTGAGAGCATACCTACAGAAACCCGATAGAGTGAAGGATATTGCGAACAAAATAATAGGAACTTTGACTATAGTGGGGCTCTTGTAATGAGGAGGGGGGCGTTTGCATTTTATTTGCTGAATACTGTAAGAGGGTTGAGAAAAGATGCCTATCAGAGGCCTCCATGGCCTTCTGTGAATTCCGCGACCACCATGGCAAGATAAGTCCCTTGGACATTGTAATCAATTTTTATTGTTGTTGTAATATTTCTGAGTTGGGTGGGGTTTTTCTTTCCAGATGGGAACACTACAACAAATCCCTCTTATTAGCGTCTTTTTTAGCTCCCTTTTTGGCGCCCACTAACACTTTTAGTGTATTTTTCTTCATTTTCTAGGCAAAGTTGGCACGATGACTCAAACTATCACATATGAGATCATGCATTGTATAGGATATCATTAATCTTAAAGCGGGATATGGGAGGAAATATGTGGTTTTGTGCACTAGGGATGGGTCTTAGAAAATGGTTGGGGAAGAAATTGAAAGAAGTATACCCTAAAATAATATTATTTCTCGGCAATGGGTAATTATCAAGGCCATGAACCTTAATATACACCCTTTAAAGTTGATATTTAGCGTAAAATTCAGATATGGGCACAATCAAGAGTTTTTGCATAGTGAGATAGATCTCAAGGCCTTGACATGAGTAATAGGAGGAAACAAAGATCCTTATTTAGGTGTTCGGAGGCCTTGGTAATGATATTCTGGGGAATAAGACCATGACTTTAGCCCTAAAGAAACCAATAAGGCATCTAGATCCATTGAGGCAATATGTATCTATGTTTATGGCCTTGGACATGGTCAATGGAGGAGACCTAAATCTCAATCCCTAAAGGAATTTTCTATCCATCAACGGATAAGAAGGTTGCCTCCACTAACCATGCATAACCTCTTAAGAGTATCATTAGCCTATTATTGAGGATGTGGTGTCATTAGGTGATTTTGAGTAGTATGTACATGTCTCGAGGCCTTGGGAGTGATGTTCTAGGGAAGAAGACCATGCCTTTGGCCCTAAAGAAATCATGAATGAATCCAAATCTATGAATAATGCATCAAACTACCATGCATGAATTCGTAGGGGTATCCATTGTACTACATATCTTGGTCTTGTGGACTTGGGGCCTTCAACGTGGTTAGTGGATGAGACTTGAACCTTCACCCCTAAAGGAAGCTTCTAGCCATCCATGGATAAGAATTTTTCCACCACCAACTACACACAACCTCGTAATGGTATAATTAGCTCATTATTGAAGATGTTGTTACAAATAGGTGGTTTTGAGTAGTATGTACATGTCTTAGGGCCTTGGGAATGATTTTCCAAGGAAGAAGACCATGCTTTTGTCCATCAAGTAATCATTAAGTCATATAGAGCCATGAACACTACCTAAAAGTACCATGCATGACTTTGGAGAGGTATTTATGGAACTATGTATCTACGTCTTGTGGCCTTGGGACCTTGTACATGGTCAGTGGAGGAGACTTGAATATTGAGTTCTAAAGGAATCTTCTTGTTGATGTATATGTAACTTCGGAATGTATTTCACATATATGTATATTGTATTCCTATAGAGATGGTATTATTCCTCTATAAGGAAGTGTCGTCATTTATATTGTAAGTGTCGTAACTTATACTTGATGGGTTATTAGACCACCTTGTTTGGGGTCGGCACTGTATAAGTCATGTGGGTCAAAGCGTTATTAGACCACCCTATTGGGGGTCGGCCCACTCAGCATTATGTTATGTAATTAAGTTCGAGCCTACATGAGTTAGGTAAAAAGGCAAGTCAAGTCAAGTATAAATAGAGTGCGGGAGGCACTCTATTTGCTCACTCACTTCTCACACATGCACTCAAGGAGGAGTGGCGCACTTATGGAGGAGGAGGATCTGCTGCTAGGTTGTGTCTATCTCTTATGGTTGGTTGTATCATTGCTCTATCTATCTCTGAGGAAGTTATTGGGGTTTTTCACCTTTATGGTTTTCCCCAAGTAAATCTTTGTGTCTCTTGTGTGCTTGCATTATTGTCTCCATGATTGATATGCTGTAGATATGCTGTACATGTTGTTCTCTCAGTTAAGATCCTAGATCAGATTGAAGTAAATTCTGAAAATTTAACATGGAATCAGAGCTAGCCTGAAAGAAGGCATGATATGGCATGTATGACACTTGTTGCACTTACGATGCTAGGGCTTGATATAGCAAAAACCAGTCATCGTAGCACTTTCGCTATAAATCCGTTTTGGAAAAGTTTTCAGATCTGAAATTGTTACAGGACGAATATTAAATCTCCAGGTACCTTGTGTCCAAAGGACAACCTCTAATTCGTTGTACTTTGTGATTTATGATCTGTACAATATAGGGTTTCTGCCTCTTCCAGATCTGAGTCAAAATAAGGTGACCTTGGGAAAAAGGTCATAACTTGGGATAGCAAGCTCGAAATGAAATTTCGTGAAACGTGACAGGTAGTAAACAAACTGTACTATCTCAAAAAACGTTTTCAGTGTCCGAAGCTGAAACAGTGACACGTGTCACACCGTACAAGTTCGCTCTCCTGAATTATCCAAAAACAGGTCACGTTGAGACACTTGGCATAACTCTCTCTCAGAGAATCCAATTGAGGTCAGATCTATCAGGATGGAAAGATAACAGGCCGATCTATCTCAGGGAACTTTTTCAGAGGCCGAAGTTCAAACAGTGACACGTGGCACGCCGTACAAGTTCGCTCTCCTAAATTATCCCAAAACAGGTCACGTTGCGACACTTGGCATAACTTTCTCTCAGAGAATGCAATTGAGGTCAGATCTGTCAGGATGGAAAGATAACAGGTCAGGCTATCTCAAGAAACTTTTTCAGACCCTGTGGATCAAAATGTTTGGAGTTACACCAGAAACAATCAGGTACATATTTCTGTCAAAACAGAATTATTTTTGAGTACCTTCATTCATGGCTTCCGGAATTTAGGGCTTTGAAGAAAGTTGGAATTTTTGTAATCGGAGACCACGGCTGAATGATACTCATCAAAATAAAAATTTAGAGACCAAGATCAGAATTTTTGGTTAGGCAGAAGGCCGGTTTTGATCAGACCCTAGTTCGGGACTTTGATCAGAAAAGTGGAAAATTAGGGCTTCTATAAAAATGGGAATTTTTGAAATCTGTGACCACGGCTGGAAGCTCCTCAGAAAAATAGAAGCTTAGAGCTTTGGATCAAACCTTTTGATTGGGCAAAAGAGTGGGCTTCATCAAACCCTAGTTCAGGGTCACGTCCAGTGAATCTGGAAGTTTCAAAGGCAAATTGAGGAGTGAAACTTTGCAGTTTTCAAATTATGAATATACCAACTTGATCAACTCATCAAGGCGCATATTTCTATCCTTTCGGAAGTTTGAAATTCAAAGTTTGAATTTTTGGGGTTTCTCTGACAAACCCATATCCAGCTCCAGGTCCAGTTCTTGCAAATCAAGTGGATTGGGTTAATCCTAGAAGAAGATGGATTGGTCACTTGCATAAGTGAAGAAGTTCCTGTTTCAGAGGGAGATGAGGCTAAGGCCTTACATAAGAAGATTACAAGCGATCTCGACAGGTATGACTCATCGAGGTATGTTTTGATATTTGTCCATGATTAAGTTTATGGTATGCTTGTCTTCATGTTATTATGGTTAGTACAATTTTGATTTTAGATTTGTCGTATCACCTTAACAAAATTATGAATGCATGATAGAAGATATTCATTGGTTAAGGGTGTTGACACTTATGATTGTACTAATGCATTATGGTGTTGTATGAGGTTTATGTTGTCTACTAACATGAAAGGTACACCAAGAAAGACAAATCATGTTCTGGTCCAAGAACATATGATCATGATAACATGAGGACAAAGATTCATCCATTGTCATGGATCTCATAGAAGATCCATTTACGAGGTATGTACAACTTGATTTTGTAATAGTTAACCTATGAGATATACAGGTTACTAGCACAAGTCATTGAAGAAGAACAAGAAGACATCATGTGAGTATGTTAGACATAACTAACTAGCATGCTAATCCAGGTATGTTTTTCCTATATCAAGATAGAATCCTACCTTGTGTTAGGATCTTATACTGTTGTTGATAATGATTATTCATGAAGTCATAGGTTTGAATAATCATGGTTGTATGCATATTATGTTTCTTACCATAATTGATGATATGACTAACCAGAAGAATCATGAAGGTATAGGTTTGAATAATCACAGGTTTTACGCATATTATATCTCTTATCTTGATTAATGATTCAACTAACCCGAAGAGTCATAGGTTTGAGTAATTACAGGTTTAGACATGTTATGTTTCTTATGATTTGACTAACCATAAGAATCCTACATAAACCTTGAATGCTAATGCTTATTATTTCTATTTGAAATTATCATGACTATACATGCTTGAGATACTAATGAATGTATGATTTTATATGAGATCACAAGGATAACACATTCATGATACTAATAAGCATGCATAGGGACCAAGGATGAATATGAGGTCAAGAACAGGTAATCCAGGAAGCAAATATCAAGAGGGAGTACACTCTAGTGGTTTATGCAAGGATGCAGATATTCAGAGGGAGTTGTCCATCTCTCTACATTCCACAATAGAAAGGTGTAGAAGAAGCTACTTCAGATTAGGACTCCAGCAGCTCCTGCAAGGAAGCGAAGACTCAGAGGGAGTCCACCCAACGAACAAACAAAGATAAGTATTTTAATTATAATTTCTTACATATTTGTTTGTTTAAATAAAATTGTTCATTGATGTATATGCTCATGGTCTTAGACTTAGGATATGTATTGTGCATATTAGAATAATTACATTAATGAACAGTATACTACTAATATGCATGGGTAAGTAGCCTATGGCACTGTACAACATTCCATTGCTACTTATCTAGAATGAAACCTCTTTGCTGACATGTTGGGAGTTGTGCACACTCTTAACAATGTTCTGGTAGAGATTGGAAGGCATCTAGAAAGTTACGGGATATGGATAAATGTTGTATTGAAGCATTGGCTAAGATAATTGCATGACTGTATGACATATTTATTTATGTGTAAGAATTTGTTCTGAAAACTATGAGATGTTTTCTAATCATGCAATTTAACTTGTTGTGTAGGAAAAATAGTATGCCATCTCCTACAAAAGAAGAACTACAACATTTGTTCAGCAACAAATTTATTTATTGAAGATATTGAAGTTCCCAGGATCTAGAATGAAGAAATGGAATGCCATGATCCATCAATCATGAAGAATGATGTTTGGGATGTAGTCCCAAGACGTGAAGGGAAGTTTGTTATGACTTCCAAATGGAACTATCAGATCAAGCATGTTGCAGATGGCAACATTGAGAAAGATAAAAGTAATGAAATAGAAGATGCACCAGATGGATTTCAAGACAACATGGTGTAGTCATATATGTGTGCAGAACTTGGTATGGTAGGATAGACAGTTTTCTATCCATTTTGGGCTTTACCAAGAGTAAAGCGGGTTCCAACCTTTACTACAAGGTTGAGGAAGGAAATCCAGTGATACTACTATGTGGATGACCTGTTTGTATCAGGTGAGGATAGATTGATTGCCGACACACAGCGGAAGCTTGCTGCTGAATTCGATATGAAGAACTTGAGGATGATGCACTATTTGTTTTTGGCATGGAGGTGTGGCAGAATGTAGATGGAATCTTCCTTGGACAAGGGAAGTATGCAGTAAGAGATCCTGAAGAGGTTCAGGATGATGGACTACAAGGCCGTGGCCACACCTATGGAATCCAATCTGAAGCGTCTGTGTGATGCTTCATCTGAGCCGGTTGATGTCTCTATGTATCGTCAGATGATTGGGTCCTTGATGTACCTGACGAACACGAGACTAGATATTTGCTTTGCTATGAACACATTGAGCCAGTTGCTGATGGATCCGAGGAGTGTTCACCTAGTTGCTGTAAATCATGTTCTGAGGTACCTGAAGGGTACAGTGGATTATGGACTCAGGTATGAGGTGGATCAAAAGTTTAACCTACAAGGTTATGTTGATTCAGATTGGGCTGGCAGTGCTGTAGATAGGAAGAGCACATCTGGGTGTTGCTTCAGTATGGGATCAGGTGTGATCTCTTGGTTTAGCAGGAAGCAGTCCTGCGTAGCACTAAGTACAGCTGAGGTAGAGTATGTTGCAGCCTGTTCAGCTAGTAGTGAGGCAGTATGGCTACGAAAGCTACTGTCTGAACTATTTGATCTCCCGTTGGAGGCTACTGGTATCTTCTGTGATAACCAGAGTTGTGTGAAGCTGTCCGAGAACCCAGTGTTTCATGACAGGTCGAAACACATAGAGATCAAATATCACTATATCAGGGATATGGTGCAGAGAGGAGCTGTGAATCTCTTGTATGTTGTGACGGACGAGCAGATTGCAGATGTGCTGACGAAGCCACTAGCCAGAGTGAAGTTCGAGTACTTCAGAGAGAGGCTTGGCGTTCTTCAGATCGAGGACACTTCGAGGAAGAAGTGATGGACACATTTGCTGAAGCCATTCCAAGCATGTTGGAAGGAGGATCCTTCACATGGCTGTGGAAGTAAGTGCAGGATAATGGGCATCAGGATGATGTTCTGGTTTCTGCTTGGATATGATCAGTTGGATCATTTATGTATGTATGCATCATGTTGGATGCTGGATATGATCAGTTGGATCATGTGTATGTATATGCATCATGTTGTATGCTTGGACCATGTATCTGTATATGTATCAGGTGGATACATTGTATGATCAGGTGGATCATGTATGGTGATATGTATCATGTATCAGGTGGATACATTGTATGATCAGGAGGATCATGTATGATGATATGTATCAGGTAGATACTTGGTATGCATCAGGTGGATGCATTGATGATCAGGTGGATCATGCAGCAGGATGTTGCAGTGATGATCAGGATGATCATGGATGATGAGCTTCAGGATGTTGCTCCAAATGACATGCAGCAGGACGTTGCAGTGATGATGATCAGGACGATCATGAGTACATCAGGATGATGTATGGTGAGTATCAGGTTGATACTTTGTGGCCGTGGATTAGGTTGTGCAGATGAGCATGTCTGGGAGATCCTATAGGTCGGAGTTGTGTACCCGTAATAGCCTGGGACGCTCTTTCGAGACATTGCTCTGGGAGGACATGTAATTTGTGCCCTGGGAGATTTCAGGTCGGAGTTGTGTACCCGTAACATCCTGAGATTCTCTTGCGAGGTTTTGTCCTATGGCATGTAATTTGGGCCCTGGGAGATTTCAGGTCGGAGTTGTGTACCCGTAACATCCTGAGATGCTCTTTCAAGGTTTTGCCATGACCACATGTAATTTGTGCCCTGGGAGATTTCAGGTCGGAGTTGTGTACCCGTAACATCCTGAGATGCTCTTGCTAGGTTTTGTGGTGGACCACATGTAATTTGTGCCCTGGGAGATTTCAGGTCGGAGTTGTGTACCCGTAACATCCTGAGATGCTCTTTCGAGGTTTTGTGGTGGGGTCACATGTAATAGCGCCCTGGGAGATCCTACAGGTCGGAGTTGTGTACCCGTAACATCCTGGGATGCTCTTTCAAGGTTTTGTGACGCACGTAATAAGTCCTGAGGATTCCACAGTATGGCCAGTGATGACGAAGACCTGCAAGTGGTGGGCCTACATCTAGTATGAAAAAGGACTGGCTCTGTAGAACTTCCTATGACGAGTAGATTCAGAGATTTATTGAGATAGCAACAGCAGTGACGATGATGATGACTCGATGACGATTATCCAGTGATGATGATCCAGAGAAGATGACTTGTGCTAGAAGAACTGTGCTGAGAAATACCTTCCTAGTTAAGAGGGAGTGTTGATGTATATGTAACTTCGAAATGTATTTCACATATATGTATATTGTATTCCTATAGAGATGGTATTATTCCTCTATAAGGAAGTGTCGTCATTTATATTGTAAGTGTCGTAACTTATACTTGATGGGTTATTAGACCACCTTGTTTGGGGTCGGCCCTGTATAAGTCATGTGGGTCAAAGCGTTATTAGACCACCCTATTGGGGGTCGGCCCACTCAGCATTATGTTATGTGGTTAAGTTCGAGCCTACATAAGTTAGGTAAAAAGGCAAGTCAAGTCAAGTATAAATAGAGTACGAGAGGCACTCTATTTGCTCACTCACTTCTCACACATGCACTCAAGGAGGAGTGGCGCACTTATGGAGGAGGAGGATCTACTGCTAGGTTGTGTCTATCTCTTATGGTTGGTTGTATCATTGCTCTATCTATCTCTGAGGAAGTTATTGGGGTTTTTCACCTTTATGGTTTTCCCCAAGTAAATCTTTGTGTCTCTTGTGTGCTTGCATTATTGTCTCCATGATTGATATGCTGTAGATATGCTGTACATGTTGTTCTCTCAGTTAAGATCCTAGATCAGATTGAAGTAAATTCTGAAAATTTAACACTTCTATCCATCTAGGGATACGAAGATTGCCTCCACCAACCACGCATGGCCTCTTGAGGGTATCATTGTCCTATGATTGATTATGGCATTCCATTATATGGTTTCAAGAAGTATCTACATGTCTCAAGGCCTTTTGAATGATATTTTATGGAAAATGACCATGCCTTTGGCCCTAAATAAACCATTGAGGCATCTAGAGAAATGGAAAATGCATGAATCACCATGCATGGATAGTTGTGACACTGTGTATCCATGTCTTTGGGGCTTGGGGTATTGGGGCCTTGGACATGGTCAACAGAGGAGACTTGAACCTTTGGCCCTAAAGAAATCTTCTAGCCATCTAAGGCTAAGAAGATCACCTCAAACAACGATACATGGCCTCTTGAGGGTATCATTGACTATAGCCTTTGGTATAGCATGATAATGGCACCTTGAACAACCACATATGACATATCAAGGGGATAAATGTCCTTCATATAAGCATATTCAAACACAATTAAGAGGTTTTGAACACCAAGTATGGTTCTTAAGGCTCTACAAATGGTTGGGGGGAGAAACCCAAGCCTTAGGCCCTATAGGTAACTTTGAGGACTTAAGGGTTATGAATGAGTCCCCATACCACCACACACACCTATTTAGGGAGAATTTAACTTATAGGTGGGGATATAGACATTTTTTTGAGGTTTGGAGAACCAAACTTGCATCTAAGGATATAGAAATGATCAAAGGATGAAAATTGGGCCTTAGATCCTAAGGGAAGCTCAATGTTGTCCACTCACCAATCAATCCAAGGTTTCTTCAAAGTAATCAAACCACGTCCACAAAAAAGTATTTATCAATCCATCACCAAAGGTATATTAACCTCAAAATAATCATAAATAATGGTGAAAGCCACGTTTTAAATGTTAACTAGATATAAAAAAGGCCTTTAAAGAGGGGATGCCTCATTATAATAACTAGTGATCACAAGGGGATGCCCCAAAATCCCCCTTTCAAGGTTACATTGGATTCATAAAAATGCTCCAAAGTGGGCATACTTAGGATTAGCCCCTTCCAAAAGATGGATTGATTCTAGAGCCATCCTAATCCATCATCCAATCTACACAACTCAACTATGGTGGACCAACGAATCCAATAGATGAGAGAGATTGTACCATGCATGTCTCTATGATGAAAAAAATATCCCATAATGTAATTAACCTAGGATCAGCTCCACAATTTAATTATATACTCATGGTAGAGAAGGCGGCTTCGTATAAAAGGACCTTTCGATGTAGACCACCCCTGTGGCATGTATTGATGACCTCATCCACCAACAACCTTCACAGTTGTGTTATCATACGGTAATCCAATGGAGAGGCAGCCTAAGGGTGAAACATCAAGCCCTATATGTTGCTATAGCATGGCATCAAAATACAATCTCATCCTTGATATTGCTTATTGGTCTTCATCAAGGCTAGGTGCACTTTTAAAAAGGCATTGTAAAGCTTCCCCCGGCTGCTGTTTTCATTCATTGTTTTTAAAACCTCCTCTAATATTTGCATGGATTTAGAGAGATGCTAAAATGGACTCAATTGTGAAATCAATGAGCATGTTGTCTCACTCTGTGATGAAGGGTGATTGAGAGAAGTAGTGGGTATTTTGAATAAATTGGGTTTCACAACAAATTTCAATACATATGCTCCTCTATTGCACGACTGCACCAAAATAAAAACATTGGCAAATGGAAAACTGATTCATACCCTTATGATCATAACACAATTTGACTCTAATTTTTTCATTGAAAATCATAGGTACAAACAACAAGGGTGCCAAAATAAAAGCATTGGCAAAGGGAAAACTGGTTCATACCCTTCTGATCATAACACGATTTGACTCTAATTTTTTCATTGAAAATCATAGGTAGAAACAACAAGGGCGTGGAAGAGAATCCATTGAACTCTTATGTCAAATTATAGGGTTCGATGTGGCCCCTGAACGCAACACTCTAGATAGTATGCTCAGTTTGTGCAGCGGCCTAGAAATGCTGGAGCAAAGAAGACAAGTCCATGCTCTTGTGATCGAAACTGAATTTGATTGAGAATTCATTGTGGGGAGTGCCCTTGCTGACATGTATGCAAAACGTGGAAGTGTCGAAGATGCCTTCAATGTGTTTGATAAAATTTCTATAAGAGATGTCATTTCATGCACTGGGATGATTTCAATATATGCTTACCCTCATAAAACCCTAAATTCTCATGTCACTATAAGAGATCCATGTTCAGTGATTGTCGACGCAACAAAGAAGTGGCCTCCTCAGGTGGTGTTATTCTTCCCTCGACAATAGAGTTCAACAATAAACACGGTGATTACAAAGTTTCTCTCACGCTGGAAAACTTATGTCAATAAAATTTAGACTTCAACATCTATGCCAAGCACCAATTCTAAGTGCCCCCACACACCAACGAAATTCATTCAGCTGTACCACATAATCACCAAGGGCATAGTTGCAAAAATTTGCAAAAATTAGGGTTCGAGCCTCCAAATTGTAAGTGGTGTATGGTATGGAATTACAAGGGTCACGACTAGCTGGAAAACCCATACCTCAAGTGCCTTCAGTGATGAGGAGAATTGAACCTCCTGGCATCTCATCTATCTACGACAATATCCATCTAGTCAACCACTGTTATTGCTGCCCCCATGTAATTTTTTCTCTTTTGGCATATCATCGAGGATACGCTTAAATTTGTGATTTCACTCTTTGCAAAGATAATGTATTTTCAGTTGATATGGAAATGTTTGATAACGAAATAAAACAGATATAGAGAAGGTAATGGTGAAGAAGATGTTGTTGAGGTCCGCGGGCTTGCCCTTTAGAAATCCAGATCTATTGATTTTGGTTCTTTCCTTTATAATGGCAATATAAGGACATTGCTACTAATAGGGTGATAACATATCACAATTATAGGTTGCATGGTATTCTGTCGAAGCTCCTGAGTCAGCATAAGATGGAATGAATCGGTAGGAGTGTTGAGTGTCCTATTGAAAGCATCAATCAATGATAATTACTTACTTCAACACCCACAATTTTGATTTATTGTCACTGAATTATTAGACTTAAATAAGAGTTTATTAGAAACAGAGCAGGAGAAGATGTATATGAACTCATCATGGTCCCCAATGAGCATATGCAAAAAGTATTTATAACAGGAGTTGTGTGGGATCCAGGGGCAAACCCCCTTCAATCTTGTGCTCATACATTGCCAGCATGCCTTCTTGGATTTGAGTAACATCCTTAGAAAGACCATAAGCCATACCATTGTGTTTCCTGAAAATGTCAGAGAAGGATATGTTGGAAAATTTTCTTCAGGAGGTTTTCTTGGTCCAAGACAGGTTTTAGAAATGTTGTGCATTTCAGATATATCATTTATCCTGTGGATACAAAGTTTTGAATCTCCATATATTTGATTGTTGTTGATCCCTAACTTGGGAGATAACATTAACAGGGATTTCAGAGATCTAATCTCAGTTCAATTATTTCAACCTGGCCCAGAATCCAACGTGAAAAAAAAGTGCAGAGAATCAAATTAGAAGAGAGCTCCCTCAGTACCACAAACCCCAAGATGGCCTTGGTTGGATCCATAAAAATTCCCTAGTGGATGCTTTTGTCAATAGACAGAGGCCCTACCTGCCTTGAAATATTGTGGTCTGTCATGTCCCCACCCTTAGACCCCATGCAAGGAAGGGAACCTGATGCCATTCTATGGGGATTTTCATAAAACTCAGCCAATTCATTAGATGCATACAATTAAAAACAAATGTGTGCATATGTAAATTAAACAACTATGCACAACGGAAATAAACTCATCCACACACATGTTTTCATATGCACTCAATATATCAATAACAGTCATTTATTTAAACACCGCAGAGGTAAAACACATAGATAGAAAACACTTATCTTTGTTGTGCAATTGACCCAAACAACTAGCTATGTTGTTGCAACGTTCCTCCCAACCATAGGTCTCTGCCCAGCCTGTATTGGTTGAGACATTATCAATGGCGTTTCACCCGAAACCCATTTCCAAAGCATGGGATCCCTCCCATCTAGTTTGGCTTCTACAGGCCATCACACATGGTCTTCCTGCAAGGTGTCATCCTGACACACTTTATCAAATAGCCAAACAGTCAACAACATTTAGCAATAAGCTTCAAATATGATTGTTTCATAACCAATCCATAACATTAACAATTAAATTCAATATGAATTTACAATTCTGTCTCCTACAGAAATTGATTTGCTTAGCAATGAGTCTCTCCTCATATTGTTTGGCCCTTGTAAGTGGTATCACACTGCCCATTATGGTTTCACCCTTGCTACCATACATGAACATCCACCTACAGCATGTCTTCCCGACACAATTCTATATAAGCCAAACGATCATTAGCAGTTATAAGCAAACTCTCAAATCTGAAATTTGTAAATCTATTTTCCTACAGAAATTAGATTTGCAATTATGAGACTATTCTCATAAACTTAAACAGACAATTTTCAGATTTGTTTCATGTATAAATTTCAACCATGAGAACCTTCTCATAACCTTTGGCTTCTGCACATGGTAGATCTCGGTCTTTACTATGGGATTATCCTCATTGCCATACGCAAGACTTTTCTACCTGAAAACTGAAACCTCAATCAGCCAAACATGTTGTAAGTATCTATGCATATTATCATTTCATTGCCACAACAGTCACTGAAGTGATCTCAGAATTATAACACTCAATAATTCAAAACACCTTCAGCTGTTAACATTTGAAATGCAACAACTATATACACTTCTATATATGCCTAATTATCACAATTCATCAATTCATCAATTATCATGATTGGGCTCTTCATGCATTTACTATTCTGCACTCATAACAGTCCATGAAATGATCCTAGAATTATCACCAATTCATCATTTCATTCATTATTTATTTTGCAATAACATATGCATCATCCCTATGCATTCATACAATGCATCACAAGATTTATAAAATCTCTTAATGCACATCTACTCAATGCTACCTTGCATTGTTTCATGAGTACTATGGATTCAAGTATATTATGATCGAAACATGACTACCTCATATAACTTGCATTACCATAATCAGGAACACCAGTCCCCACTTGCTTTGGTTATTAAGCACATAACCAGCATACACATGGTATGATATAAATTCATATGAATGCATTGAGATTTCTAAATAGTCATAGGGTGTAAGGATCATTTCCTTCACTTACCCACACCTCACCAAGCTTGGTAGGTTAACAGTCCCAAGCGGTATTTAATATCATATGCAAACTATCTCAACATAACTCAAACATAGTTGAAGAGATCTTACCAAATCCTTCTTCAACATTCATGCAATTTGGCACCAATGAACATTACCTATATGGTTACCATTAACATCGTCTGATGTTACCTGATCAGTTAACCTCTTACCAAGGCTGCTTAGTCCTTTTTCCAACTTTATGATCATAGATTTGTTGCACCATTCTAAGGTTGTTGGCTTCATGCAACAACATCCTCAGCACATTTAACCATGTTCTTTGTTAGCTTTGGTCCTACAACCAATACCAACATCAATAGTGATTATCATCCACAATATTCTCCATTCATGGTTCATTGCATATGCAGACTTAATTATTCTACCAATATGCAATATCCCATTTATGCATAAGCATTTCTATATGCACTATGCAATGTTTGTTAAGATGCCACCTCTTGCATATACATCTATGTAATCTCTTAGATTTTTATGCCATATGACAATTTCATAATTATAAGTATGATAACAAACAGAGGTTTAAGAAATTTTTCCCTTTTCGATCCCTCATCGTGACATGGAATTCCTCTTCCATATCCTGCAATTGTAGAAATTGCCCATATTGACAACAAAATTTGTTTGTCAAAACAGCCGCTGGCACTCTTCTGCACTAAATATCTATGATATATATAGTCCTCCCTCAAACTCTGGTCATGCATCATTGTTCCTTGCTGGACAAGCTTTCCAATGCCTGTCTTCATGCTTCATTCTGACACCGAGTGTGGAAACTGCATCTTTTAAAAAAAATGACAACTTTCACTCCAATTCTGCACATTTTACACAGTTGCATTATATTCTCATAAATTCACAAATTACTTCATGCACGTGGAAAATATTACGTTGACAATTTGTCAAATCACAATCAATGACGTATGAGGGGAAAAACAAAGGGGGTCAAGGGGGCTTTCCCCCTTGTGGCTTCCCTGCGCCACAGCAGGGCGGGTCGAGGGCAACGCCCTCGTTTTTTTTTTTTTTTTTTTTTTTTTTTTTTTTTTTTTTTTTTTTTTTTTTTTTTTTTTTTTTTTTTTTTTTTTTTTTCAGGAATCCTTCCGCAATAGCGGTTCGTGGAATCCTGCCGCAACGGGCATTTCATTGAATGCACCCGCAATCGCGGGGCGGTTGGCCGTAGGCTTCCGCAATTGCGGGCCGGTTCATTGAATCCTGCCGCAATGGGCGGGGCGATACGCTGAAGGCTTCCGCAACGAGCGGGGCGATTGACTGTAGGTTCCGCGCGACGCGGTTCGGCGATGGCTTCCGCAATTGCGGAGCAGTTCGCCGAACGCTTCCGCAATGGCGGGGCATTTGGCCGAAGCCATCCACAATGGCGGGGCCATTCGGCGAAGGCTCTCGCAGTTGCGGAGCCATTCGGCGAATGCTCCCGCAGTTGCGGAGCCATTCGGCGAAGGCTTCCGCCGTTGTGCGGAACGCTTCCCGGGTTTCGGGCAATTTTTCGGAAGGCTTTTTTTTTTTTTTTTTTCGGAACAACTTGTGGAATGCTTCCGCAATTGCGGAATGACTTGGTGAAGTCTTCCGCAATTGCAGAACGATTCGCCGAAATCTTCCGCAGTTGCAGAACGATTCGCGAAATCCTTCCGAAATTTCGGAAGAGAATTCCTTCCGCAATTTCGGAAGAGAATTCCTTCTGAAAAAGTTTCCGTTCGACGCCGAGACTTAGAAAATTTTTCACTTAAAATTTTTTCTTCGTTGTTTTGGAGCAATTGGCTGAATTCTTCCGCAATTGCGGGAAGGTTCGCCGAACTCTTCCGCAATTGTGGGAAGGTTCGCGGAACCTTTCCGCAGTTTCGGGACGACTTCCCGAAACAGACTTAAAACCAAAAATTCCCAGAACAGACTTAAAACAAAAATTTTCAAAAACAGGCTTAAACCGAAAATTTTCAAAACCTTCTCTTCTTTCAGTGATGATTGGATTTGGCCCATAGAGGCCCAATGCTGCAACCAGCAGCTCTGATACCATTCTGTCACGTCCCCTCCCATCCTACCAGCTATATGGAGAGGATCGTGAGGTTAAACCGGGCATCTAGCCCCACACTTAGAAAATAAACGTTCAATTTAATAAGGAGATGAACATATGCGATTTCATAAACACTTGAAAACACAGCGGAAGTAAAATCATTTAACACATCCACACACATTCCAATATTTATCAAATGATAATTACGAATTTACACAAGAGAATACTTATCTTAATGAAGTAGTCCCAAGCAACCAGCTACGCTTCTGCAACGTTCCACCCAACCGTAGGCCAGTGTGCTCCTTAATCTCTCAGCACCACTGCCACGCCCGAGCTGGGCATGATCTCCGCAAGGAAAAAGGGGAAACAGGCTCTCACATAGCCAAAGATATGCCAGAATCAGCCAAGCCAACCAGCAGTTGGGTTTCTCAGGCTGCTAAGAGATTGGCAGAGGTGAATTACCAAGCTAGTGGCTCAACCATGGAGCTATGGATACTCCATTGGGCTCATCAAGCCAAATCTGTCCTCTTCCACTCTTGAGGCTCTTGCTCACCGGTTCATGTCCAAAACGGGGTGCATTTAACAACAAAACCACAATTACAGGGCATGAGGAGAACGCTGTCCACAGTGGGATGCATGAGATGGGGTTTCAACTCACTCAGAAAAACGTGGGAACACACAAAAACGAAATGGGAAGATGGGAAACAACCCTGGGAAGCCAATCCGTTTTTAGAAAAACGTCCTTGGACATTCGGGGGCAAAAACGACCTCCATACAGTCCCCAAATCGTGGCCCTTTTCTCCCAAGCTACTGTCTATGCAAAAACGAACTCCCAGGCATGGAAAAATGCAGGATTTGGATGCAAAACGTGCAGGGAAAGGCCTAGCTCATTCCAACTGCGTGAGTGAGTGAAGACTCCTTGTTCCCCATGGCTTTGGGCACCATTTCGTGGGTGTTTTCTTGCCCCACAAGCAAAAACACGATTTTCCAAGTAGATGGCTTGCCCATGCACGAAATTGGCTGCCATACTCTTTCATTCCCAAGGCATTAACTGCCCCAACCAATTTATGGGAGAATTAAATGATTGGTCCATAACCCAAAATGGGTAGTTGAGAGTTCATTGGGCTTTCTCATGGAAACATGGATTAAACCATTGGCTCAAGGGTTTGGTTATTTTCCCTCCCTCTTCCTTGTAAAGATCATGCCCCCATCTCTTTTGTTGCATTGCGTAGCTGGTTGTGGGTTTTTCATTAAAATTGCATATTTACATGATGTCCGATTTTACATTGTGCACCGCTAGCACAAGAACCATATGCATCTATCCTAATTGCCGATACATAAAACGATAAATCAGTGGTGGGGCCTTGGCCTTGAGCTCCTCACCATGACTAAATGACAATATTTACATCATTTACAATATTAATGCAATAGGTTCAAGCTGGGGACGTTACACTTTCAGCGCTCAGAGACCACCCCTGAGCTGGGCATGATATCTACAAGGAACTTGGGAAACCCAAACCCTGCACGGCCAAAGCAATGGATAACCAAATCAACCCCAACATTCTTTTACACACAGTAGCTCAAAAATGGCATGGATACACAATTCAACCATGGATTCACAAAATAGGGTCTATGGGTTTTCCCAAAAACTTGGGACACCAAAAACAGATTGTGGGAAGAGGGAATCAACCCTAGGGAATAAAACCGATTTCTCCCACAGATGTATGAGCATTCAATGGGCCAAAACGGCCTCAATTAAAACCCAAATCGTTTCCCCTCTCTTTCCCACTATTAGCCACAACAAAACGCCCTTCCCAGCTAGGAAAACGAAGGTAAACACAGGAAATTCATGGAGGGAAATGCCCAGGAAGCTCTAAAATCGTGGGAGAGCAAAGCTGGTTGATGGGTAATGGTTTGGGGAGCAATTCATGGCTCTTTTGCTTGCCCAAGAAGCCAAACATGTTTTTCCATGCAGGGTGGATTGCCCATACTTGAATTTGGACAACCATACCTCCCATTCCCCAAGGCATCAACTACCTCCACCAACTCTTGGGAGAAATCAATGATTGGGTACAAAAGTCAACATGGGTAGTTGAGGGTTCACGGGTTCTATCATTGACACTTGGCTTGACTCAATTGGCTTAAGGGTTTGAATATCTTCCACGCAATTCCTTGTAATATCATGCCCCCATCTCTTATTGCATTGCATATCTAGTTGTGGGCACTTATATTAAGATGCATATTTACAATTCCCATGGTTCTCTAGCACATGGGTGGCATAATTTCAAATACTTGCCTCTTCTAGGTCGAGTGCTCGCTAGTGGGGCCTTGGCCTTGAGCTCCACGCTAGGAATCATACATAATATGCATATAATATTTACATTATAGCCCAAAATATTACAAGGGTCAAAATGGGGGATGTTACATTCCCCTCCCCTTGGAATAACACTGTCCTCGGTGTTCCAATACCTAGGAATGCATACACGCTATATACATGTCCAAAATTCACCAAATATGCCAAGTCTGTCCTGCATTTCACCCTTTACTTTGGTTTTCAGGATCAAGTCCTTTGGCCTTCACAAACTGCTCTTGCTTGCTTTGACCTTCTAGTTCTGCATGAGGGCATTGTTCCAAAACAATCCCTCCCCTTTCTTTACCTTCCAGCTGATCTACAAGTCTGGAAACTTTATGGTAGCTACCCTCTTGATGCTCCATTGTTGGGCAGTCACGGAGACAATGATTTCCTCCACATCCCCAACATTTCATTGGCGGATTTACCTTTTCCTGCTCAGTTTCCTTTGAGTCTTCTCACCTAGAACGTTTCATAATCGGTCGATTGGATGAATGATTCTTCATGGATCCACTTTCCTTTTCTTTACTGATTGCTCCCAGAATGCTTTTTACCTCTTTTTGTAGGTGAATAGAATCCTGCAAAACCTTGTGGTTCCTCTCATTATGTTGCCTCTGCAGCTTGAGCATCTCTCCAAGATTTTCTTGGGTACTGGCAATTGTTTGAAGAAGACTTTCAGCCAACTCTAATAACCCTCGTTCTGCTGCCATGGTCAATGGGAACAACTGACCACACTTTGCTTACTAAAAACACTTTCTTGTGCCGACTGCAACCAATTGTTTCACTTTCTTACCTATGAAATTCATCATGGAAATCCTTTGTTAGGACAAGCATAACATAAACATTAAAATTAGTCAATTATTTTCCCAATTGACATGGAATGTCCACGCTTTATTCATGGGACTTCCACGCTTTTTATGCTTTTCCAACATAACCATGAACTCATTCATATTCCTCCTTTCATAGGAAATTTACTATTTTAGCATTCACAATTCATTTCAAGCAATTAAACACAATTTATTTTCAGCCATGACATGCAATCAACAATCTTTGTTTTATAAATGCATCAATCAAAAAGAAAGAGAAGAGTAGGGGTTTCTCGCTCTTAGTCTTGTTCTATTATGGAGATACACCATCGTTATTGTTTCATGCTCCTTAGTCTCTTTCACTTCAATGTGAATGCTTTGAATTTCCTTTCTTGGCTATGACACTTAGTATCTAAGGTCTGTCTAAGGATTTTCAACTAGGAACCCTTCTCCATAGTTGCCGACAGAACCTTGGGCTGCTATGACCCACTCATGTCCACTAGCACCATCTTTCATTACTGCTCATACTGATCTCTTTAAGATGGTCACATGTCCATCTACATCCCTATGATTCCTTCCTGGTCCTTGCTTCCAACAATACCTACACTCAAACATTGAATCAATTCACATGTTTAGTTTATTTTCATAGGGTTTATCTCTAAACAAGAGTTTAGGAAATCATAACCAATCATATACACACATATATTTATAAGCAAGAAGCTGCAAGGTATTCAAATACTTATCTGTATTGGATGTCTTCACTTTATTCCACGGGATCCTTCTTTTCTTTACGAGCCTTGGATTTCCCGTGAACACAATTATGAATGTTGGGCCAGCACGTAGGCTACTCCACAATCATTCGAATAGGCAATGCCAAGCCAGTACGCCGACTGGGTTTTATCAATTGTTTCCTTTAGCAATATGCTAGCCCAGTGCTCCGACTGGTTTTATCAATTGTTTAAGGGATGTTGGGCCAGCGTACACGCTGCTTTACCATATCAAGTAGTTAATGCCCAACTAGTCACTCTCTGGACTTATCAAGAAATTTATAGCGTTCAACCAACTACTCCCTGGATTTCTCAATAACTTATATCTCCCACTCATTTACTCTTTGGATTTACCAGCAGTTTATAGTCTTTCAGGGTCTTGCCTTCCTGCAATGACCAAGGTTTCCAACAATGAAACAATAGTGTATCAGCTTAGTTGTTAGAAGACTTATACTTGAAATCTTCATTATTCCAAACAAGACATAAATGAAAACAAATACTTATCTGTATTGTGCGTTTCCCCTCTGGTCCACAGGGTCCTGCTTCACTTTGCAAGCCTTGGAATCTCCTATGGACTTTGATGCAGTTAATGATTAACCAGTACACCTCCCCATCCGCTGGATTTACCAAGCATTTGGTGGTGCCTAACCAGTCCCATACCTGGTTGGCCCTCTCTACTGTCGAGCCAGCACATTCGTCTGGGTCATCAACCAATGGAAGGAAATTGTTCCACCTAGCCATTATAGGTCAAGGATCTACTATGGAGCCATAGGCATCTCAGTGTTTTTAGTCAGTCTTGGCTCCCGCCCTCCTACTGTTGAACCAATAGGCATCTCAAGGTTTTCAGTCAGTCTTAGAGCCTGCCCTCCTACTGCTGACCCAATAGAGATTTTATGCCTTCACCAATGTCACCACACCTTCTTGCACCATAACCCTTCACACACACACATCAACTCTTCATTCATACAAGGATGCCACTCCTTCTCTTGTGCAAATCGGTGGTTCCTTTTAGGAACTTTATAGGTGACTTTCTTGACTGTAGGTTAACATGGCCCCACTCACATAAGGATGATACCCCTTTTCACTACACAACTCCTTGGGTTTGTCCATCCCTTCCAGTATTATTTAGTGTGAGCATAGGAAGGTTTCCAATTCCTATATAGTCCTTTTGCATACCCTTCTTCAATTTGCCTCTTAATGTGCAGTACCAATTGGCATTTGTGTAGGCTGACAACACAAGAAGGATAAGCAGGCTTATCAGTATTGCTTCTCAAAATCGCAACCACATTCCATAACATTCACTATCAAGTATTGAAGCACCAGGAATGTGTCCATTCCTTTAGGGTGTAGTCAATATTGATAACCCTAACATGACCCGCCACCAGAAAAGGTGTGTACCCCCTTTCCGATGTGAGCCATGTAGGCCCTAATCATACTCAAGCAGTTTGAAAAGATATAAATAAAATAGAACATGCTTTGCATATTAACCCTAATAATTTAGACATGCATGTTCTTATCTAGGGTCATAGAATACTCATTCATTTTGCAGATGTATATTTTCTTCATTTGCGAAGAATGGGGGCTCCCTTCTCTGAGTCAATAGTTCTTTGGTTTGCCACCCCAATCTTTCCACATTCCATAATCCATACATGCCTTCTTAGCATAGTTTTACCATCTCATTCTCATGTTTTCCAACATACAACTCAGCTGAGATGTCATTCTTAAAATATGAAATGGTGTTTCACCCGAAATCCATTTCCAAAGCATGGGGTCCTTCCCATGGATTTTGGATTCTACAGGTCATCGCACATGGTCTTACTGCAATGTGTCTACCTGGCACATTTATCAAATAGCCAAACAGTCAGCAACATTTCAATAAAATTCAAATATGATTTTCCTTAATCAACGATGACATTAATAATTAAATTCAAGTATGAATTTTCAATTCTGTTATCTACAAAAATTCATTTGCTTAGCCATGAGTCTGTTCTCATATCGTTTGGCTCTTTCTCATGGTAGATTCCAATCTTCATCATGGACTTACCCACATTTTCCATGTCCAAAACAATCTACCTGAAAACTGAAAATTCAATCAACCAAACCTATTGTGAGTATCTATGCATATAATCATTTCATTGCTACAACAGTCACTGAAGTGATCTCAGAATTATAACACTCAATAATTCAAACACCTTCAACTGTTAGCATTTTAGGTGTAATGAAATATATGTATATATCTATATATGTATCATTATCATCAATAAAATTGCAAGACATGGGTACACTATCCGTGCAATTTAAATAAATTGTAAGTACTCATTACTTCACATTCCATGCAATCTCTGTCCTTCCACAGAGCACTCTGGTATCCCATCATCATGTCTACCTTCTATATTCAATCATTCTCCTGCATTCACAGCGGCTCATTAAATAACTCATCATTTCATCTATTATCTAAGTGCAATAAAACATACACCACAACCATGCATTCTCGCAATGCATCTCAACATGTGCACTTACACATATGCATGCACATTCACAACATTTACATAATATTTTAATGTGCATTCACTCAATGCAAAATCCCTCAATACAACTTTGCATCAATCCGCGGATACTATGCATTCCAGCATATTATGTCCTAACCATTCATATAGCATGTACTACCACAACATGACTATAGGTCTTTACTTTCTTTGGTTATTTAAACTTATAATCCAGCATACACAATGGCATGTTATAATTTCATATGAATGCATTGAGGTTTCTAAGCAATTATAGGGTGTAAGGATCCTTTCCCTCACTTACCCGCACCTCCTCATACTCGGTAGATTAACATTCACATTCAGGCACTCAATACCATATGCAAACCAAATCAACATAGTTGAACATAGTTGAAGGGATCTTACCAAATCCTCTTTCAACATTCATGCAACTAAGCACAAATAACCATTACCTGCATAGCTGTCATTAACATCGCTTGATGTTACCTGATCAGTTGGCCTCTTACCAAGGCTTCATAGTTCTTTTTCCAACCTCATGCTTGTAGATTTGTTGCACCATCTTTTCCTTATAAGGTTTTTGGTCATATGCAACAATCATCATCCACGCCCTTAGTCATGCTTCAGTTGTCCTTGGTCCTATAACCATTGCAAACATGACTAGTTATTTAACAACCAACATAACCATCTTTAAGTAGCTCATTGCATATGCAAAACCTCACTATTCTACCAATATGCAATATCATATATATACACAAGTATTTTTACATGCACTGTGCAATGTTTATCAATATGCCATCTAGTGCATATTCATTTCAGCTATCTAATCTCTTACATTTTCAATCATGCTTCTATGGTCTAATTCACACAACCATTATCAAAAACATTACTGGTGATCAACCATAAGCAATACCATTAATGGGCTATTGCATGTGTAACTTGCAACATCATGCTTATGCATAAGCGATTCACATGCACTATGCAATGACTCCTTAATCATGCCCATTAATTCATATGTATTAATCTCTTGCATTTCCAACATCCATATGCCATAATTTTCAACTTATGAAACTTAGGAAATATAAATACAATAGCAAGAGAGGAGTTAAGGAATTCCCCCTTTCCAATTCCTCATAGTAGCATGGAATTTCCTCTTCCGCATCATAGCTGATCTAGTTTCATGGGCTCTCTACCATGCACACAAGGTATCATTAGTTGTCATTTCTTACCAAGTAGCAATTTAATACAAATGTAAAACATTCTTAGTTGCTACTTTGCAAGCATGCAATTCCTATGCTATAACAGAAATAGTTAAGGTGAGAAGCTTCCCTATTTATCAGCATTGCCTTACTGAGCTCCCATAGAATATTTCTCACCATTGACGACATCTAAAGGGGATGATGGGGGTCAAGGGGGCTTTCCCCCTTGTGGCTTCCCTGTGCCACTATAGGGAAGGTCGAGGGCAGTGCTCTCGTTTTTTTTTTTTTTTGTAAATTCTTCGATTTCGTGCAATCTGGCGCATAAGTTCCACGACAGTTTTCAACTTTTGGTGCCTGAAAAATCTCCCTAGAAAACAGATGAAATTCTCTGTTTCGACAGACTTGGCAATTCTCTTCCGACCTGTTGCAGACAAACTTGCTAAGTTCTTCTGGTCGAAAACTCAGCTTTTTCTTCCGTCACTGTGGCGGAAACTCGCCAATTCCTTCTGACAATGCGGCAGAAACTCACCAAAATTTTCCGCCGTTGCGGTGCAAACTCGCCAACGATGTCCACTGTTGCGGATGAACTCGCTGAGTTTCACCATTGTTGCGAATGAACTCACCCAGTTCTTCCAGCTTGTTTCGGGCCAACTTGTCGAGTTCTGCCGCAGTTTCGGGCCAACTTGCTGAGTTCTTCCGCCGAAAGACACTTAGAAAAATTTTCGGACCAACTCGCCGAGTCCTTCTGCCATTGTGGACCAACTTGCTGAGTTCTTCCACCGTTGCGGACCAACTTGCTGAGTTCTTCCAGTTTGGAGAACTTAAAATTTTTTCGGTCGACCATTTTGGAAAAAAACTCGTCAGTTCCTTCCGCCGTTTCAGTGAAAACTCATAAATTCTTTCCGATATAGACTTAGAAATTTTTTTCAAAAACACTTAGAATTTTTTTTTGAAAATTTGAAAGTTTGAAATTTTTCTTAATGGTCTATAATGAGCAGGAAGCATACTTACCCCTGCAAGCTATGATAGGTAGCCCATGAAGGCCCAAATGTTGCAACCTTCACTCTGATACCATCTGTCACGTCCCCACCCTTGGACCTAGTGCAAGGAAGGGAACCTGATGCCATTCTATGGGGATTTTCATAAAACTCATCCAATTCATTAGATGCATGCAATTAAAAACAAATGTGTGCAGATGTAAATTAAACAAATATGCACAGCAGAAATAAACTCATCCACACACATATTTTCATATGCACTCAATATATGAATAACAGTCATTAATTTAAACACTGCAGAGGTAAAACACATAGATAGAAAACACTTATCTTTGTTGTGCAATTGACCCAAACAACTAGATATGTTGTTGCAACGTTCCTCCCAACCATAGGTCTCTGCCCAGCCTGTATTCTTTCAGCACTCAGAGACCACCCCCGAGCTAGGCATGATATCTACAAGGAACTTGGGACTCTCAAACCCTACATGACCAAAGCAATGGATACCCAACTCAAACCCAACATTATTTTACACACAGTAGCTCAAAACTGGCATGGATACACAATTCAACCATGGATTCACAAAATAGGGTCTATGGGTTTTCCCCATAACGTGGGCACACCAAAAACGGATTGTAGGAAGAGGGAATCAAACCCAGGGAAGAAAACCGATTTCTCCCACAGATGTATCAGTATTCAATGGGCCAAAACGGCCTCAATTAAACCCCAAATTGTTTCCCCTCTCTTCCCCACTTTTAGCCACAACAAAAACGCCCTTCCCAGCTAGGAAAACGAAGGTAAACACAAGAAATTCATGGAGGGAAATGCCCAGGAAGCTCTAAAATCGCGGGAGAGAAAAGCTAGTTGATGATTAATGGTTTGGGGAGTAACTCATGGCTCATTTTCTTTCCCAAGAAGCCAAATAAGTTTTTCCATGCAAGGTGGCTTGCCCATACTCGAATTTGGACAACCATACCTCCCATTCCCCAAGGCATTAAATACCTCAACCAACTCTTGGGAGAAATCAATGATTGGGTACAAAATTCAACATGGGTAGTTGAGGGTTCATGGGTTCTCTCATTGACACTTGGCTTGACTCAATTGGCTCAAGGGTTTGGATATCCTCCTCCCAATTCCTTGTAATATCATGCCCCCATCTCTTGTTGCATTGCATAGCTAGTTGTGGAAATTTATATTAAAATTCATATTTACAATTCCGATGGTTCTCTAGCACATGGGTAGCATAATTTAAAATACTTGCCTCTTCTAGGTTGAGCGTTCGCTAGCGGGGCCTTGGCCTTGATCTCCACACTAGGAATCATACATAATATGCATACAATATTTACATTATAGCCCAAAATATTACAAGGGTCAAAATGGGGGACGTTACAGTTTGGGATAATCTTTAGCTCCTATAAACAAATTTGATTTTAAATAACTCTTGTAGGAGTGAAGGAATTTCCTTAGAATAAGTTGCCATTTCTTGTTAGCCAGATGCCCCTTGTAGCAAATGTAGGAGAGGGCTCTATGATCAATCACAAAATGGTTTTCCACCCAAGATTTGAAACCATCAATCAAGGAATTACACCTTTCCATGTCCCAGAAACACCAAAAGAAGAAGATACCCTTTCATACCTTTGTGGAGAAGGAGCAATCCTTGAAAATGTGTTGTGCTATTTCATCATCATTCTGACATAAGCAATACATCCCTAGATCTTGCTAAGATCTTCTCTAGAGAATATGCCAAATCAAAATCATGTTAGATAAAACTGGTGAAAATATCTTTTCTGATTTTAGGGGTGCCTTGAGTTTCCAAATAGTTTTCAACCACCAACTCATGTCTCCTTGATCTTCAATAAAACTAGCAGTGTACCCTAGTTTGGAGCTCATTTGGTTGGCACTGTTTCTGAGTTGATTTCGTTGGATAGTTTATTTTGGTGTTATGTTGTAGTATGTTTTTTTTGTAATCTACATGCAATTTGGATCCTCAATGTTTATATATTTTGGTTTAGGTATGGATTGCACTTGTTGTCGGTTTGTTATATTGACCATTACATGGCTATATTACATGTTTGTTGTCTAATGGATTAGATTTACATTGATGTGCATGAATATATAATAGTTTTTTCAAAATTTCAATATTTTATACATTTTTTAATGCAATCAGTGCTTTCCTAGTCTGTTTTGAGAATTTTGCTAATCTAGTTCTGGTCTAGTTTTGGATTGTTAACATTGGTCTATAGATATTGTATACTAGATTCAATAAACTTACCATTCATTCATACCGAGTTCACAGGGGAAGGTATGACAAAGAGTGGTGCCTATGGAGCATGTTTCAAAATAAAAAACTCTGCACCATTGTCTTTTTGATATTGCTATAAATAATTCCCACTTTGTGATGACTGCTGATAAGGTTGTTTAAGATATGCAACTCCCACAAGCAGAGATTGTAATTTTGACTCTATCCATTATTTAGTAAATGTTTGAGAGGGTTTGTATTCCACTTCTAAATAGAATTTGACATTTTTTGTGTGGAATTGGAAGTGACAAATTCACTAAATTCATGAAACTTTTGGAAGTAGGTTTTCAATTTCTCACTTGTTGTTTATTGTTTGATCAAGTTGTTTTTAAAAATATTTTCTGAAGTTATCAAAATACTTTCCAAACACTCTTTTAAAATTTAGACTCTTTTAAAATTTAGTAATGTTTGGATGAATACAAATGTTCTACAAAAGAATGGGGATACAACTTAGCATTAGTATTTTATTTACTACTTCTTTCAAAGTTTTCTTTTAGTTGTTCAAAGGATTTCAGTTGATCAAAGGAACTAACCTTAAGGTTCTTCAACATAAATATAGTCTCTGTATATTCATAAAAGAGTAGAAAATAAATTAATAATCCTGTTGAAGTTCATGTGCAACATAAATATAGTCTCTGTATATTCATAAAAGAGTAGAAAATAAATTAATAATCCTGTTGAAGTTCATGTGCTGTGTTTAATTGTTTCCTTTGTTACAGGTTGACTTTTCCTTTATTATATAGAAAGAAAAATTATATTTCTCATCATTCCAAACTGGGAAAATGACTGAAATTGTTTCTTTATTTTGTGCTAGTTTCAAAATTCATACTCAATTTTTTCTTAGCTTCAGTGCCTTGATGTGTGGGAGCATTTATTTTCTTATGTGTCAGACAAGATTACAGAGAAAAACCCAGTTTGTTGGCCTGCACCATCACACTAAGTATCATTTTCTTTTCTTGATTTCCAATAATTAGTTATTTAGTCCTCAAGATTTCCTGTAACTTTAGGTTGATCTTGTGTTATGAATGGCTGAGAGGAAGACATCCATAGGTTGATTGAATGCTGGTTTTGGTACTTGGAGGAATCTGAGTTGATAGAATTCATGGTAGGTGTTATATTTGGCTAAGTGATGGGCATGGTGGAATGGATTGAATGAGAGGTAGAGCTTGTAGGTGGTTCTTTGCCCTAGTGGCCTCATAGCCTGGCTTGAGGATGGCTTCCACAGTGGGTTCTTATGGCTCGAAGGTGAATTTCTCTTAAGCAACTGGTTTCTTGGACAAAATTCTAATTAAAGCTAAGTACTCTGCTCTATTTTGTATTGTGTCTAATTCCTTGAAATCTATGCATGAAATGGTGTATGAATTTGCTAAAAGATTAATGGAGTCATGAGCTGTTATGCAATCCATGGTTAAATGAGGTAATTTCACATTTAAATTTTGTAGAATTTTCCTGCTGCTAGGCTTCTTATTTAAATGCCAAGTGTAGGGATGAAGCAATGAATATGTTGTGTTGAAATGGTATTTCTAGTCATGCAGTTGTAATTCCACATTTAATTTGCATTAGAAATCTGATGGGTGCTTCTAGAAACCCCAATTTGTTCCCAGTCAACATTCTAAATGGTACTTGAAGAAAAAATGTAGAGCTTGGTGAAGTGGTTACCCGGCTTCCATCCTGGAGAGCAGGGGTGGGAAAGCCATGGTTGTATATGTTGTATTTCAAGTCATGTTACCTTGATATTATTCCTTTAAGGCTTAAATACAAATTTAAATCCTAGTATGTATGCTTCTAGAACATTTGTAATATGTTCCTTTTGGTTTTGTTATGTCGGTTAAGATCTTAATTGTTGCGTAAGTTTATACTTATATCCTTTGTTGTTCCTTTGCAGGCTTATCACTTAAATTCAGGAGCTTACTGTTATATTCTTTACAATGAGGGTGTACTGCAGTTTTGTTATGGAATATGATATGCTTGATTCTGCAACATTAGTCACCACTTTGTGGATGATTTACATGATACGTTTCAAGTTAAGGGCATTCCATGATGAAGATTTTGTGATTTGGATAATTTTCCAATATATTATGTGGTAAGTCTTTTGGCCGACATCGGCTTGCTTTTCTTTGGTTTCTCTCTCAGCAAGACAAGTTCCAATTGTGTATTTATTATGGATGTTACATGTCTAGAATCTAAAAATTTGTTTGTCATATGGATCACTTCCATGATCTCACTTCTATTAACTGAAACTCCCAGAATAATATGATTCTTTGTTCTAACATCTTTGTATGCATTACTCATAGAAGACTATGAATGTAATGTCCTCCATTCCTTTTTGCTTTATTTTGGAATGTATATGTCATGCTCAATGAACATGTTCATATAGTTGAATGTTGTATATCTATGATGTGTCTAATCTTTTTGGCTAAACAATGTTTATACTCTAGATAATTATGAACTACTTACTTTTGTCAAATTGTTTGTTATTGTATTTCCCATTTCACTATCAATCATTATTTTGAGAGTGGGAATAATATATATGAAAACAATCACTATATTTTGATTTTTTTGTATTAATTGAACTTGAGTTGCAGGCATTTGAACAGTTCAATGGAAGAGTTCCCTCACTAGATGAGATGCCTAAAGCTACACATTAAAAAAGATAGAGTAAGAAAAGTTTCCCTTTATTACATTACTGATGTTTGCTAATGATACTTTTCATTATACTTAAGTAAGAAAAAATGATACTATCCAGAACTTTGTATTCATATTTTCTAACTTTTCGTTTTGCAGATTAACATTGTTCTCAATATGCTCAAACCAATAGTATTTGGATGGGATGTATGATAGTATAGGTGCAGATTTATCTGATCGTTTTGGTGTCAAGCAAGAGTGCTTATCCTGGTAGGTAATTATCTTTTCCTATGCTATTCATGTAAAAGTGCATTTTATTAGTTGAAAATAATTTGCTTTATATCCATTTATCGTAGACTTTTTTATTCAAAAAGTGCATCCATAATAGTATGTAATTCATTGTGTTGTAGTTACATGTTTTTCTATAGCAAATATATATGGGAATTTCATATCCCCAGTGGATGCATTTTTGTGGGTTATGTTTCGCTTTTTGAATTTTTCTTGTTAGGTTCTATTTCAAATCAGCATGCAGAGGTGTTAGGGATAAGTTATAACATGCTATCTAAAAGTATATATTTTCAAAGATTATTGCAAAATCATCTTGATGGTGTGGATTTATATTGTAATGAAAAGGACAAATGTAGGGATGTTAATTATAATGACTAATGAACTCAATTTCTTGATGAAATATAATGTAATGAATATCATTCTTGATGCACATTATGTCTTTAATAGGAAATGATGTCTTATAGGTGTTATGTGTGTTATAGGCTGGCTGTGCTATAAATATTCAGTTGAAGGTACTATCCATTCATTAGCTTCTTCATCCAATTTTCAGTTATGCTAACAACTTTTTTATTTTGTGTCTACCTAAATGCATTTATTTTTCAAATGTTTGGTTTGATTCTGCCATACTTTGGTGGAACTACGAAGACTCTAACTGATTTGCTGCTTGGCTTTCAGGTCTTTACTTTTGGGTCTGTTCCACTGAAAACCTATTTGCCTAATGGTAACATTGATCTGTCAGCATTTAGTAGGCATCAAAATCTGAATGTTACATGGGCTAAAGAAATATGCAGTGTTCTTGAGATCAAAGAGAAAAGTGAATATGCAGAATTTCATGTCAAGGAAGTGCGCTATATTCAGGCTAAAGTATATTCTCTTCTCTCTCTTTCCTTTTAGGAAATAGAATATTTAACTATTTGCTACACCATGATGCTTTCTAATTTCCAATTCATTAATTAAATGATCTGTTGCTATCATTTAAATCAGTTTAAAATTTTTGTTATTTCTTAGTGGTTTGCATGTCTCATGTTTTCATTTATATGAAAACTTAGAACTTCTCCTTACTGGATAGGAAATAGCTAGGTCTTATTCTTCAATCGCTGATATGTTGAAGTTAATTGTAATTAATTTTGCGATTGAAAATTGCTCTCTATTCATAAAATTCAAAACTTGTTTAAGTCGTATTAGGCTAGGCACTCCAACATGTTAGAAGGATCACTAATCAAAATTTTAGGTATGCATGTACTATGTCAAACAATTGACATGATATAATACATAGTGCATTGCATCACAAGGTGCAATTAGTGCATTTTTTTTACCCTCCAAAGAGTTCAAGGGCCATTAGTGCAGTAGTTCTCAATGTGCACTTGTGCAGTGACAATAAAGCAAGTTTTTATTGAGATAATATATATGTCTTTACAGCTAGGGATTGAGCTAAGGTTTTGTTTTGGTTAGTCTATTAGGAATGGAATAGATCCTAAGTTGGAAAATTTTGTGGGTACGAGGATGCAACTAGGGGGGATGCCATTTTTAAAATCAAGGTGTCATGGTGCATCACATATAATTTTTTGAATGATCTCAATTATTTCTCACAACCTTCATCTTCAAGATCCTTAGTGAGAGGTTCTTTTTTTTTCCAAGTAAATATCTTAGGGTTGAGGATGGTACCTAAGGTAAACCCTAGATTCTCCAGGGCACAAGATGAAGCCAACAACAATGCCCAAATTCGTTACAACAATAAACTTATTATGGGCTGAACATGTCACTTACAATAATAGAACCTAAGTGGGGAGGATAACATTCCATCCCAGAACCACTTGGGCTAGACATATGTCATGTCCCAAATTTGGAATTGGGTCACAATGGCCTAATCACATTGGCCATATTCATTAGAGTTTGTAAAATTGATGTTAAGGGTCAAATAATTGCCAAGGAGGAAAATTACTAGTTTCTTAGGTTTGGGGTGGAAGCCTTGGGATTTGGAATAAGGGGGATAATAAATGATGTTTGAACATTAGAATGGCATAAATATTTAAGAAAGGAGCTAAATAAATATATACAAGTGAAAATCAAAGTGGCATTTGATCATGAAGACACATGGAGGAAGTGGGACCCACATATGGCTAGATTTCCCCACTACACTTGGCATCATTCTCTCACCAATTTGAATTCAAGGTGAATGGTAACATACTTGGGGGAGTCCAAAAGGAATTATTCATGGTGTGACTCATCCAAGGTCGAAATATAGAGGAAGAGTAACTCCCATGGAAGAGGAAGAGGCAATTTGGAGCTAGTGAGACACTTGGGATAGTTTCCCTAGCTCTATGACAACAATGATGAAGATGCTATGACACGTATGACACAAATGAGACCTGAAGGCTGACATATGACATATATGACATGTCAGGGCTAAAAATATACTCCAAGAGGGCTCTCAAGGGTGTTAGGGAAACTAAGATGCTTCCACATGTGATTTGGTGGAAGTGGGAGACTAGGAATTGTTGTGCAAGTGGCGTTCTTTCGAATCTCTTCCCAACTTGAGTTGGAATGTGTCTCTTGGAAGGAATTCGACCCATGGAGGACATAATAACTTTATAAATTTCAATAACAAATAATGAAACCAGCTTTTTATGATTTGAGAAAAATTGCATTTGTGAAGAGGGAGAGCTAGTGGATGACTAGTTTCTTCCCTTAACCAATTTCGAGGGTGAAAGATTCCCATCCAATTTGGTGTTTGGGGAGGCCACTCAGGTATTTCATGGAGATTTAATGGATTTTTATTTTCAGGTATCTACTACAGGGAATATCATGGTTTTGTTTAGTGCAGCACCATCTCTCAACCATAAAAGCATATTCATGCTCCTTGAAAGAGGGCGTTTTTAGTGAGCTCTTGTGCTTCTTGGGAGAGATTTTCATTATGTATTTCTGATTGAAATAGCTTCATATCCTCTTTTATTCATATTCAGAAAGTTTCAGGTCGAAATACCCACTGGTTGTATGCAAAAATGTTGATTAATGAGCAAACAATGTCCATTTCCCCACTACATTGATGTATAGCATGATAATGTTGATGGTTTCAAATGAATGGATGATTCTCTGATGCATTTATGATTAATAGAATTATATGGATGTATTTTACAAGTTTCATGTACTGTACTTGAGAATTTGAAGTATTTTTACTCAGTTTAATTGCACCGGGAGAAGAAATAGTGCCATTTCCCCAAGGGTCAAATTGGTTATTTTTGCAGCTGAATGGGAGAGGGTTGGAACAGAGATAACAATCAATTAATGATGCACATGAGACATTAATAACATAATTAACACATCCCCTACCTATTTTCATAAATTTGATGGATTTTGGAAGCATTTGGGAGGCCATTTCAGTGTTTACCCAGGGGGGATTTGATGCATAAATTGCTAGTTAAAATACCAGACATTGACCAGAATATAAATCAAATTTTCAGAAGTCTTTTGAGGGTTATAAATCATCCATGAACCTATATTCAAGTCTAAATATCATTCATATACCCTTGCAGAAGATTTGGGATCATTTGGGTTAATTTGGAGGCCAAAACAACAAAACTAGTCAAGGGTCAAAATTAGGGAAAAAGTGGAAAATTGGTCAATTTAATAATTTTTTGGAAAAGGGAAATTACAATGGTATCCGAGCATGATCTTGGCACCTGGTGTCATCTGATATTTATTATGAAAAATATTTAGGGACCGATCTTATACATTGGAATCATAAGTAATATTGTTAAGAGGAGGAACTAGGAAAAAAAAAAGAAAGGAAAAAAAAAGTGCATTTTGAAAAAACTATGACTAGGGATAAAAAATGAACCTTAGAGGAGAATGAGGAGTTTATAAAATTACTGAAACCATACTTTTAATACAAGTGGAGGAAACTAATGCAAGGGTTCGAATTGTTGGTTAGTCAACTTGAAAGCAACTTGGACAAAAGAATGAGCAATGGTTTTGTTTTCAAGGAAAAGAAGGAAATGGATGAAATAATTGCCAAGGAGGAACCTCATGTAATGGTGGAGCATGAGGTACATGTTGATATGCAGGTTCTTGAAGATGCTACACTCAAACAATAATAAGAACAAGCACTTGCCTTTGTTCAGATGGATTATGCATTGCCTCATGGGGAGAGCTACAACGCCTTGGAGGAGGCACATGATCTCACAATAGTTGGACCAGCCAATTATGGAGAAGATGAATTAAATATTTCGATTGGTAAGATGAATTAGTTTTTGAGCATAAATTCAATAGATTTAGGATCTTAACTGAAAGAACAACATGTACAACATATCAAGCATAAGAGACAAGAGACAAGAGACACAAAACATTGCACTGGGGAAAACCAAGAAGGTGAAAAAACCCACAACTTCCTCAGAGATAGGATAAGCATCAATACAAGCATCACCATGATCAAACCCAAGAGATAGATATCTTCAGAAGCATGCTCCTCCTCCACTTGTGCACACCCTTCTCTTCTCTCACTAATGCGAAGTGAGTGAATGAGACAATGTGTAAAATGAGAGAGTCACACTCTCTATTTATACACTAACTTTCACTTGACCTTTAATCAACTAGATCGGCCCTAACTTAACCACATAACATAATGTTGACTGGGCCGACCCCCAATAGGGTGGTCTAATAACCCTTTGACCCACATGACTGATATGGGGCTGACCCCAACAAGTTGGTCTAATAACCCATCAAGTATAAGTTACGACACTTACAATATAACTTGCAACACTTGCAAGTACACATGACGACACTTCCAATCGGAGGAATAATACATCTCCATTGGGGATACAATAAAGTACAAATACAATATACAAGTGAATATCTTCCGAAGTTACAAATACATCAACACTCCATCTTAACTAGGAAGGTATTCTCTTGACACTAGTCATCAATACATATAGGCACAAGTCTTCAACTCTGGAGCTGGATCATCATCACTGGATCACGGAGCATCATCATCACTATTGTTGTACTCATCATCTCGATCACTGGTGCTATCTCTCAATTCTTCTCATCATAGGAAGTTCTACAGAGCCAACCCTTTTTCATGTTGGATGTAGGCCCACCACTTGTAGGTCTTCATCATCACTGGCCATACTATGGAATCCTCAAGACTTATTATGTGTTGTCAACAAAACCTCGAAAGAGCATCCAAGGAATTTTACGAGCTCACTGCTCAACCTATCGGATATCCTAGGATATTTTACATGCAACTGCACAACTTGTCCATGGCCACGGAGTATCATCCTAATACTCATGATCATACTGATCATGTCATCTCAGCGAGAAATCCATCAAGTAGGTACACCTTAGGACTGATTACACTACCTCTGCAAAACCTGCAGATTTCCCAGGACTGATTACACTGCCTCTGCAAAACCTGCAAAAGCATCTCAGGACTGATCATATGCCTCTACAAAACCTGTGTACCATACTATCACATCATCGTCTTCAGATCATCGTCATCGTCCATGGAGCACAACCCAGATGCACACACACAACACTTATATACACCGGCATGGGAGGACCTACCTACCACCATGCGAGAATGGCTTAGCACTTACATCACGACCATGGGAGGACTCTCCTATCACCATGGAAGGACCTACCTTCCACCATGTCGAAAAGGCATAGTACTTACATCATGACCATGGGAGGAATCTCCTATCATCATGTCACCATGGAAGGAACTACCTGCCACCATGTCAGAAAGGCAGGACAATTACATCAACGACCATGAGAGGACTCTCCTCTCACCATGTCACCATGGAAGGAACTACCTACCATCATGTAGGAAAATCCCGACAATTACATCAACGACCATGAGAGGACTCTCCTACCACCATGTCACCATGGGAGGAACTACCTTCCATCATGTCAGAAAATCCCAACAACCCTTACATCTCACCATGGGAGGACCAACCTACCACCATGTGAGAATGGCCTAGCCCTTACATCTACACCATAGGAGGACTAACCTACCACTATGTGAGAATGGACCAGCCCTTACATCTACACCATAGGAGGACCAACCTACCACTATGTGAGAATGTCTCTTGTGCATCTGTGTCTCCAGACTCATCACTTCCCCTTGGAAGGTATCTCAATATGAAGTACACCAAGTCTCCCTCTGAAGTATTCAAACTTCACTCTGGAAAGTGGCTTGGTCAACACATCGGCTATTTGCTCATCCATCGCAACCTACAAGAGCTTCAGTGCTCCTCTCTGCACCATATCCCTGATATAGTGGAACTTGATCTCAATGTGCTTCAACTTGTCATGGAACATAAGGTTCTCCGATAACTTCACTTAATTCTGGTTGTCACAATATATACAAGTAGCACTCAACTGGAGATCAAACAAATCAGACAGTAGCTTCCTAAGCCATACTGCCTCACAACTAGCCGAACAAGCTGTGACATACTCTGCTTTGGCTATACTCAGTGCCACACATGACTGCTTCTTGCTAAACCAAGAGATCATACCAGATCCCATACTGAAGCAGCACCCCGAAGTGCTCTTTTGATCAATGGCACTTCCTTCCCAATCTGAATCAACATAAACCTCCAGGTTAAACTTTTGATTCATCTCATACTTTAGCCCATAGTCAACTGTACCCTTCAAGTACCTCAGAATATGCTTTGCAGCTATCAGGTGAACATCTCTCGGATCTATCAAGTATTGGCTCAAGGTGTTCACTGCAAAGAAGATATCTGGTCTCGTATTCGTCAAGTACATCAAGGACCCAATCATCTAACGATGCATCGTAGCATCAACCAGCTCAGAAGAAGCATCACACAGAAGCTTCAAGTTCGATGCCATAGGTGTGGCCATGGCCTTGCAGTCCATCATCCCGAACCTCTTCAGTATCTCTACTGCATAATTCCCTTATCCAAGGAAGATTCCATCTGCACTCTACCACACCTTCATACCAAGAAAGTAGTGCATCATACCCAAGTCCTTCATCTCGAACTCGACAGCAAGCTTCCTCTTCGTGTCGGCAATCAATATATCCTCACCTGTTACAAATAGGTCATCCACATACAATAGTAGTATCATTGGATTGCCTTCCTCAACCTTGTAGTAAAGGTTGGAATCCACTTTACTCTTGGTAAAGCCCAAATTGGATAGGAAGCCATCTATCCTGCCATACCAGGTCCTGGGTGCCTATTTCAAACCATATAGGTCTTTCTTCAGTTTGCAGACATGTGACCCTCGGTCATGTGTCTCAAACTCGAGTGGCTGCTCCACATACACTTCCTCTTCCACTACACCATCCAAGAAATTTTTCTTGACATCCGTCTGGTGTACCTTCCATTTCATCACTACAGCCAGAGCAAGTACTAATCTAATGGAAGTGTATTTGGCGACAGGAGCAAAGGTCTCTTCATAATCAATCCCTTCTTTCTGGGAGAAGCCACGAGCTACAAAATTCACTTTGTATTTCTTTATGCTACCATCTGCAGCATGCTTGATCTTATAGATCCACTTGGAAGTCACAACAGACTTCCCATTTGGTATTGGGACCACATCTGAAACATCATTCTTCATGATCGACTGGTATTCTTCAATCATGGCATTCTTCCATTACTATATCTCGGATCCTGGGAACTTAAAATTCTTCAATATCTTCAATAGATAGATTTATTTAAACTTCGTTTCTAGAACAAATGTTGTAGTCCTTCTTTTGTAGGTGATTGTATACGATCCTTCCTACAAGTCAAATTCAACTGCATGATTAGAAACTTCTCATAGTTTTTCAAAAAAAAAATCTTACACATAAGAATATATGTCATACAGTCATGCAATTATCTTAGCCAATGCTTCAATACAACATTTATCCATATCCTGTAACTTTCTAGATGCCTTCCATCTCTACCAGAACATTGTTAAGAGTGTGCACAACTCTCAACATGTCAGCAAAGAGGTTTCATTCTAGATAAGTGGCAATGGAATGTTGTATAGTACCATAGGCTACTTACCCATTACTATGTTAGTAGTATCTTGTTCATTAATGCATAATGTACATCCTAAATCTAGGAACATAAGTATGTACATGAATGGACAACATCATTTAAGTAATGACAATTCAAATACTTATCTTTGTTTTCTTATAGGGTGGACTCCCTCTCAATCTTTGCTTCCTGGATTACCCGTCCTTGAACTTATATTCATCCTGGACCACTATGCATGCTTAAGTGTGCACCAGTGTCATGATTGTGTCATCCTCAAGATCTCATACATAATCATACATTCATTAGTGTAATCTCAATATTATCAAATGATTCTAACTAATCTTAACCATGTAGGGTCATGATCATTTTGAACAAGCATTAGTATTCAAGGTTTTAGGGAGTACTTCTTTTACTCATGCATATTCTCATTTGACCATAGAACTCTTCTGGTTAGTCATATCATCAATCAAGGTAAGAAACATAATATGCATAAACCCTTGAATACCCAAACTTATAACTTCATGAATAATCATTATCAATCATGCCAAGTATAATTATAAAAGAGATCCTACCACAAGGTAGGGTTCTAACTTGATATAGGAAAAACATACCTGGATTATTATGTTAGTTAGTTATGTCTAACATACCTGCATAATGTCTTCTGTTCTTCTTCAAAGACTTGTGCTAGTAACCTACATAACTCATAAGCTAACCATTATAGAACCAAAAAATATACATACCTCATAAGTAGAGCTTCTATAATGGCTATGGATGAGTCTTTGTCTTCATGTTACCATGGTCATATGTTCTTGATCTAGAACTTGATCTGTCTTTCTTGATGTACCTTTCATGTTAGCAGACAACATCAACCTCATACAACATCATGGTGCATTAGTACAATCATAAGTGTCAAAACCCTAATCAATGAATATCTTCTATCATGCATTCATATTTTATTAAGGTGATACGACACGTCTAAAATTAATCAAGATTGTACTAATATTAATGAAGACAAACATATCATAAACTTAATCATGAACATATTTCACAAACATACCTGTATCTCTTCAAGTCATACCTGTCAGGATTGCTTGTAGACTTTTTGTGTAAGGCCTTAGCCTCATCTCCCTCTGGAACTGGAATCTCTTCACTTATGTAAGTTTCCAATTCATCATCTTCTAGGATTAACCCATCCACTTTGATTTGTTGAAACTGGATCTGGAGCTGGATTAGGATTTGTCAGGGAAACCCTAAAAAATTCAAGCTTTGATTTTCAAACTTCTGAAAGGATAGAAAGATGTTCCTTGATAAGATGATCAACCTGGTATACTCAGAATTTGAAAACTGCAAAGTTTCACCCCTCAAATTTGCTTTTCAATCTTTTGGATTCACTAGGGAGGACCCTAAATTAGGGTTTGAGTTTCCAAGAGCTTCACCCAACCAAATAGTTTGATCCAAAGCTCTAAACTTCAATTTTTTCAAGGAGCTTCTAGCTATGGTCACAGATTTAAAAAATTCCCATTTTTACAGAAGCCCTAATTTTTCACCTTTCTCATCAAAGTCCCGAACTAGGGTTTGATCAAGACCGGCCTTCTGCCCAACCAAAAAATTTGATCTTGGTCTCTAAATTTCGATTTTGATGAGTAGCATTCAGCCATGGTCTATGATTACCAAAATTCCAACTTTCTCTAAAACCCTAATTCCCAGAGCCATGAATAAAGGTGCTCAAAATCCAATTCTGTTTTGACAGAAATATGCACCTGATTGTTTCTGGTGTAACTGCAAAATTATGAATCCACATGGTCTGAAACTTTGACTTCTAGTATCCCAACTTTCCATCTTTCCAGCCCCATAGGTCTGACCTCAATTGGATTCTTTGAGAGAGAGTTATTCCAAGTGTCGCAACATGACCTATTTATGGGATAAACTAGGAGAACAAACTTGTACAGCATGCCACGTGTCACTGGTTCAACTTCGGCCTCTAAAAATGTTACTTGAGAAACTAAAGTCCATTCTCTACCTGTCACTATTTCCAAAATTTCATTTGGAGCTTCCGAGCCCAAGTTGTGACCTTTTTTCCTAGGTCACCTGTTTATGACTGAGATCTGGAAGAGGCAGAAACCCTAACTTGCACTGATCATAAATCAAAAAGTACAATGAATTAGAGGCTTTCATTTGGAAACAAGGTACAGGGGGATGTTATCTATGACTTGTAAAGGTTTTAGAACCTGAACCTTCTCCAAAATGGATTTATATCGAAAGTTCTACGATGACTGGTTTTTGCTATATCAAGCCCTAGCTTGCAATTTGTCGCAAGTGCAACAAGTCTCATAAATGCCATAGCATGCCTTCCTTCAGGATAGCTATGATACCATGTTATGTTTTGACCATAAATTCAAGAGATCTATGATCTTAACTGAAAGAACAACATGTACAGCATATCAAGCATATGAGACAAGAGACAAGAGACATAAAACATTTCACCAGGGAAAACCAAGAAGGTGAAAAACCCCGCAACTTCCTCAGAGATAGAATAAGCATCAACACAAGGATCACCATGATCAAACCCAAGAGATAGACATCTTCAGAAACATGCTCCTCCTCCACTTGTGCACACCGTTCTCTTTTCTCACTAATGCGAGGTGAGTGAATGAGACAATGTGTAAAATGAGAGAGTCACACTCTCTATTTATACACTAACTTTCACTTGACCTTTACTCAACTAGGTCGGCCCTAACTTAACCACATAACATAATACTGACTGGGCCAACTCCCAATATGGTTGTCTAATAACCCTTTGACCCACATGACTCATACGGGGCCGACCCCAACAAGGTGGTCTAATAACCCATCAAGTATAAGTCACGACACTTACAATATAACTTGCGACACTTGCAAGTACACATGACGACACTTACAATATAACTTGCGACACTTGCAAGTACACATGACGACACTTCTAATCGGAGGAATAATACATCTCCGTTGGGGATACAATAAAGTACAAATATAATATACAAGTGAATATCTTTCGAAGTTACAAATACATCAATAGACCAGCCAATTATGGAGAAGATTAATTAAATATTTCGATGGGTAAGAGTTGTAAAAATTTAAAGTTGGTTCATAATTACTCACCCCATACTTCTTTTTCAACCACATCAATCGGGGATGAAAATTGGGTGAAAGGTTTTTTTCTAATGGTGCCACATGAGGGGTATGAAACTCCTACCTCTCCTTTTTATAATGACATGAATAGAGCACCTCATTATTTACATTTGCAGCAGCATCCTTTTTTACCTTATGATGATACATATCTTCATGGATGTGCTTATGATGTTCACTTGAGTCACTTGAAGACTCATGATTTTCCTTGTTCCTTGCTTAGTTCAATTTATGTTGGAGAAACTTCATTAACTACTTGGATGAAAGAATACAAGGCTGATTGTTTTGATGCATCTTACATAGTTTTGGAGCAGCAGTATAGGACATGGGATACTCACCCATGTCATTGGAGCATATTTGATTGTTCACTTGATACTTGTATCCACTTGGAAAATGTTGGTCTACTTACTTGGAGGTATAAGCACTTTCATGATTATTTGATGAACCACCTCCTTGATGTACATTTTCATTATGTTTGTATGTACTTTGATTATATATATTTTGTACTCATGATGTTTGGAAGAATGCATAAGAAAATGGGATCCAGGAATCCTCTTATCTAATGGTGTGGGTTGGAGAGCACTCTTAATTGTTGGGGTGCAATACAAGCAATGGGACCCTGGAATAATTTTTATCTCATTGGTTTCAATTTTTTTGGGGAAACAAGCAGTATGGGAGATGGATTTCCCACTTAATAAAGGGATTTTTATCAGAGTAATGAAGCAACAAGCATGGTGGTTCCTCTCTAAAATATTCATGGAAACTCAAAGACTCAAGGTTGGGCAATTCAGTGGCAACTTCAAAGAATTATACAGAAAGCATGTTCTTCAACACCCATGCTTGAAATTTCTTGAAGACAAGAAATATTGGGAAGGGAGGATTTTTTATGTCTCAAATTTGTAATTGGGTCACAATGGACTAATCACATTGGCCATATTAATTAGAGTTTGTAAAATTGATGTTAAGGGTCAAATAATTGCCAAGGAGAAAAATTACTAGTTTCCTAGGTTTGGGGTGGAAGCTTTGGGATTTGGAATAAGGGGGATAATAAATGATGTTTGAACATTAGAATGGCATAAATATTTAATAAAGGAGCTAAATAAAGATATACAAGTTAAAATCAAAGTGGCATTTGATCATGAAGACACATGGAGGAAGTGGGACCCACATATGGCTAGATTTCCCCACTACACTTGGCATCATTCTCTCACCAATTCGAATTCGAGGTGAATGGTAACATACATGGGGGAGTCCAAAAGGTATTATTCATAGCATGACTCATACAAGGTCGAAATATAGAGTAAGAGTAACTCCCATGGAAGAGGAAGAGGCAATTTGGAGCTAGTGAGACACTTGGGCTAGATTCCCTAGCTCTATGACAACAATGATGAAGATGCTATGACACCTATGACACAAATCAGACCTGAAGGATGACATATGAAATATATGACATATCAGGGATAAAAATAGACTCCAAGAGGGCACTCAAGGGTGTTAGGGCAGCTAAGATGCTTCCACATGTGATTTGGTGGAAGTGGGAGACTAGGAATTGTTATACAAGTGGCGTTCTTTGGAATCTCTTCCCAACTTGAGTTGGCATGAGTCTCTTGGAAGGAATTAGACCCATGGAGGACATTAGAACTTTATAAATGTCAATAAAAAATCATGAAACCATCTTTTTATCATTTGAGAAAAATTGCATTTGTGAAGAGAGAGCTAGTGGATGACCAGTTTCTTGCCTTAGCCAATTTCAAGGGTGAAAGATTCCCATCCAAGTTGGTGTTTGGAGAGGCCACTTAGGTCTTTCATGGATATTTAATGGAGTTTTATTTGTAGGTATCAGATACAGGGCATCTCATGGTTTTTTTTATTGCAGAACCATCTCTCAACCATTTCTAGTTTTGAAGGCATATTCATGCTCCTTGAGCAAGGGCGTTTTTGGTGAGCTATTGTGCTTCTTGGGAGAGATTTTCATTATGTATTTATGATTGTAATAGATTAATATCATCTTTTATTCATATTCAGAAAGTATCGGGTCGAAATACCCTCTGGTTGTATGCAAAAATGTTGATTAATGAGCAAACAATGTCCATTTCCCCACTACATTGATGTATAGCATGATAATGCTGATGGTTTCGAATGAATGGATGATTATATGATGAATTTATGATTAATAGACTTACATGGATGTATTTTACAATTTTTATGTGTTGTACTTGAGCATTTGAAGTATTTTTAATCAGTTTAATTGCATTGGGAGAAGAAATAGTGCCATTTCCCCAAGGGTCGAATTAGTGATTTTTGCAGCTGAATGGGAGAGGGTTGGAACAGAGATAATAATCAATTAATGATGCACATGAGACCTAAATAACATCATTAACACATCCCCTACCTCTTTTCAGAAATTAGAGGGAGTTTGGAAGCATTTGGGAGGCCATTTCAGTGTTTACCCAGGGGGGATTTGATGCATAAATTGCTAGTTAAAATACCATACATTGACCATAATATAAATCAAATTTGCAGAAGTATTTTGAGGGTTATAAATCATCCATGAAAATAATATTGAAGTCTAAATATAATTCATATACCCTTACAGAAGATTTGGGAGCATTTGGGTTAATTTGGAGGCCAAAACAACAAAACTAGTAAAGGGTCGAAATTGGGGAAAAAGTGGAAAATTGTTCAATTTAATACATTTTTGAAAAAGAGACATTAAAACATAATTGATAGTTAAAGGATTTTCTAGGTTTTCTAGTTGCATGTAACTCAACAAGGCCATCTTGTTCGTTCTCCTTATACACACAACATTGTTTGCTTATTATTCCCATTTCTTAGAAAGACATTCATTTTACCTTGGATTGTTTTGAGCAAGAAGTTAATCTGCACTATAAATGAAGGCTAGGCTATTTGCCTTCTTGGATCCCAACCTATTTCTCTTCACTAAATGATTAAAAGAGTAAGTGCTCTAACTACTCCCATAGGATGAGGAATTGGTTACTTGTGTAGAGTAATCATATGGAAAATGTTTATAACTGTAAAGCATGCACAACATGAAGCCATCACATCTCAAACAAATCCTTGTTCTTATGGCTATCATCCAAAGATTTAGATGAGGCAAATACACATTGTCAACATGAAAATAGAGGAAATTGAGTACTTATATTTGTTAGCTTTTGGGGTTGCTCTAAAAGTGTTTACACTATGCATGCTTGGGGGTGATTCATGTGATGTGGAGTGCATGGTGTATCTTAGTGTACATGCACATTAGAGATAGCTTATTCATGGATAGTTGTACCTTGAATTGATACTTATGGTGATGCACTTCCTTAGGATTTTAGTTTCAGATGTGGCATGGAAACATTTTTATGAGATGCACATGGATGGATCAGTTGTTTGCATCGGAGGATAACCCATGTAAAGGAAGAGCGTCGTGGCATTTAGGAGGGCTTTGAGTCCTAGGTAGGATGGGACCACTTGGTTGCTTACATTGAGGTTTGTGATTGACTTGAGGTCCTTTGGGTTGAGGAACATCAAACCCAAACGAGCTTTGAGTCCTAGGTGGCATGGGAACACTTGGTGGCTTACATTGAGGCTTCTGCTTGACTTGAGGTCGTTTGGGTTGAGAAACATCCAACCCAAACGAGATTGGAGTCCTAGGTGGCATGGGACCACTTGGATACTTACATTGAGAATTGTGCTAGACTTGAGGTCATTTGGGTTGAGGAGTATTCATGGAGGTGTGGTTGACTTGGAGGAGCACATGTCTTAGGAGGTAGCATTTGAGTATTGGATACCTTCGGAGGAGAGTGTTGAAACTTGTCTTATGAAGCACACACCTTGAGACCCTTGCTTGATGGAAGTGCTTACCTTGGATCTTGACATGTGTCACCTTAGAGTTGGAGTGCTCCACATGTGGGTTTGACTAGTGATTAGTCAAGTTTCCTAAGATGGTTGTTTGTGGACATTGTCCACTTTCCTATTGTTGGACTCCTTGACATTTTGTTGGCTTCCCTTTCCTATTCAAGTCTTAGAGATGTGAGAGAGTTGATCCGGTCATTTGTATCTTGAAGATGAGCTTGTTATTGTACTTGTCTCTTTATGCAGCAAGGGAGGAAGGTTTTAGGGTTTGTGAGAGACAATTCCTAGAGAAGACTTGACTTGATAGGGTTTTCAATCCTTTTTTGGGAAGGACCTAGGTTTTCTAGCTGTGTATGTTGATTCTATCTTGTCGTGGAGCCTTTGGTGTGGCTAGTTGCTAGATAGCTTGGTGGGATGTCTTGCTAGGTATTTGTATTGCTGGTTAGGGTTTGCCATCGGTGGTGGATGGCTTAGCTTGTTGATGTATATGTAACTTCGGAATGTATTTCATATATGTATATTGTACACCTATAGAGATGGTATTATTCCTCTATACGGAAGTGTTTTTATTCCTATAGAGATGTTATTATTCGTCTATACGGAAGTGTCATCATTTATATTATAAGTGTCGTAACTTATACTTGATGGGTTATTAGACCACCTTGTTGGGGTCGGCCCTGTATAAGTCATGTGGGTCGAAGGGTTATTAGACCACCCTATTGGGGGTCGTCCATGTGGGTCAAAGGGTTATTAGACCACCCTATTGGGTGTCGGCCCAGTCAGCATTGTGTTATGTGGTTAAGTTGAGGCCAACCCAGTAAAGGTTATTAGGCAAGTCAAGTCAAGTATAAATAGAGTGCGGGAGGCACTCTATTTCATCATTCTATTCTCTCGCACACTCTTGGGAGAGTGGCGCACTTGTGGAGGAGGAGAAGATGCTGCTAGGAGATGTCTATCTCTTATGCTTGGGTTGTATCATTGCTCTATCTATCTCTGAGGAAGTTATTGGGGTTTTTCACCTTTATGGTTTTCCCCAAGTAAACTCTGTGTCTCTTGTGTGCTTGCATTATTGTGTCCACGATTGATATGTTGTTGATATGCTGTACATGTTGTTCTTTCAGTTAAGATCCTAGATCAAATTTAATTAAATTCTGAAAAATTAACATGGTATCAGAGCTAGCCTAAAAGAAGGCATGGTATGGCATGTATGACACTTGTTGCAATTGTGAAGCTAGGGCTTGATATAGAAAAAACAACTCATTGTAGCACTTTTGATATAAATAAATTTTGGCTGGGTTTCAGGGTTTGAAAATTGTACATGGTGAATATAATATCCCCATGTACCTTGTGTCCAAAGGAAAACCTCTAATTCATTGTACTTTGTGATTTATGATTTGTACAATATAGGGTTTCTGCCTCTTCCAGATCTCAGTCATAAACAGGTGACCTTGGAAAAAAGGTCATAACTTGGGATAGGAAGATCGAAATGAAATTTCATAAAATGTGAAAGCTAGTGCACGGACTGTACTTTCTCAGGTAAATTTGTCAGAGGCTGAAACTGAACCAGTGACACGTGGCACTCCAGACAAGTTCGCTCTTCTGTTTTATCCCATAAACAGGTTACGTTGTGACACTTGACATAACTCTCTCTCAGAGAATCCATTCAAGGTTAGATTTGTGGGGATGGAAAGATGACAGGTCAGGATATCACAAGGAATTTTTTTAGACCTTGTGGATCGAAAAGGTCAGAGTTACACTAGAAACAATCAGGTACATATTTCTGTCAAAACAAAATGATTTTTGAGCGCCTTCATTCATAGATTCTAGAATTTAGGGTTTCGGAGAAAGTTGAAATTTTTGTAATCGGAGACTACGGCTGAATGATACTCATCAAAATCAAAATTTAGAGACCAAGATCAAAATTTTTGGTTGGCCAGAAGGTTGGGCATGATCAGAACCTAGTTCGGGACTTTGATCGAAAAAGTGGAAAATTAGGGCTTCTACAAAAATATAAATTTTTGAAATTTGTGACCACGGCTGGAAGCTCCTCAAAAAAATAGAAGCTTAGAGATTTGGATCGAACCTTTTGATTGGGAAAAAGGGTGGGCTTTATCAAACCCCAGTTCGGGGTCATGTTCAGTGAATCCGGAAGTTTCAAAGGCAAATTTGAGGGGTGAAACTTTGCAGTTTTCAAATTATGAGTATACCAACTTGATCAGCCCATCAAGGCGCATATTTCTATCCTTTCAAAAGTTTGAAATTCAAAGTTTGAATTTTTAGGGTTTCTCTGACAAACCCTAATCCAACTCTAGATCCAGTTCCTGCAAATCAAGTGGATTGGGTTAATCCTATAAGAGAATGGATTGGTCACCTACATTAGTGAAGAAGTTCCTGTTTCAGAGGGAGATGAGGCTAAGGCCTTACATAAGAAGATTACAAGCAATCTTGACAGGTATGACTCATCCAGGTATGTTTCGAGATTTGTTCATGATTATGTTTATGGTATGTTTGTCTTCATGTTATTATGGTTAGTACAATCTTGATTAAATTTCGACTTGTCGTATCACCTTAATAAAATTATGAATGCATGATAGAAGATATTCATTGATTAGGGTGTTGACCCTTATGATTGTACTAATGCATTATGGTGTTGTATGAGGTTTATGTTGTCTGCTAACATGAAAGGTACACCAAGAAAGAAAAATCATGTTCTAGTTCAAGAACATATTCATCCATTGTCATGAATCACTTAGAAGATCTATTTGCGAGGTATGTAGAACTTGGTTCTATAATGGTTAACCTATGAGATATGCAGGTTACTAGCACAAGTCATTGAAGAGAACAAGAAGACATCATGTGGGTATGTTAGACATAACTAGCTAGCATACCAATCCAAGTATGTTTTTCCTATATCAAGTCAGAATCCTACCTTGTGTTAGGATCCCCTATATAAGTCTACTTGGTATGATTGGTTATGTTTATTCATAAATTTAGAAATGTAAGTAATCAAGGGTTTATGCATTTTATGTCTCTTATCTTTATTGATGATTTAAATAACCAGAAGAGTCCTACGATCAAATAAGAATATGCATGAGTAAAAGAAGACTTCCCTGAAACCTTGAATACTAATGTTTATTATCTGTGTTTGAAATGATCATGACTATACATGTTTAAGATTATTGGGTTTTGATAGTATTAAGATTATACTAATGAATGTGTGATTATGTATGAGACCTCAAGGATAACACAATGATGATGCTAATAAGCATGCATAGTGATGGATATAAGTTGAAGGATAGGTAATACAGGAAGCAAAGATCAAGAGCGAGCACACTCTAGTTGGTCCTACAAGGAAGCAAAGATCAATAGGGAGCACACTCCAATTGTTCCTGCATGGAAGCAAAGATCAAGAAGGAGAACACTTCAGTAGTTTCTACAAGGATGCAGATATTCAGAGGGAGTTGACCACTTCTCACAATCCACATCAGAATGGAGTTGCAGAAAAGAAGCAAAGACTGAGAGGGAGTCAACCCAACAAACAAACAAAGATAAGTATTTGAATTATCATTCCTTGCATATTTTATTGTTTAAATAATACTATTCAATAATGTATATACTCATGTTCCTAGAATTAGGTTGTGTATTATGCATAGTTGCATTGATGAACAATATACTACTAATATACATGGGTAAGTGGCATATGGCACTGTACAACATTCCATTGCTACTTATCTAGAATGAAACCTGTTTGCTAACATGTTGGGTTGTGCACAGTCTTAACAATGTTCTTGTAGAGATTGGAAGGCATCTAGAAAGTTACAGGATATGGATAAATGTTGTATTGAAGCATTGGCTAAGATAATTGCATGACTGTATGACATATTTCTTTATGTGTAAGAATTTGTTCTGAAAACTATGAGATGTTTTCTAATCATGCAATTTAACTTGTTGTGTAGGAAATATCATATACCATCACTTACAAAAGAAGGACTACAACATTTGTTCAGCAACAAAGATATCTATTGAAAATATTGAAGATATTGAAGTTCCCAGGATCTGGGAATAATGCCATGATCGAGGAGTACCATTCGATCATGAAGATGTTTGGGATGTAGTCCCAAGACCTGAAGGGGAGTTTGTAGTGACTTCCAAGAGGATCTACAAGATCAAGCATGCTGTAGATGGTAGCATAGAGAATTTTGCTCCTGTAGCTAGATACACTTCCATTAGATCCATACTTGCTCTGGCTACAGTGATGAAATGGAAGATACGCCAGATGGATTTCAAGACAGCTTTCTTGAATGGTGTAGTTGAAGAAGAAGTGTATGTGGAGAAGCCACTTTGTTCTGAGACACATGACAGGGAGTCATATATGTGCAGAACTTGGTATGGTAGGATAGATAGCTTTCTATCCAGTTTGGGCTTTACCAAGAGTAAAGCGGATTCCAACCTTTACTACAAGGTTGAGGAAGGAAATCTAGTGATACTACTTTTGTATATGGATGACCTATTTATTACAGGTGAAGATAGATTGATTGCCGACATGTAGCAGAAGCTTGCTGCCGAGTTCGAGATGAAGAACTTGTGGATGATGCACTATTTTCTAGGTATGGAGGTGTGGCAGAGTGCAGATGGAATCTTCCTTGGACAAGGGAAGTATGCAGTAGAGATCCTAAAGAGGTTCAGGATGATGGACTACAAGGCCATGGCCATAACTATGGCATCAAACCTGAAGCCTCTATGTGATGCCTCATCTGAGCCGGTTGATATCACTATGTATCGTCAGATGATTGCGTCCTTGATGTACCTGATGAACACGAGACCAAATATTTGCTTTGTGGTGAACACATTGAGCCAGTTCCTGACGGATCTAAGGAGTGTTCACCTGGTTGTTGTAAAGCAGATTCTGAGGTACCTGAAGGGTACAATTGATTATGGGCTCAAGTATGATGCGAATCAAAAGTCTAACCTACAGGTTTATGTTGATTCAGATTGGGCAGGAAGTGCTGCAGATAGGAAGAGCACTTCTAGGTGTTACTTCAGTATGGGATCAGGTGTGATCTCTTGGTTTAGCAGGAAGCATTCCTGTGTAGCACTGAGTACAGTCGAAGCAGTGTATGTTGCAGCTTGTTTGGCTAGTTCTGAGGCAGTATGGCTTCGGAAGCTACTGTCTGAGTTATTTGATCTCCCGTTGGAGGCTACTGGTATCTTTTGTGACAACCAGAGTTGTGTGAAGCTGTCTGAGAACGCAATGTTCCACAATAGGTCAAAACACATAGAGATCAAATATCACTATATCAGGGATATGGTGCAGAGAGGAGCAGTGAAGCTCCTGTATGTTGCGATGGATGAGCAAATTGCAGATGTGTTGACGAAGCCACTAGCCAGAGTGAAGTTCGAGTACCTCAGAGAGAGGCTTGGTATTCTTCAGATCGACGACACTTCGAGGAAGAAGTGATGGAGACATTTGCTGAAGCCATTCCAAGCATGGTGGAAGGAGGATCCTTCACATGGCTATGGATGTAAGCACTGGATGATGAGCATTAGGATGATGTTCTAATTTCTGCTCTATATGATCAATTGGATCATTTATATGTATGTATGTACGCATCATGTTAGATGCTGGATATTATCAGGTAGATCATGTATTTGTATATGTATCAGGTGGATACTTGTATGATTAGGTAGATCATGTATTTGTATATGTATCAGGTGGATACTTGTATGATCAGGTAGATCATGTATTTTCATATGTATCAGGTGGATACTTGTATGATCAGGTAGATCATGTATTTGTATATGTATCAGGTGGATACTTGTATGATCAGGTACATCATGTATTTGTATATGCATCAGGTTGATACTTGTATGATCAGGTAGATCATGTACTTATGTATGTATCAGGTGGATGCATTATGTATATCAAATGGATGCATTTGTATGATCAGGTAGATCATGTATGATGATATGTATCAGGTAGATACTTTGTATGCATCAGATGGATATGATGTTTGATCAAGATGATTACAGATGGTGAGCTTCAGGATGTTGCTCCAGATGATACGCATCAAGTTGATGGTATGATGATGATCAGGTTGATCATGTGATGATGTACATCAGGATGATGTATGGTGAATATCGGTTTGATACTCTATGGTCGTGGATAGGTTTTGCAGGTAGCATAGAAAAGACCCTTTAAAAACCGGATAGGTAGAGCGGTGTGCTCATAACATCCTGGGTTGCTCTATCAAGATACGGACAGGTAGAGTGGTGTGCTCGTAACATCCTGGGATGCTCTGAGTAGGTTTTGCAGAAGTTCACATAGAAAATATCCTTTAAAATCCGGACAGGTAGAGTGGTGTGCTCGTAATTGCTTGGGATGCTCTATCGAGATCCAGACAGGTAAAGCAGTGTGCTCGTAACATCCTGGGATGCTCTGAGTAGTTTTTGTGAAGGTAAACATGTAAAAGAACCTATAGTATGCACTAGGTTTTGTTGACACACGTAATCAGTCCTAGGTTCCACAGTATGGCCACTGATGATGAAGACCTACAGGTGGTGGGCCTACATCCAGTATGAAAAAGGTCTGGCTCTATAGAACTTCCTATGACGAGTAGATTCAGATATTGATTGAGATGGCAGCAGTGACAATAACTCGATGACGATTATCTAGTGACGATGATCTAGAGAAGAAGACTTGTGCTAGAAGACCTGTGTCGAGAAATACCTTCCTAGTTAAGAGGGAGTGTTGATGTATATGTAAATTCGGAATGTATTTCATATATATATATTGTACTCCTATAGAGATGGTATTATTCCTCTATATGGAAGTGTTTGTATTCCTATAGAGATGTTATTATTCCTTTATACGAAAGTGTCATCATTTATATTGTAAGTGTCATAACTTATACTTGATGGGTTATTAGACCACCTTGTTGGGGTCGGCCCTATATAAGTCATGTGGGTCGAAGGGTTATTAGACCACCCTATTGGGGGTCGGCCATGTGGGTCAAAGGGTTATTAGACCACCCTATTGGGTGTCAGCCCAGTCAGCATTGTGTTATGTGGTTAAGTTGAGGCCGACCTAGTAAAGGTTATTAGGCAAGTCAAGTCAAGTATAAATAGAGTGCGGGAGGCACTCTATTTCATCATTCTATTCTCTCTCACAATCTTGGGAGAGTGGAGCACTTGGGGAGGAGGAGAAGCTGCTGCTAGGAGATGTCCATCTCTTATGCTTGCGTTGTATCATTGCTCTATCTATCTCCGAGGAAGTTATTGGGGTTTTTCACCTTTATGCTTTTCCCCAAGTAAACTCTGTGTCTCTTGTGTGCTTGCATTATTGTGTCCATGATTGATATGCTGTAGATATGCTGTACATGTTGTTCTCTCAGTTAATATCCTAGATCAGATTAAAGTAAATTCTGAAAAATTAACATAGCTAGGGTTTGGAGAGCATTGGAGAGTCCTATCTTGTGATAAGCTTGAAGCACTAGCTTGTACTAACTTGGGATAAGTTGTTGGTATGTACTTGTAACTTCAATTTTGTGTATGTAGGAAGAGTGCTTTGCTGTTCAAACTTTGTGTACTCACAAATCTGATTTTCAGCTTATGAGGGTTGTTTGGTATGCAAATTTGTCATGAACAACTAGCTGATTTTGTTGAGTGATTTGACAAACATATAGAAGCTGAGGTGTAGAGTTATTACTATAATAAATATGCTGTAATTAAGTAGTTTTCAGATCTGTTATATGTTGGGATTTGTACCCTAAGGGTTGGAAACATAGTTCTATTGAGGTACAATTGTTCAATGTTTATTTTTTTCAGCTGTTTTTGTATTTGGTTGGACAGAAGTGAATATATGTTATCTATTGCAGTAATTCATATTTCAGATTTATTCCTAAAGCTGAAAGCTCACCCAAATAGATTCAAGGGAACCTCAAGTTTGAGGTGAAATTTATGAGTTTGCATTAAGAAACTACTCTCGAAATTTCCTGATGGTATTAGAGCTGATTTGACTCAGATTGCTCTCTTGGTGAAGAGGAGTTAGGTGTTTTAGTTGTTTCATACATAGGAGAGGTGCTTGAACTATTATAGGTTGGGTGTGAAACACTATTGTGCTTTGGAAGAATCATTTAAACCCTAGAAAGGTTTTCCTATTTTATTTGATTGCTGATTTTGCTTTGAGGCTCCTTCAGATTTGTAGGGATTATTACTTTGGCTCAGAAAATGTGATAGGTTGGAAGATGCTTCCAGTCTTACACCTTGGGAGTGCAAGTTCCGAATGCTATTGGAAGAAGCTGAGGAATGAGATCACTTCACCTATTGATTTGAGTTCATTGGTTGAGCATATGAAAGAGGTGGATCATCATATTGTGGGTGCATGAGACAAGCTAGTTGGTTACAAACCCTACTACTAATTTCTGATTGGTACAAGAGAGCATTCAAATGATTTATCTCTTGTACATCAAAAAGAAAATTATTTCCTTGAGGTACACTTGAAAGATACTATACACTTTGCTTATAGACTAGCTCTAGAGATATAAGTTACAAGTAGAATAGTACTTTTACTTGTTGACCTTTGTAAAATCTGAATCACAGCAAAACCTAGCTACTATGGATTCCTCACTAGTGAAAAGATTGCAACACATTTACAAGCATTAGCATAAATCTGTAAAAATGAAGAACAATACACATGAAATGGGTGAATAATCTAAATATTATTAACTGTCCAACCCCAAAATAGGTTAAGAACATCCATATATACAAATCTGGAACAATTCGAATCCATCTGGAGTGTTCACACTGATCTAGCTTAGAAATAGCTCAAACCCCCCTAGGTTGACCAAAATATCCCAAACCATCCCAAACTGGTTCGAAACTGCTGTGTGAATGCTGGGAATGACTGGGCAGGCCCATGTGACCTCACACATGTGGATAATCTAGTTGGTTAGAGGTTAGGCAACTAGAATTGGCTAATAAATGGGCAAAGGAGGCAAGTTTGTCCACATTCTGAGCATGTGCGCCCTTGGTCAAAGAGAATCCCACAAAACAAGGAGCAAGAGCGCCCTAGGCATGAAAGAAGCAATAAATGACTGGGAGGGCACACCCAACAGCTAGTTTGACTTAGCACAATGCTCAGTTTGTTCACATTGCCAACTGGTTCAAGCTAAATGACCATTTACTCACTAACCAACTTGGGGATGCATTAATTAAGTTGTTTGGTACTAGTTAACCATCAATTAATAAATGATTAATGTACATAGTTGTAATAATGTTCTAACACCCCCCCTTAAGCTAGACTTAGTGAAATATCAAAAATAAGGCCTTGGCAACTAGGCTTAAGTGACCTTTTACATCATAAAAATTTATTTGTCCATGTAACCAAGGTAAGGAGGAAAACCACATGGGAAATAAAACCTCCCCTCTAAAATGGACATGTGGCATATATCAGAATACACCAATCATCACCATGCATCACTCACCCCAAGCAAAGATCTAAGGTGAGTGAAGGTCTTCTCGGTAAAACACTTGGTGAAGATATCAGCAGTTTGCTCACTGGAAGGGCAATACTGCAATGCTATGGTCCGGTCATGCACCAAACCCCAAATGTAATGCATGTGTATCTCTATGTGCTTGGTCCTTTGCCTCTGAACTGGATCAGTAGAAATCTTGATTGTACTTTGATTATCACACTAAAGAATAGTGGGTGAATCAAAAACAATCCCGAACTCTACAAGAATACCTTGCAACCAAACACATTATGTGGCTGCATTAACTGCTCCCCTGTACTTGGCCTCAGTTGAAGATAAGGAAATGGTATTTTGTTTCTTGCTTGACCAGCATATAGGTCCATGTGCAAGCATAAAAACATAACCGAAAGTTGATTTCCGATCGATACAATCACCAACCCAATCAAAATCTGTAAATCCTACTAGTTCAAGGGATGAACCAGCAGCATAATGGATACCAAAGGACTTAGTACCCTGAACATAATGAAGGATCCTCTTGGCTGCATTCCAATGGATCTCATGAGGTTCTTGCATGTTCCTAGCAACAGCCCCAATAGCATATGACAAATATGGTCTAGAATGAGTAAGATATAGCAAGATTCCAACAAGCTGCCTATACAACGAGCTGTCAACTAGTGGAGAAGAACCCCACTCATTTAGCTTAACTCCTGAAAGAAATGGAAATTTTGCAGACTTACATTCAGCCATCTTAAATTTCTGCAGTAAATCTGAAGAATACCTTGACTGAAATATAGAAATTCCATTCATAGTTTGGTCTATCTCCAAACCCAAAAATTGTTTTAGCAATCCTAGATCGGTCATGGAGAATGCACTGTGCAATGCTATCTTAACTGAGTCAAGTTCTTTGGTGCAGCTACCAGTGATCAAACGATCATCAACATACAGTACAATAATCAATATCAGATCACTAACATGCTGCATATAAACATTTGGATCAGACTTACACCTCTCAAACCCCAAAGATAGCATAAAATTGTCCATTTTTGCATACCATGCTCTAGGAGCTTGCTTGAGCCCATAGAGTGACTTGTTCAACCTGCAAACAAGTGTATGATCAGAAATAAAACCTTCAGGCTGCTGCATATATATCTCCTCATTCAGATCCCCATGAATAAGGGCACTTTTTACATCCATGTGATGAACCTCCCATCGGTTGGAAGCCCCAATGGCCAAAACTAGTCTTATGGAGTCCATCTTTGCCACCGGTGCAAATGTCTCTGTATAGTCCACTCCTTGGACCTGAGAGTAACCCTTAGCCACCAACCTAGCCTTATACTTCAGATCAGAGCCATCAGATCCAACTTTGGTTCTATAAATCCATTTGCATTGCACTAGTTTCCTCTTGGGTGGAAGAGGGACCAAATCCTAAGTTTTGTTCTCATGGAGTAAGTTCATCTCTTCTTGCATGGCTGATTTCCACCTCGGGTATGTACATGATTCTGAATATGACATTGGATCAGATCCAACCATCAAATAACATTCCTCACTAATATCAGAATTATCACATGCAAAGGAATTGTGAAATTGAGATCTAGTTTTCCTAGCATCTTGGGGATCTCCCACAAGCTCTCCGGCACTTTGAATTGTTTTCTCTACCCACTTGGGCCTTGAGGGAGGGATATGTTCAGAATCCATATCAACATCATCTTCAGCAATATCAGAATCAGAAATATCAGAAGAAGAATCAGTACTTACTTCATCATCAAGACGAGGAAATGAGCATTCCCCATCACCTTGTTCACTAGCTTGCAAAAACTCTTCTTCTTCGAATTTGACACTTCTTTCGATGAACGTTTTTAGAGTGGATGGATCAAAGAGCTTGTAGCCCTTGGAATCCTATACATACCCAACCATTATTGACTCCTTGCTTTGGGGCTGCAAGGCCTTTCTCTTCTCCGGTGGAATTCTGGCCCAAGCCCTTGAGCCAAACATTCTAAAATGTGAAACATTGGGTTTGTGGCCCATCCATGCTTCAAATGGAGTAATTCCTTGAAATGCTTTGTGTGGTGCTGTGTTCTGAACATATGCTGCACAATTCATAGCTTCAGCCCACAGTTTAGGAGACAAATCCCTTGCTTGCAACATGCAAGTTGCCATCTCTTTCAGTGCTCTATTTTTGCGCTCTGCAACACCATTTTGCTGTGGTGTGTAGGGCACTGAGTGTTGCATCTGAATGCCATGCTCTTGACAGAGCTACTACAGATTCTTATTGACATACTCTCTACCATTATCAGTCCTCAAAACCTTCATGGCCTTCCCACTGAAGTTCTCAACCATACTCTTGAAAATTTTGAAACATTCAAAGACTTCAGATTTTTGCTTAAGGAAAAATAACTAGTAGTACCTTGAGTAGTCATCGATGAAGGTGAGAACATATTTGCTGCAGCCATAGGAGGGAGTGGGGAGTTTACCTATCAGATCAGAATGCACTATCCCAAGTGGCTGATCAGCCCTCCTTGCCTTCCCTTTGTCATACTTCTTTTCAGGATGCTTCCCAACCATGCAACCCTTGCATGTTCCATTGGAAAAACTGATTTGTGGCAGCCCTTCTACCATCTCTCCTTTGCTCAAAGCTTGAAGATATCTATAGTTTAGGTGACCATACCTTTGATGCCATATCTTGCTGGTCTCATTCCCAAGTAACAGAAGTACACTTTGTGAAGAGAACTCGAGAAAGTGGGAGAACTTGTACATCTTCATATCATGGTATGCAACACCCATTGCAACAATTTTTTCGTTGGAAATTTCTGATATCTCCACATCATCCTGAGTGAAGAAAAATTTCTTTGCTGCTCCAGTATGTGTCATTTGATATACAGAGAGCAAGTTTGCCGCAATATTTGGTACATACAGCACATTGGAGAAGAACCCATTCTCCATAGAGATTTTTCCAATGCCATGAGCGGGGATTTCTGAGTCATCTCCCATTCGAATGGAGAGACCACTGTAGGGTGCAAGTTCAGAAAACGAATCTCTTGAAGAATCCATGTGCCTTGAGGCACCTGAATCAATGATGAACAAGGGTGAATGAGATGAACAAGCCACCAAAGCATGGCAACTCTCCTTGTCTTCAGAAACGCACTCCTTCTTCTTGGAACTTTCAGGAAGAGGAATATTGTTTTTCTATAGGAGATGGGTCATGATGTCTATGGTTTTCTTCATTCATGAACTCTCTGGGTGAAAACCCCTTTGACAGTAGCTGCATTTTGTCTTCTCAGCCTTCTTTCCCTTGTTCTTGACAGGATTCAAAACCCCCTCAGAGGATTTGGGCCTCTCATCCTTCCTCTTCTTCTCTTGAGGTTTCGGCCCCTTGGGTTTTTGCTTTCCTCTTCCATATTTCGAATCTCCAGCTGCAAGAACTTGGTATTTTTGCTTGATGGAGCCCATCAAGACCAGCTTGTCTTGCTCTCGAGTTAGCATCTCCATGAATTCAACCAAATATGGCATCTTCCAACCTCTAACCGTGAGCCTTGTGGAGTTAAAGGAAGACACAAAAACTGAGTATTCAGAACCCAGTTTGGAAAGAATGGACAATACCAACTATTCTTCTTTCTTCTCTATGTCACATTGTCTGATCTGCAAGACCAAGTTCTTGAACTTGGTGAAGAAGTCCTGGATGGAATCGAAATTCCCTGGGCTATGTGAAACAAGCTCATTTTCGAGCTGGTGGCCTCTTATCTCATTAGTCTTTCCAAACAAGGTCTCAAGCTTGAGCCACACTTCATTTGGAGTAGCTAGACTTTCTACATGAAACAGGAGGTCTCTTGAAATGCTGAGACAAAGGAGGCCAAATGCCTCATCCATTATGTTAAAAAACTTGGATTTCTCCACAGCTGAGTTTGGCTCAACCTCATTGCCCATCGTAATTCTGTAGAGACCCTTAGATCTCAGCAAAATCACCATTTCTTCCTTCCAATCGAAATAGTTGAAGGGAGTGAGCACATTTGGGTGAGATGGCTCCATTCTTCTCCGTTGCTCGCGCACTTGCTGACAATGTTGATCTTCAATACCTGCAAACAAATCTCAAACCACTCTGGAGGGATCTACCCTAACATATTCAAACCCTGTTTGATAGTGGGTGCATTCGGGAGAGCGTCACACCTAAGAAGAGCCACTAGATTTATCCAATGACTCAATGCAATGGCCTCAGGAATTCTGTGGTTTCTCCACTGCTTCTGGAAATCCACTAAAACAGTCTTGCTGGTTTGAATTCTAGCTCCAAGAGCTCTAATACCATGTAAAATCTGAATCACAGCAGAACCTAGCTACTATGGATTCCTCACTAGTGAAAAGATTGCAACACATTTACAAGCATTAGCATAAATCTATAAAAATGAAGAACAATACACATGAAATGGGTGAATAATCTAAATATTATTAACTGTCCAACCCCAAAATAGGTTAAGAACATCCATATATACAAATCTGGAACAATTCGAATCCATCTGGAGTGTTCACACTGATCTAGCTTAGAAATAGCTCAAAGCCCCCTAGGTTGACCAAAATATCCCAAACCATCCCAAACTAGTTCGAAACTGCTGTGTGAATGCTGGGAATGACTGGACAGGCCCATGTGACCTCACACATGTGGAGAATCTAGTTGGTTAGAGGTTAGGCAGCTAGAATTGGCTAATTAATGGGCAAAGGAGGCAAGTTTGTCCACATTCTGAGCATGTGCGCCCTTGGTCAAAGAGAATCCCACAAAATAAGGAGCAAGATCACCCTAGGCATGCAGGAAGCAATAAATGACTGGGAGGGTGCACCCAACAGTTAGTTTGACTTAGCACAATGCTCAGTTTGTTCACATTTCCAACTCATTCAAGATAAATGACCATTTACTCACTAACCAACTTGGGGATGCATTAATTAAGTTGTTTGGTACTAATTAACCATCAATTAATAAATGATTAATGTACATAGGTGTAATAATGTTCTAACAACCTTTCTTGAAACACTTTTCTTTAGGATAGTAGTTTTTTGTCATATATTTTGGAAATAATGATGTAGAATATTTTAAATATTTTGTCTATTTTCACCTACTCGAAAATTGTGAACTTGAAATTCCTATTTAGAAAGGAGTATTAGGTACATCAACACTCATATAACTTTATTGCAAATGCCTCTTATTATTATTCTTGAGAAATCTCTCCATATGTGGTGGATTTGACCAATGGCAGAGGTTTTCCTGCTAAAAGTCATTCTAGAAAGGATGATAACAATAGAGTATGAACTATGAAGAGCTTCATTCTCCACTCTATATAGTCTCGACTCTCATTTGAACCAACAATATTGAATCTTCCTGTTTTTGGTAAATTTTTTGAATCAGAGATGCATGGATAGGAGTTGCCCTTTGGAAGTTTACATAAAAGTTAAAACCCTCTAAAGTTTCTGCATTTTCCAAGGTTGTCTATATCAATGATGAATCTGGGAAGGAGGATAACTATAGATCATGTAGAGCTTCCTTTGTTTATTTATTTAAAGTTCCATCCGGACTGACACCTTTGGATAATTCCTGTTTTGGCCATCTTTTTGAATCGAAGGTGCATGTACAAGAGTGCTCTTTTGTGGTTTCCTTAATCTATTTGGGTGCTCCATTATTTTTTATTTTTAAAGGTGAAGGCCCAATGTTTTCTATGTTATCTAAATCCTACCAGCTCCCAAATTAGCCTGGAGAAAGAAATGATTAGCACTGAAAAATTTTCCAGGCTTATAGGTTGTAGTTGGGCAGGTTTCTCCTATACTGTACTTTAAGCTCATTTAGAATAGTAGTCATAAGAACACATTTATTGATCAGTTGAACCTTGTTAAAATTTATGTTCATCCCTATATTGATTGGAGTTGATCAGACGTGTATTTGTCTTGTTTATGAGGAATGCATACAGTTATTGAAATCATCCACACACATTCATCTTGCTACAAATAAAAGTTGTATATGAGGCACATTGCACAAGACTAAGGTCACAACTTCTCATGTCTTTGTAGGTCAATAGGGTGTAGTTGGATTATGATTTATGTGTGGTTTGATAGGTATTTGTTACAGTTAGCATCAAGAGAGAGCTATCAATCCCCACCTTGTAGCATCTTTTGGAGAATCATGAATTTGAGGTATTTATCAGCTCCAGATCCTGTGTACATTCTACCTGCATGTAAAGTTAAGTTATAGAAAATATAGAAGGGTCCTAGGGTATTTGAAAGATTTAGGTTAGGGTAAGGTAAAGGACAATGTATACTAAGATGTTTCTGAGATGTATACTCACTAAGTTTTTTTGACCCAAAATTCGACGGCGAAAAAGTCGAATTTGCTACAACCTATGGTCGCTCATCCGACAAGGCCAGTATTTTTTTACCATCGGTGGCATATCGGCTAAAATCCGACAAAGTTGAAGACGTCGGATATTTTACGCCCCTACCTCATCAGTGATCCGACTTCCTCTAGCTTGATAGGTAGTCTGATAACCGACAGCTTTGACTTCCAATATTGGTCGGATATCATCCTTTTGTCGTTGAATATGCAGCACACATTCCGACGTCCCTTCCTTGATGGCGTCAGTTCAGTCATCGGTTACGCGACTCCCATACCATAGAAAAAAAGGCGGATCCGACGTTCCGAGCCATCGGAAGTATGGCAAAGCCGTCAGATATTACACTGTGGTCGTCGGTTAAGCGACGTTTATGCCATACAAAAAAAAGGTGGATCCGACGTTCCAAGTGGTCGGAAGTATGGCAAAGGCATCGGATATTACCCTGCGGTTGTTGGTTAAGTCTTTGGTTAAGTCGTCGGTTAAACGACTACCCAATACATGTTTAAAAAAAAATAACATTTTTGAAATAAAACTTTTCATATTGAATACATGTTCTCTAATCCCTATGCTTATGTAACATTGTGGCATATCCGTCACAAAGAGATGGTTGGTAATGTGCTTCCATTGTGTCAAGGTACTCTTACCTAACTTCTCTAATTTGGTATACTGAGGAGTTTGTATATTTATGTATGAGATCATATTCTTTGAATAAGGCTCAATAGATAGTTAATGGGTAGTACTTAATGTAAAAGGCTCATTTTTATTAAATAAGAACTAGTAGGTGGTTGGTAGTCATTAATTTTGAGATTGCATGTGTTAAGTTTAAACCAAATAGACTAGCAAGATCACTGAAAGAAGCATAATCACAAGATAGACATAGTATTTACCCTGGGAAACCCTCATGGGGTAGAAAACCCAGCAAAGCTTTCCTCAATAAGATGATCAACCAAAATACAAGATGTGCTCCCTCCTTCTTCTCCTCCTTAGCAGATCTCCCAGACAAGTGCGCCTCTTTTCACAAGTGAGTGAGTGTGTCTAATGAGGAGTTCACCTCCTCTATTTATACTCACTCCTAACCACCAAAAATACCTAATGGGGCCGACCTCTCCTGGAGAAGTCTAATAACCCCTAAATCATAACCTCAGGGCCAACCTCTCCTAGTGAAGTCTAATAACCCCTAAATAATAAAATCAGGGTCGACCCCCACATGGTGGGTCTAATAACCCTAGTTACCACAAACCATCGGAGGAATAAACATCTCTCAATACATAATAGAATCACCTCGAAGGGATGAAACCCCTTCAGAATAATAAAGTACAAATATAATATTCTTAGAAGTTACAATATTCAACACTCCCCCTTAACGAGAAGGATATTATAACAACATCTGCAGGAGCAAGGAGTTATTGACTACATCATCTATAAATCATCGGAAGCTTTCTTCAATTCATCATCATTAGTAACTCAACTAGTTACTGGAACATCAACATCATCAAAGTTGATATTACTCAATCATCAGCATCGTCATCAGCATCGGCATCGTCATCGTCATCACACGATCATCAACATCGTCATCAGCATCATCATCACATGATCATCAACGTCGTGATCATCAGCATCGTCATCACACGATCATTAGCATCATCATCACATGATCATCAGCATCGTCATCACACGATCATCAGCATCGTCATCACATGATCATCAGCATCGTCATCACACGATCATATTACAGGATGATCAATCCTGCTCTCTTTAGGACATAGGTCCATGGATGATGCAATCCAGATCAAGTTCCAGGATGATGAATCCTTATCTATTTAATACAAGTCTCATGTCTAGGGACGATCCAATCCCGACCACAGTGCCAGTCCTTTTTCATACTGGATGTGACCTAGATCAGATCTAGTATTTACCGCCACAGAGCCAGTCCTCTTTCATACTGGATGTGTCACATCTACAGAGCCAGCCCTGTTTCATGTTGGATGTATCACATCTACAGAGCCATCCCTGTTTCATGCTGGATGTATCACATCTACAGAGCCAGCCCTGTTTCATGCTAGATGTATCACATCTACAAAGCCAGCCCTGTTTCATGCTGGATGTAACCTAGAACAATTCTAGGATTTGTCATGTACATTTTGAACCGAGGTCCAGGGACGATCCAGTCCTATCATGTACCTTTTGAACCGAAGTCCAGGGACGATCTAGTCCTATCATGTACCTTTTGAACCGAAGTCCAGGGACGATCCAATCCTATCATGTACCTTTTGAACCGAACTCTAGGGACGATCCAGTCCTATCATGTACCTTTTGAACTGAAGTCCAGGGACGATCCAGTCCTATCATGTCATGTATTTATCGGATACCTCATGTCTACGGTTCAATTCAAAGGACCATAGTCCGAGGACGATCCAATCCCCTTACCTGTTCATTCAGGATTTTTGTTCTCGGAGACATCCTATCTACGGATCACTATTAGGACTAAAGTCCATGGATGATACAATCCTCTCATCACTATGGGTACAAGTATCTTCATCCATACAAGTACAAACACGTATCAATACATCAAGGCATCATGTAACCTCATCATCAAAACATGTATATCAAAACATGTATCCTCATCATCAAAACATGTATATCGAATCATGTATCCTCATCATCAAAACATGTATATCAAAAAGCATGTATTCTCACTAATACATTTATCATCAAAAACATGTATACATCTATCATCAAAAGCATGTATTTTCACTAATACATCTATCATCAAAATCATGTATACATCTATCATCAAAGGCATGTATTTTCACTAATACATCTATCATAAAAAACATGTATACATCTATCATCAAAAGCATGTATACATCTATCATCAAAAGCATGTATTTTCACTAATACATCTATCATCAAAAGTAAAGAATATAAGAGTCCTAAATCTAAATATTTCTAAGTAACTAAGTGCAGTAAACAGACAACCTCATCATTGATGAGACAAACTTGTCATCAGATACCATACTACTCCCCCTTTCGAGGAGGGTCCTTTTGAACTATACCAAGCTTGTCTCGGAAGTATTCAAACTTCACTCGAGACAGAGGTTTGGTCAAGATATCAGCAATTTGATCCTCAGTGCTTATATACTCGAGCTTGATATCTCCTCTCTGCACCATATCTCGTATATAAAAGTATCGGATCTCTACGTGTTTTGACTTATCGTGAAACACAGGATTTTCAGTCATATTGATGCAGCTTTGATTATCACACATAATCACAGTGGGATCCATTTCTAAGTCAAACACTCCAGATAATAGTTTTCGAAGCCATACAGCTTCACAGCTGGCAGAGCAGGCATCTATATATTCTGCTTCAGCAGTACTGAGGGCCACACTAGATTGTTTCTTGCTGAACCATGAGATCATAGTAGATCCAAGACCATAGCATCCACCTGAAGTACTTTTTCTGTCTGAGACACTACCTGCCTAGTCAGAATCTGAGTAACCATGTAGCCTGAGTTCATGACCTTCGAGATAATATAGACCGAAATCTAATGTACCTTTTAGGTACCTCATTACATGCTTTGCAGCTATTAAGTGAACCTTTCTAGGTTCTACTAGATACTGACTTAGGGTATTTACAGCAAAGCATATATCAGGCCTAGTGTTTGTTAAGTACATCAATGATCCAATGATTTGTCTATATAGAGTTATGTCCACTAATTCTAATGAATCATTAACTAATAACTTCAAGTTGGAGTCCATGGGAGTGGCCATGGATTTACACTCCAACATATCAAAACTTTTGAGAATCTCCACAGTATACTTACCTTGATTTAGAAAGATTCCTTTTGGTTCTTGCCATACTTCTAAGCCTAATAAGTAGTGCATTAATCCGAGATCTTTCATCTCGAATTCTAAAGAAAGCTTCTTCTTGCTTTCAATAATTTGTTTCTCGTTTCCAGTTAGAAATAGATCATCTACATATAACAACAATATAACTGGTTCATCATCCATCACCTTGAGATAAAGATTGGGGTCAGCTTTACTTTTGGTAAAGCCCATGCTAGTTAAGAAATTGTCAATCCTTCCGTACCAAGCCCTGGGAGCTTGTTTCAACCCATATAATGCCTTTTTCAGTTTGCATACATGATTCCTTCCGTTATTAACCTCAAACCCTTGTGGTTGCTCTATGTATACTTCTTCTTCAATTACACCATTCAAAAAAGCTGTCTTAACATCCATTTGGTGTAATTTCCACTTCATCATGGATGCAAGTGCCATGATAGTTCTAATTGAAGTATACCTAGCAACTGGTGCAAATGTTTCTTCATAGTCAATTCCCTCCTTCTGAGAGAATCCTCTGGCTACAAATCTTGCCTTGTATTTTTCAATGCTTCCATCCGCAGCATGTTTTATTTTGAAGATCCATTTGGAAGAAACCACACTTTTATCTTTTGGTTTGGGAACTATATCCCAAACATCATTTTTCATTATTGACTGATATTCTTCTATCATTGCTTCTACCCATTCTTTCTTCTGAGCCGCCTCTTCATATCTAGTAGGTATTTGATCCACAAGATCACACATCAAGGCCATATAGTTGGACACTAGTTTTGGTTTCTTTCTTTCTCTAGTGGAGCCTTCAGGAGATCCATATCTTTCAGCCCCTTGAATAATATCTCTAGCCCATGCTGGCCTTCTTTTCTTAGATAAGTCTGTAATAGGAGGCTCTTGTGGTTCCAACATGTCATGATCCTCTGGAGAATCATCTTCAGGAATGGGCACAGCCTCTGTAATTCTGGGAGAAGTATCTTCTTCATAGATTTATTCAAGTTGGCACTTTCTGGATTTCTTGAGAGCTACTTCTTCATCAAATGTTACATCTCTACTTATTTCTATGTGATGAAAACCTGGAATGTAAATTCTGAAGGCTTTGGATGATTCACAATAACCAACAAATATTCCCTTCTTACCAGAAGGGTCCAACTTGGTTCTCTTTTCTTTTGGAATGTGGATGTACAAAAGACACCCAAATATTTTAAGATGACTTACCTAAGGCTTCTTTCCTGTAAACACTTCTTCTGGAGTTTTGAAATCAAGAGCACTATGAGATAATCTATTTTACACATATACTGCTGTCTTGGTTGCTTCAGCCCATAGATACATGGGGAGATCTTGGTCATGTATCATAGTCTTCACAGCTTCCATGATTGTTCTATTTTTCCTTTCAGCCACCCCATTTTGTTGGGGATTATAAGGTTTAGTTAGTTCCCTTTTAATTCCAGCTTTTTTACAAAAGTCTTCAAAGTCCTTTGAGGTATATTCTCCGCCATTATCTGTTCTGAGAACCTTGATTCTCTTTTCTGAGAGATTTTCTATTAGAGCCTTGAACTCTTTGAATTTTCCAAAGACTTCATTCTTACCTTTTAGGAAGTATATCCAAGTTTTCCTTGAATAGTCATCAATGAATGAAAGATAGTATTCAAACCCACTTAGAGAAGTAGTGGGCATTGGTCTACATACATCTGAGTGTATTAGCTCCAAAATGTTCTTAGTCTTTGTTTCACTCTTTGGAAAGGGGTTCTTGACATTCTTCCCTTTCTTACATCCCTTGCATGAGCCATCATGATCAGCTTTCAAATCTGGTAATCCTATGACTACCTTACTTACATAGGGTAAGGATTTATAGTTAATGTGAGCTAATATTCTATTCCATAGTTCACTGGGGCTAGAGATCTCATGAGCAAGGGAAGCTTCTGGATGACCCTTGAGCTTATAGAGACCTCCTTCTTCTTCACCAATGACAACTGCATCTTTAATTGACTTTCCTTTGGACCACATGAGTACTTGTCCATCTATGAAAGCCACTCTAAAACCTTTCTTATCTACTGCTGAAATAGAGAGTAGGTTTTTCTTTAAACCTGGTACATATAAGATGTCTTTCATCTTCAAGGGTGTTCCAGAATCTAGCTTATAGCTAGCTTCACCAATTCCTTTGATGGGATATTGGTAGTCATCTCCTAGAGATACCTTTTGTGTAGAAGACTTTTCGTCAAGATTTAAGAAGGTCTTTCTTTGACGTGTCATGTGCTTAGAAGCACCACTGTCAATGAGCCATGTATTGTCTCCAGGAGATACAGATCCAGAGAGTGCATAGAATAGGACATATTCTTCTGGATCTTCTTTCTTCACCTTATATATTTTCCTTTTAGGCCTTACCTCTACCTCTTCTTCTTCTTCATCTTCTTCCTCTTCTTCTTCTTCACTATCATTTCCTACCATATGTGCATGGTGTCTTTTGTGGACAAACTTCTTCTTTTGTGAAGGACAAAATATGGAGATGTGTCCTAGCTTATCACAGTTGTAGCATTTGACTGTGGAAAGATCTCTTACTGGAATTGGTCCTTTTCTCTTTTTAGGTCTAGAGAAGTGTTGAGATCCTTTGTGGTCAACTTTCTTGAGATGACCCATTCTTCTTCTTTTGGTATGGGTGGCCAAAGCTTGGTCATCCTCTTTGAGAAGAGCTTTTCTGTTGGCTACCCTAGCTTCTTCTTGAACACAATCCTCCCATACTATATCAAACTTCATGCTCTCTTTCCTGGCACACATGGTTTGTATGAATGATTCCCAAGGTCTAGTGAGACCATTGAGAGTAGTCATCACAAGTTCATTTTCATCAAGAGTATCACCAATTGCATCTAGTTGTTCCTTGATTTGTGAAACCCTTGAGAGTAGTCTTGAATGGATTCTTCTTTGTGCATCTTGGTACTCTTCAATTGAGTCCTTAGATTCATCTTCCTATTGATGTTCTTTCCTTCATACATTCTTCCTAGGGCATCATACATTTCCTTTGGAGTCTTCTTGGAGGCCACTTGGGGAATCAAGTGGTATTTAATAGAATCAGCTATGATTCTCTTTGCCCTAATGAAATCCTTCCTGTGCTTTTCTTTGGCTTCATCTCCTTCTGGTTCTGCAACTTCTTCCTTGATATAATGAGCAAGATCATTCTCTTCAAGAATGAGACCAATTCTGTATTTCCATGCCTGGAAATTCTCTATACCTTCTAGCTTGTCTTCAAGCTTAGTGTTTGGAGCCATCTTCTCTTGGGGGAGTCCAAGAGACAGAGTAGACTTACCTGGAAATGTTACTTTTCACTTTTCCGGAATCTGGGACAGAATTTTATCGCACTTTTGGTAGAATTAGGGTTTGACTTTCCCGGAGTTCTACTCAACAAAAAAAGTTCGATCTAGGGCTCAAAAGAATGGTCTTGAGAAGGGCTATCCAGCCATGTAATCATAATTCAAAAATGCCAACTTTTTTCTGAAACCAAATTCTGACTTATCGCACTTTTGGTAGAATTAGGGTTTGGATTTCCCGGAGTTCTACCCAACCAAAAAGTTCGATCTAGGGATTAAAAGATTGGTATTGAAAAGGGCTATCGAGCCATGTAACCAAAATTCAATAATACCAACTTTTTACTGAAACCCTAACTTTCACCGGAGAGAGAGAGAGAGGTATTCTTACCTTGTGAAAGATGTCCTATTTAGTCTAGCTCTGATACCATGTTAAGTTTAAACCAAATAGACTAGCAAGATCACTGAAAGAAGCATAATCACAAGATAGACACAGTATTTACCTTGGGAAACCCTCATGGGGTAGAAAACCCAGCAAAGCTTTCCTCAATAAGATGATAAACCAAAATACAAGATGTGCTCCCTCCTTCTTCTCCTCCTTAGCAGATCTCCCAGACAAGTGCGCCTCTTTTCACAAGTGAGTGAGTGTGTCTAATGAGGAGTTCACCTCCTCTATTTATACTCACTCCTGACCACCAAAAATACCTAATGGGGCCGACCTCTCCTGGAGAAGTCTAATAACCCCTAAATCATAACCTCAGGGCCGACCCCCACATGGTGGGTCTAATAACCCTAGTTACTACAACTCCTCGGAGGAATAAACATCTCCAGATACATAATAGAATCACCTCGGAGGGATGGAACATCTCCGGAATAAATAATGTACAAATATAATATTCTTAGAAGTTACAATATTCAACAGCATGTAGTTAGGGTTTTGTTTATTAAGAAACTATTTATAGCGCTAGAACGATGTATATTGTTTTGTCGAAGATTGGTATTGTATTGAAGCTTTTCTCAAAGGAGCTCATCCTCTCGAAGAGGCCCATGAACATTACTCTCTCTTTTTGAATTTATTAATACAAGTGTTGTATTTTGCAAGTTTAATCTCTTTCTTGCATTTTCTTTTGTTCACTTATATTTATTTGAGGTTAAGGATATTGATTCCAAGGAAATTAAAGAGAAGGTTAAGGATATTGATTCTAGTGCATCATTTACTCAACCTTTGAAGTTATGGAAACTCGAAATTGGTTATGAGGAGCAACGAAAAATCACAAAAAGTTTCAAGAAATTGTCAAAATTTAAACGACATGTGAGTGGGTTGTAGAAAGCCAACATCATAGCCATTCATTGAGCTCCTCTCTATTTCGAGAATAATTTCATATTCTCTACTAAACAGGGCCAACCACGTGAAGGTGGAAGCTCTTATGGCCCCTCCCCCCCCGCTCACGTCACTCTCAATTCCCCATACCCAATGCATGCACTTGAAAAAAACAAATATGTGCAAATTCATCCATTATTCATTCAATAAATGCTAACATTCACTAAACCATTGTTTCTGTCGATCCACACATTCATTCAACTCCTACGTTCTCCCATGTTGGTGTATCATCTCTAAATAACTATACATTGAAATAATAGTTTAAGTCAAACAAAAATACTTTGAAAATACTTTACAAGTTATCAAGTGATGATTAAAAACACATAAAAAAAATTGTTGACCTGATCCATATAACAACCCTCGATCGAGCCAGGGAAAGTGTGCCCGCAATGGGGACAAAGATGTGGAATTGACCTCTCCACTGAAGTCGCTGCTATAAAGGAGGTGTGTCTGAGGAGTCCACGTGCAACATTCCTCATTTCCACCTCGATCTGATCAACCTTGTGGGGCAACTAAGGTGGCTAGGGAGAGGGGTTGGGGTCACGCCTAGGATCTGGTGTCCCTCTTAGTGGGATCCTCCTAGCAGCAGGTCGATCTTGGGCAGAGCCACGCCCAACACCCTGGAACTTGGTTATGTCAAAATAGTTGACATGGAAACCGAGGCAAAAATCAGCCCACAGTTGGTGAAGGAAGTACTATGGAACCTCCCTATTATTGCAGGGAGGTTTATTGTACACCATGAACCACCTCCGCATCCAATTGTCCCTCCACGGTAGGTAATGACACCAATCCATGCAGACCCGTGGCTTTGTAATTTTCGGTGGTTGGTTTGTTTTCGGATCGGTGAACATACTATATAATTGGGCTTTTGTAATGTTCAAATCTTTTATTGCTTCCTTGGAGATGCCCGTGGAGTAATACTCCTGTATCCTAGCTCTAAATTCAGTCATATCGGTCAATTGCTGGTGTGCATGGATGAGGGATTCAATTGAGTTCTCAATTGACGTGGCAAGAGACAATCGAGATGGTTCCCTCGAGTTTCTTAGTTCATGAGTGTGCACTCGCATTTCATTCACATAATGGTTAAGGTCATCTTGTTCAAAATTTGCTTGGGGGTTTTGGTTTTGTTCGGCATTTGGATTTTGTTCACAGTTTTCTTCGGCATTGGATCCAAGGTTTGGGTTTTCTTGTGTTCCACCGGACTCGGGGTTAACATCTTGTTCACTCATTGTCTCAGTTTACAATCTGCAATTGAAAATTGGTTCATTGTTTTCAAAATTTGGGAATTATTAACAATTAAATAAACAAACAAACAAAAAAATTAACACAAACAATGAATAAAATGAAAAAAAAACTTGATATTTACCTATGAATTGATGTGTTGGTGAGTTTGTGGGTGTTCTTGGGTGGTTTTGGCTTCCTTGGGTGGTTGAATCGACGCACACGTGGGGTGGAGGTTGCACTCGGCCAAATAGAACAATGGGGAAATTGTGCTCTATTTTTGTTTTTTTAACAGAGGCGCATGCGCGCCATATTTGCGCCCACACGCTAGCTATGTGCACATGCCAGCAACGCGCATGCACCTCAGTTCGGTACCGAACCTAGGGTGTGTGCGCGCTTCCTTAGGTGCGTACGCATCTTTTTTTTTGTGTCTAGCGCGTCCCCATTGCAACGAATTTGGGGACCATCTTCGTGCGCCTGCCCGGCATACAATTTAAAACCTCCATTTGTGCCTCGAGGTTATTGACCTCAAGCTTACTAAAGAGTTTCTTAAAATGACACATAGCAACACTAGTAATCTATACAGGAGAAGAGGTCATAGGTCCAGTAGAGTCCTCAATCTCCCAAATTGTATTATTCTTCCGCCTCTCATTAGGAAAATTATGAAAAAATCTAGTGTTCTGATCACCCAAGGTGATCCAAAGAGAACGGCTCTTTAAACGCCAAAGTTCTTCATCATTTTTTAATAAAGCGGCCTTTTTAGCTTCCAGAAATGTCAATATCTGACCCGATAGGTCAGAATGGAAACCAAATAAAGGGTTTGAGTGATAATCTTCAATACAGTTTTCAACCTGTACAATAGCAGCAAGATGAGCCTTCTTCCTCTCGGATAGCCATGGAAAAATGAGCGCTTTCAGAGATCGGAGGAATTCAAGCAAGTTTACCATTTCCTTCCTAGCAGAGAAGTAACAAGAAGACCAATGTTCTCGAACCAGTGAGATAAAGGCTTGCTCATTAGACCATACGTGACAGTAAATAAAAGGATGTCTGTATAAAGTTTGACCACAATAAATACGTAACAAAACTGGCGAATGGTCTGAGATAGAGGCCTGAACCATGCTAGATGAACAATAATCAATAGATCCATACAATGATTCACTTACCAAGTAACGGTCCAGTCGTTTAGCAACAAAGACGTCTCCCATACGGTCATTCCTCCACGTAGGGTGCAATGGCATAGGATCCACATCAATAAGTTCATGTGAAGTAAATAGACCACGAAACCAAGGTTGTAGTGGATCGCCTTGTGATTTTGGGCCCCAAATCTCCCTAGTATGCAGGGTCAAGTTCAAGTCACCAGCTAAAATAATGCCATACAAGTCCAAAATCCCTATGGCCTCCAAAGAAATCCAAAACCTCTGTCTGTCTACATAGGGAGCATAACAGTTGAAGAGTCTAATCGACAGAGGTAAATCCCTATGCCTCCCCAAAAGAAAAATACCGCCACAAACTTGTAAAGTAGTAAAAGCTCAAAGTCGAGGGTTCTAAGCTGCCAGGAGACCCCCAGAAAGACCATCAGTGTCTATAGAACAGCATTCCCACTCTGGGAAGATATTCCACAAAAGAGTACAGGCTTTAGCACCCAATGTCATAGTTTCTTGCAAAAGGACAATATCCAGAGAAATTGAAAGAAGAATTCTACATAGGGCTAATAATTTAGGAGCACCCCCAACCCCTCGAAGATTAAGACATATAATCAGCATTAAGTAACCTGTGATTCGCCCGCCAATGCTCTAAGGGGCCCAAATGTATCGGTCACGGAGGGAGAAACAAACATTGATTCCTCCACAGTGTGTCCACCAGGGTCCAGTTCTAAAGAAAGTCCCTCACCAATAGACCGAGCCAAAACCTTCTATCTCCTTCCCCCAGGTTTCTTACGGATCGTAACATTGGGGTTACCCAAATGAGGAGTAGGGTTTGTCTCATCCTTACCATAGAAAGAAGGCAAAGGTTTCTGCAGTAGACTCTCAGTGAGATTAAGGGCCTGTAAGTGTGTATACTCAAGTCCAAGTGACCCAAGAATGATTGCTTCATCCCTCAAAATCTGGGAATCAAGTCCCTCCCCAGTAGAGTTAATGATACCATGGGAAAGCTCGTTAGTAGCCGTCACCACCGGAGGGACCACAGGTTCAGTACAATGTAATAGTTCCAAATCCTCCTTCGAGAGGGAAGCATAAAAATCTAGAAAAGAGTTAGCAAGCTTTCCCAAAAAGGAGTCATGGGAGTCCAAAAAAACATAATGAGAAACCCCATCATCAGGAGCTCACACCTATGCAACAGTCGCAAACCTCTCCTCAGAAGCAAGGGGAGAAGTGTGCATATGTTCGTACATCAAACAGTTATTGCGATGATGTCCCGCCACTCCACAATTATGACACCGGAAGGGTAGTCTCCAGTAATCCAGAGGCTGGTGGAAAACACTATCTCCCCATTTAATATTAATAACATCCGATAGACTGATAGAGGAGTCCATCTCCACAAGTATCCAGGCGAACCGCCTATCTTCATGAAAGAGTGACTTCTCATCAAAGTAGATGAATCGCCCAATCTAGTTGGCTAGAGCAGTGAAAATATCCCACGAACACAACTCAAGAGGAAATCCCTTCAACAAAACCCAGAGATGAGTGTGTTTAATCACTGCTATGACCGGATTAAAATCGGAGTTCCAGCGTTCAAGACAAAGTGAGCCCTGACCAAATACCCAGGTTTTTCCAAGAATCAGCGTAGCATGATCATCGTCAAGAAAATGAAAAACAACCCATTTGTTTACTATTATATGGACTCGGGGATAGTAGTTGAGTTGTGGTTTCAAGTACTTCATAACCCAGTTCAAGATCTGAGTCCTATTTACCTATGAATAACAAACCTTTCCCACTAAATCTCTAAACGAAAGATTGACAACACATCCCAACTGAACATCACATCCAACCCTCATCTCCGGGACCTCCTCCCGAAGACTATATCCCTTATGAGAACGGTGTAAATGAGCCTGCAAACCCCTGCTGCGTGAGGGACCCCCCCCTTTCGCTGGAGCTTATCAGGTTCAAAAAACTCACAAGGGTTGGAGTCCTCTTCAGATGGTTCAAAAACATTCCCATTCGAGGAGAGAGGTGGGTCGATATCTGAGTCAGTCAGTATATAATGAGTGCATGGGTCATAACCATGCCCCGGGCTTCCCACCCTGGGCTCCACCCGTACCATCTATCACCAAATAGTGCACAAAACCAAACAGAGATGACAGGCTAACTACCAATACAGTGTAGAAAATCAGACAGTAAAGACAAACTGACACCTAGAAAACAAGGAGAGGATCCCAGAGTCAGTAGATGAAAAAAACCACAACATTCTAGTAACAACACCAAGACAGTATGTTAAACCAAGCATTCACTAGCATCCATATAGGTGGATGGAACACACTACATGTGACCCCATTAAAACCTACCATCCACCATGCAAAAACCTGGAAGAAGGTGAAGTAAATCTCCCAGCCGCCAATTAAAACCTGGTATAAGGTATAGTAAACCTACCTGCCGCCATGAAAACCCTCATGTAGATCAAAAACCCTCCTCCCATCGTCCAAAACTATCTAATAGTAAGAACCAAGACCTTTTGAAATTTTTCAGCAATCTTGATACTTAGTTTAAGTATACTCAAGACTCCACATTCACATTATACTTTCATGGAAAGTTTAGTGCCAAATTATAGTCTATATAAGTTATGGAAAATGTCATATCTACTTTTACCTTACTTTATATCATGTTAGTTGAAATGGAAATTTACATTATGGCAGATATTTGCTTTATACCTGATTTTACCTTTACTTTTACTTTATGTCATACCTACTTTCACATAAGTGGGATGCATGTGTACTGAAGATTCCAATCGCTACATATGAGAGGGCAATGGGATTTGTGAGAAAATGTAGAAAAAATTCAAATAAACGGTCAACGAAACCGTGACTCTTTAGGTTAAAGATATTGAAAGAAGTGTGAGTGTAAGCTTTTGGCTAATCTTGAAATTAAAATCAGGTTAAACAGACTCGCCAGCTCCCATCAATATAAATACACTACCGTCTAGTGGAGTCGAACATATTTTCTTTTCCCTTCATGCTCTTACAGCGAAATAATCGGTATGGCTGGAAAATCAGTTTCTACATCTCGTGCTGCGACCTGCAAACGCCAGCTGATGCTTATTCCTTTGTTATTGCTGTATGTATTTCTTTGTTCGATGGAATGCATGCATGCGTCCAATTCCCTGCAGTCCCTGAACGGATTTAGAGTAGATCTTCTGGATATTGATTCACTGCTCCCCGCAAACACTTCATCCACTGAGCGCATGAAACGAGCAGTCCAACGCAGTAGAGAGAGACTTCAAAAGCTGCAGTTCATGTATTCTGCAGATAAATTGCAGGATGATGCTCAAATGAAAGATTTGCAGAGTCCAGTAAGCGCAGGAAATGGAGAATTTCTGATGGAGATTTCAATTGGTACGCCAGCATTATCCTTTTCTGCAATTCTGGACACCGGCAGTGACTTAGTGTGGACCAAGTGCAAACCTTGTACTGATTGCAGCTCAGATGGTTCAATCTATGATCCTTCATCGTCCTCAACTTACAGTAAGCTCCCTTGCCAAAGTTCTCTGTGCCAAGCTCTTCCGCGGTTTTCTTGCAACAATGATGGAGACTGTCAATACCTGTACCGTTATGGTGACAACTCCAACACCATAGGGATCCTTTCAAACGAGACATTTTCCCTTTCTTCTCAATCGCTTCCCCAAATCGCCTTTGGCTGCAGCCATGACACTGAAGGAACTGGCTTCGAAGAAGTAGGTGGATTAGTAGGTTTTGCTCGAGGCCCTCTATCCCTGGTATCACAGCTGGCCCCTTCCGTAGGAAATAAGTTTTCTTACTGTCTTGTATCTCGTACTGATCCTTCTTCCAAAACCAGCCCTTTGTTTATAGGTAACACGGTTATCTTGAAAGACCCCAATGTCAGTTCGACTCCTATTCTTCAAGGCAGTCGAAAGCCTTACTATTATCTTTCACTGGAGGGGATCAGTGTTGGCGGTCAATCATTAGAAATCCCTGCTGGTTCTTTTGATCTTCAATCGGATGGCTCCGGCGGACTTATCATCGACTGTGGAACGACACTCACTTATCTGCCACAGAGTGCTTATGATGCTGTGAAGGAAGCGTTGATCTCATCAATTAATCTCCCACAGGCCGATGGCCCACTGGATCTCTGCTTTAACCAGAAGGGCTCTTCAAATCCGAGCTTTCCCGCAATGACATTCCATTTCAAGGGAGCAGATTACGATGTGCCGAAACAGAACTACTTATTCCCTGATAGCAGCAATGACATTGTCTGCCTTGCAATGTTACCCACCACCAGCGGTTTCTCCATAATCGGCAATGTCCAGCAGCAGAATTACCATATACTTTACGACAACGAAAAAAACGTCCTCTCCTTTGCGCCAACAGCTTGTGACACTTTGTAAGTGACTAACGAACCAGTTAACCAGTTATATATTTGTATATTTTTGTAGACTTTATCAGTTATATTAAATAAATGGGTCTTTTCCCATATAAATAAGCTGGTTTTATATATTAAATTGATGTCAGACTTATTATGATCTTAAAAATAAATTATTATTATTATATGATTATTATTACACCGATAAGGTTTATTTATTTCAATACATGGATTGGGGTTGCATTCTTTTAATTGTATTTATGAATTCTGTGGTCTTGATTTTATAATGAGGAATATTCATAATCCTCTCCATCAAACTCATGGTGGAGATTTGATACCATAAATTCCTTGCAAATATTAAGAGTCAAATGTGGGTTTTAATTGATTTAATTAATGTTAATTAATAAATAGGTATAACTATCATAAATATTGGCCAGATTACTCCTCCAATTCAGCCATATGCTTACTTCTTTTTTATTTTTTGAATATGTTTTCTTTTAATTGCAAGTGCTATAGAAAAATGGAGAATTCCTATTCACCAACCAAAAATCAAGACTTGCTAATTATTATATACAAGTTTCATATTTCTTTTATTTAACATATATACTTTTCCATTTTATAAAATACAATTGAAATCAATAAAGTTCTTCAAATAATTTTTTTATTTCTTTTTATTAATAATAAAATTATATTCATTGTATTTTTTATTAATAATAAAGTTATTGAATATAAAGGAAATATGTTCATTGCCCAAATGTAAAGGTATTCTGTAAAAGTGGAAATCTACATTTGCCAATTATATGTTAAAAGCCAAAGTAGACTTCTGTGTTCATCTTTTGGAAGCTTGGAAAGTCGTTGTTGCTTCTCATTAGTTTAGTTATCCCATGGCCACTTTTATTTTTATTGAGATTCTTAAGATTAAAATATTTTTTATGTTAGTAATATTTTGTTATTTTATTGAGTGTTTTAAAAAAAAAAAATTATGTTAATAACATTTTATCATTATTTTAAATATATAATTTATATTTTATTAGATATATGTTAATCTGCATCCATTAAAAATATAGAGGAATTAAAAAAAATAAAATATAAGTTAATTGATGTTTAAAAGATTTTATATTAAAATAAATTTACATTAGTATGAGTATGAATTGCTGTAATCTAATGTTTTTCTTTACTAACACATTCTTTGCAATAAAAATTTATTAAAACAACAATATGTAAATGAATTATTCTAAATATACTATGTTAATGTAAGCCAAAAATGAGATTTTCTTAATACTGTTTACGTTTTCTCTATACAATTAATTTATATATGATATATGATATTGAGAACAAAGGTGGAAGGGAGTTAAAATCATTATTTGTGAGAACATGTAAGTTTATGATCTTGTTCATTACATTATTAAGAAATTTAGATCATGGAAAATTAATATATAATTTAATTAGGATGGATGATATGACATAAATGGTATAAGTTGAAAGTAACTTTTCTAATTAAGCAACAAGATAATAGTCATGGTGAAAACAATTTTATGTGTTTTAAATAAATAAAAAAGTTTTGTTGTAACCTTAATTGTCATATATTATTATTAAGATACATTTCCATCCAAGTCTCATTCCTGCAAGTTAAGTTTACCTTCCAAACTATTTCTTGTAAGATACATATATATTCTAGTGAAAATGTCTAATGTTATTGAGTATGAGATGCCATCATAATTAAATAGGATTGAGAAAATACTCCACCACATTGAAAACCATACTAATACACATTTCAATTTAATTGATGCTAGATAGGAGGAAAACATAACAAAATTAAAGATGAAAAAGTAGAAGAAATAAAGGCTTTTTGGTTTCTCTTATTTCACTTTCATACTTGAATCAAAACTTAATGAAATTCAATGCCAAGAATAGGTATGACCAGTAATCTTGAAATGTATGAAAACAAGTATTATATATTTTCTAGTATTTTTATGATGGAATCGTATTAGGTAGAATTTTGTGATGCAATGTCATTGATTCTAAATATTTTGGATGTTTATCAATATGATTATTATTTTGGATCAATTTAACTAACCATATAATCTCATGTCTGTTTTGGCATTCTTGAAAATAATATGATGATAATGTATGTAACTAGATTGTGAAGAACAAGTAGAGAAATTAAGGTTTTTGGGTTTCACTAATTTCCTTTTTTGTAAGGCTCGTACCCACAGAGTTTCGAACCGACGCCCTTACGCACGAAGGGCCTTAACAGTACACCCATTCATTGACTATTCTACACCCTTTGGGATTGAATTTCACTAATTTCACTTTCATAGTTGTATCAAAATTAAAATACTTCAATAAAAGTTGCGAGTATAATGAGTAATCAAAATGCACTAGAACAGGGAGTTTATTTCTAGAAACAAACTAAGACCTTAGGTTTAAACCAATTACAGGAAAACCATATCTCACGAGTTAGGTTTTTAATCTTCCTTTGGTGATCTAACTAAGAATTTCAAGTGAAGAAATAAAACTAAGCTAAAAAAATCAAACAAAATAAATACAAGAGTAAACTAAATTAACTAAAGTAATATAAAGCAAGCTTACAAATAAATATTCCTAAGCTCAGAATCCATTCCTCACATACATTTGACAACACAATATTAAATATAATATAACATAATATGACATAATACAAAATACACAAAATATAAAATAAATTTCAACATAAGAACATACAAAGTTTATTAAACATATACAAATGACCATACATATTAAAGGCACACAAAAATATTAAACAATTTTTAAAACTTGTAAAAGTATTAACATAAGAATTAGAATGAGAGCACATTAAATAAATTTACCATTAGTCAATGTATGAAATTAATAATGATAACATTTCAAACATTGTTCCGGAATTCTCAATTCATTAACAAAATATACAATGAAAGGATTTATATTGTGAAAAGAAGTATTTTATTCATATGAGAATAGAAACACGCATTAATGTGCACTAAACAAATTTGACATTTAGAGGCGGTTGTTTCCGCCTCCAAAAGTGACTTTTGGGGACGGTTTGGATTTGGAGGTGGTCTTTCCAAAACCGCCCCTAATAGCACCAACGCTAAAAGTTTTCACTTTTAGGGGCGGTTCTGGATGATATCAAAACCGCCCCCAAAAGTCACTTTTGCGGGCAGTTCTAAACCCCCCCTAAAGTCACTGTTGTGGGAGGTTCACAACCGCTGCCAAAAGTCACTTTAGGGGGGGGTTAGAACTGCCCCCAAAAGTGACTTTTGGGGGCGGTTCTACCCCCCTCCCCCCCCCCAAAAAGTTACTTTTGGACTGTTGGCGGTGGTTTCCTTCCGCCTCCAAATATTACTTTTGGGAGTGGTTTGGAGGCGGTCTTTAGAAAACCGCCCCTAATAACACCGACACTAAAAGGTTTGACTTCTAGGGGCAGTTATGGAAGAGATCAAAGGGCTGGTGCAAGCTAATGCTGGCCACTCATGACGCGTTAGTTGCAATGGACTTCTGGAAAAACATAAATCTGAATGTCAAAAAACAATATTGGAGCTACCTACACAACTTTTTGGAATATGGTGCAAGAATATCAAACGTAGAAAATTGGATTACCTTCCGAAATATATAAATATTATTTATGGAAATTAAGTATAACTCCCAAAAAATGGGGTTCTCCTAAGGTTGGTGTGTTATTTTTTTAAGAAAATATAATGAATATGTTTGCGTTAGCCCTCTGGTTCGGTATTCAAATGGTGGATTTTTGTTAAAAAAATTATATACAGTCATAGATAACAGGCCGTTCTAGTGCGGCGTTATTTTTCCATATTTATTTATGTTAATTTTAATTTTTTTTTAATTAAGGAAGTTAGCCCATCCCTAAAATGATGAGGCCTAGCGTTAGCCCTCGATATCATGGTCTTAACCTAATCAAACAACAAATTTTATTTTTTTAGGATGTATGTTTTTGTGTGTACTTGTGTGGGTTCTTTTCCGTTTTCAAAATAGGTGAGCCAATAAAAAGTTATAGACAGACGAAATAACCTACTCTTTGTGTAAGATTGACGTTAGTGCAATTGAAATTAACTAAAAAATAGGAACAAATAATAGTTCTAATAAAAAATTACATATTCGGAATCTGCACACATAATTCTACAAGTTTGTGCAATTTCATTTGCAGTGGACAAGTGTAGCATACGCAGAATCATGCTCGAAACAAAATGTATTTTAGTTTTGTTTTGTTATAAGATGTATATTTTTATATTATTATATGTATTTTGGCAACCCGAACCTAAAACCATAGCAGCCAAGTCATCCACCATGTTGGTGGGAAACGAATTACCTACCAAAATTTAAAAACTAAACTTGCGCGTGTATTTAAAAAGCGCGTACGCACAAAATGGCGTGCACTCGTCCAAGAATGCGTACGTGTCCAAATGCGCGCACGCGCAAAATGGCGCATGCGCGTTGTTTTTACTAAAGTTTGAAATTTTCCATATTGATTAAATAATTTTATAAAATATATATATTTTTAATAATTAATAATGTTTTAAATTGAATTAAATTAAATTTATATGATGATGATGAGGAGGATGGGGATGATGACGATGATGTTGATGATGATGATGAGGATGATGGGGATGATGACGATGATGTTGAT